>CM068351.1:40064337-40299337 GCA_034769755.1 Odontamblyopus lacepedii | reverse complement strand
CACACAAACCCTGCACATTTAGGCTGAGTTCTTCTCTCAAATGAAAACACCCTGTTCCACCTTGTGATGTCATGTGGTAATACAGGAAGTGTTTTTAAACTCCTTCACTAGAATTATTTGGATAATTTCAGCCAAACTCTACTGATCTAAAGGTAAAAGGAGCTGTTAACTTGGCCTCAAACCCCCTTTTTAATCTGGGTCCAGGCTTTTCTCAATACAAAGTAGTCAGGACTAAACTTCAAAAAAGAAAAATCAGGGTTAGCCGTTTTTATACAGAATAAGACTGAGTGTTTTGTTGTTTGTGAAGGAAATGTACTTCCAAAACCTTTGTGAATGGCATCTGTTCAAATTGTTTTTAATCTTGCAGCCAAAATACTGTAACAGTCATGATATAAAGTCAAAATCTAATCTCTAATCTTATTTATTTTATGTAATCTTTGTTTTTAGCTTTGTTCCTCCTTGTTAATGGTCTGGAGGTTTACCTGTGGCAGAGAAATGCAAACAGCCCTGCAACACTGCAAAGGTACAGTGTCCGTGGAAATGAACAGGAAGAAATAGACTCACTATTTGTACGAGAATCGGTTGTTTTATTTATTTATTTTATTTGATCAGAAATGAATCCAAGACACCCGCCCCAGGCATATTTCATCTTCTGAACTGGGACAGGAGCCTGGGATCCAAGCACAGGGACATAACACAGTATAATTATATATTTATTTGTCAGGACATCTTAAAATTCTGTTCTAATTAAAAACAAATAGATTTTCATTGTGGGCTCCACCTGCAGAGGGGTTCAGGGGGGTCAGAGGGGTTCAGGGGGGTCAGAGGGGTTCAGGGGGGTCAGAGGGGTTCAGGGGGGTCAGAGGGGTTCAGGGGGGTCAGGGGCTGTGAGGATTGTGCAGCAAACTGCCCCCGTGACCCAGATGGATTAAGCGGGAGAAGATGAATGATTTTCATTGCATAAAATCAACCAGGTTTATATTAACATACGACATCACAGTGTGGGACAGACAAAGGCAGAGATGAGACTGAATAGGAAATATCAATTAAACATCGTGTTCCCCAGAAGAGAAGTGGCAGTTCATATTCTGTATTGATTTATTTTGTAAGATATTTGAGAAAACCTCGAAACACAATTTGAGCACAGGAAAAAACTGCTACTTTTAATGATGTGTTTTAAACTTTCCTGTTTGGTAGCACATATAAAGGTGTCTTATAAGCAGTAGAAGTAGTAGGAAGGCTGCAGACTGCAGACTTCTCACTGGGGGTGTTCTACATGTATGTGTATGGTGGAATGTGGACACAATGCTTTAACACTGCTAAATATGTTAGATCGTCTGAAAACTCAAGAAAAATAGATAAAAATGCATTTTTAAAAAAATATCAGGAACCTGTGATCAATACAAGCGTTCATGGTCCTGTTTAGGTGTTTGATTCATAACCAAAAGAGAGAATGACTGAAAAACTGTTGCCTCATGTTAACTTGCATGTAACTTCAAGTCTAACAAAGCCTCAGACAGAGCAGTGCCCCCAGTTACCATCACACCCCAAGCACTGTTGACATCATCCATAAAATATCAATAAGAATTAGACTTTTTTAAACTGTTTTACCCACAGAAGGTCAGATTTTAAGCCAATCATGAATTCATTTCTTTCTGGATTTCATTATCTCGCAGACTTTTGGAGATGAAAAGAGATGAGTGTCTCTGCTGGAAACAAAGTGAAGTGAAGAAAAGCAAAGGGCTGAGTTAGGCAAACAAAACCACTCCACTCTTCTACAGACAAGGGTTAGAATTATTATTAAAGAACGACACACTCTGTAATGAAAGAAAAGAAAGCTCATTTATTTATCAAATCACAACCTGTGGGTTTCTCTGTTGTATTGTTCCCAGAAAAATAGATTTTCATATTGTATCTGTACAAATTAAAGTCCCTGAATCTGATTTTTAACCATGTCTGGCCCCAGTTCAGATGTATTGTATAAGCAGATCTTGAGGTCAAAATAAGCCTGTTGTTTACTGTCTGCATCTTATTAGAAACCATTTTATTGTTAAGAATCAGGTTAGCATGCTACTTCTTCTTAGCTTTTACTTGGCCAAACCCCACATTGGGCTCTGAGAGTTGTGAAAATTGCTGATAAACTCATCACAGTGAATAATTAGGATGCTCTGAATTCATAAAGTGACCACTGCAAACCATTTAGAGTGAATAATTTCTGTTTTTCGAGTTTTTAAGACAGTAAAAATCAGGTACAGCGCCATTAATGAAAGAAAAAAAAAAACATGAGAATAAATGAATTTCAGTAACAAGATAAACCGGTTTATAAATCCTACTAAAATATACAACAAAAAGCTCTCCCATATATATTTGAATGCCATTTTTTTGGTATTTTACAAACACGTTTATTCACACATGTTTTGAGTGTACAAATCATTGATGTGCCATGTATGTTGTAGCTAGTTGCATTCCAAAAGATTCCTATGGGATTTCCTATTAGCTCTGCATGAGAGCGCAGGGAGACAGGAACATGCAGCATGTTCATTCTGCTTTCACCCTTTTACAGACACACAAAAGAGCCTCGTGACACTCGGACTTTCTCACTGATTGTGTGGAAAAAAACTAAACAAATATTGGTGTATTTCATTATTTATGTCCTTTTGTAGATCCAGCTCAGCGGCACATATGCCTCCTCACTGTAATGTTTTATTAAAGATATTTTTCTTCTTGCAACACTTGAGTTGAAGTATGAACAAACTAATCAGGTCTTGAATGTGATGTACCTCATACAGACCTGATCATTTTTCTATGTATTGCCAAAAATGGGTCAAAAGTCACTCTGCTCGCACACTAGCACCTCAAAATCGGGACTAAATTGGGACTCAACCTGGACCAAACGTCAGGACTTAAAGGTGCACTGTGTAACTTTTCTAATAGTTGGTCTGCCACTTGCTCGTCTCCATGAAAATGCTTCGTCTGGAAGGTTTGTTATGGCATTAAATCTATTTACTCAATAAAACTGGTTTTTATTTACCTGAAATGGGCTTGCCTCTCCACAGATCTGACTTTCTGTGGTGTCTCCTGCTCTCTCCATCGAGATAAATGTGTGCAAAGCCATACTGCGGAACATTCCAGGCAATGGAGAGAATCAGGTGATGGACCCTGCACCAGAACTTTTACACGGTGCTTAAATATCAAATCAGAACAAAATCTGAATATGTTTAAGACTTTCAGGGCATCTGGGATAAGAACCTGTAGTAAAACTGATTTGCTCTGTTATTTCTAAACTATTGCACATTTCTGGGGTTATGATGGTCAAATCATCGACTGAAGTGAGTGTTTGACTCCAGTCAAATGAAGCTTATGAGGCCAGCAGTTACAGGAACGAGTTTGGAGTCAAATTACATATTAGGAATTTATCTACAGACAAAATTACAAAATAAAAACACCAGGATCACGTCGAGCGGGTTAATACGAACATTTAAAGACCAAAATGACACGACTCACTGCAAGTTACAGAGAGAGGAGTGAATTTTTCAATGTAAAGTCAAGTATCAAGTCAATATCTGCCTAACTACATTGAAACTGACACACCTACTTGTTTACAATTTCAGGAGTGTTAGTTCCAGAGTAGTTTCAGTGTAGTTAGCTCCTCCCTACAGGCAGATATAAGGCAGTGTCCACCAGTGCCTGACCAGAACTTAAAGAGCAGAGCTGCGAAACATATTCAATAAAAATTGAATTTCTCCTTTGCCATGTTTCCAAATGAAACTGAGGGATTTTACATTAAACTGGAAACGGTCAATGGAGCCAAAAGCGCCCCCATGAACACTTCCTGTGTGGAGCGTGGATTATCTATGTCCATATATATATACAGTCTGTGGGTCAAATGCTGTAGTGGCTTTTGTCATAGCCTAAGGCCTTGTCCACACACAGCCGGGTCTCTAATTAAACAAAGTTATTTTTATACGATTTGGCCTGTAAACACACAGAACCGAAGGATTAAGTCCTTAAAACCTTTTGGAAAACTCCGGCCAAAGTGAAGATTTTGGTAAACTCCGGTGTTGCGTTTGGTGTGGACATGAATCACGGTGATTTGAGTTTTTAAACGTCACTATTTGCACCATAAGAGCTTAAACGTCATAGATGCTCCTTGTTTCTGTGAGACAGTGGAGCAGGGACACTCTGAGAAGCCTGTTACTTCTGACCCTCTGACAGGCTCAAACATGGAGTTCAAATGTCCATATTCTGCTTTGGTCTGATTCACAGTCCAGATTTTCTTGTGTCTTGTTCACTTTGTTTCCATAACCACTTAAAGCAGTTCCACCTCTTTGTCCGTCACACAAACGAGCTCCTGGCTCCATGTTTCATGTTTCATGTTTTGTGGAAATGACGACGCCAAACGGAGCCTCTGATTGGACAGGCTGGAGCTTATTTTTAAGAAAACACTGCCCCCTGCTGGTCTGGAGGCTCATAACTGCTCCAAGATGGTAATTATGCAGCTGTGTGGACGGAATTATATTTAACGGTTAAGTGTTATGCAAGACTTTATAAAACTAATAGTAGCAGATCTGCGTTTATAGAAATAGCCGTGTATGTGTGGACATGGCCTAATTTTCTACACTGAGATAACAATTTGTATATTTTATCAGTAATAGAATTTAAATCTTGGTTGAATTTTAACACAAAATCTTTCACTCAAGCCTTATTTTTTTAAAGTATGTATTCTTGTCCCGGTCCACTGAGTCACTGGGCCTGTGGGAGCAGAGCTGTTTCTGGGAGTTATTTGCCCAGAATGGATTAACTGACTAAGCCTCCATGTGACCGCCCAGATTGGATTTTAGGACCACTGCTGCGAGGAGAAATTTCCAAGGATTTCAGATTCTAGACAGAGGCACTTACAGCTCCCCACATGAACAGAAATACTACAGTTATACAACATTTAAAAACACAATATTTAATGTATTATATTGTTAAAGGTGCACTGCGTAACGTTTCTGGAGGAGAACCCGCTGCCTGCTTATCTGGAAATGTCTGTTTTGTGTTGCTTTGTCTAGAATGTTCCACAGTATAGATTAAACCCGTCTATCAGGAGCAGGTCACAGCTCTACACACCTCTGTTCACAGAAGGTATTTTGGAGCAGTAGAAACACCTGTAATGAAGATATGCTGGATGTTTAATGTCATACCACGGAACATTCCAGGCAAAGCAATACCATCTCCATGGAGACAAACAGGTAGTGGACCCTCCACCGGAAGCTTTGCACATTGTGAACATCTTGAAGTCCATGGTACAAATTGAATTCATGCAGTTGAGAAATATAAAGGAAAAGCTTTTTGTATTGTGGAAAAGCTGCTTCAACCTGGTTCCCTGAAATGTTATGGTAAAATGTGGCTAAAACACGACCTGATTTAAAAATCCAAACAAATAGTGCAGTGCTGTACAAGTTTATGCAAGGTGAGAAACATATTGATAACTAAAGGTTTTAAATACAGAATTTTGTTTTATATTTCATTCATTTTTTTAAAAAGAAATGTTGGACAATTAGACAAGTACAAAAATACTAATTTGAGATAAAAAAGACTGTAGTTTTGTTCCTGACTATGGATTTCCTTCACCCTCAAAATCATTTTATAGTTGCCATAGTAACAGTTATTTTAATTTGGAGTTTATCTACAATATCGGCTCTATTCACATTACGCCACAAACCAGGAAGACGTTGGAAACATGCGACGAAAACTTCCAGCGGCTTCGTCTGTGGTATAAGTCTGACAAAATCTAGGAAAATGAAAAAATGTCCCAGTTTTCTTCATCTCCGTGTGACTGTAGCGTTCCGTTATGTTCGGCTAATAAACAATGACAACCGTACCTCAGTTTTCCTCATTTCCCCACTGACGCACGACTCCGAGCTCACTGGGAACATTAGAAGAGACGAGGCGCCAGATCCAAGATGATTCCAAACAGCACATACGTCTGCAGGCTTCACTTTACCAACGATCACGTTTACTTCAGTGGGTTTATCACAGTCGGTCGAGTCCAGTGTCGGGAACTAAACCGGAAGTTCCCATCACACGTTTCCAAACGTCTTCCTGGTTTGTGACGTGAGCGTGAATAGAGCCTGTTAGGCCTCGATTATTTGACCTATTTCAGGACATTTCCATTTCTAACTGGCTTCAAATTGTCATTTTAAATCTGAACTATAGTCAAAGCTTCTCACATAAAAATAATGTAAATACCTAAAATCCTTTTAATTATAGATATCACATTTAGGCAATTGATACTTTGCAGGGACATCACTGTGGGGGCGTTCTACATGGATCTCTATTGGTGGAATGTTACCATGGTGACACAATGCACACATTAGCAAACACAGCTAAAACTCAAGAAAAAATACAAAATGGATTTAAACAACACATTTTCAGGAGCCTGGTTCATGGTCCTGTTTGATTTTCAGCAAAAAAGGTGAGAGAGAAAAGACGGAAAAACTATTTTATGACTGTAATCTTATGTGTGAGAGGCTTGTTTAAGCGTCGTAGTTTCAAGCATGTCAGACTGTATTAAACAAAGCTCATATTACGTCTGGAACTGGAATAACAGGGTTTCAGACAGAGCAGTGCTATCAGTTAGCGTCACATATTGATAACATCACCTGCACAGTATCAATAGTTTGTCCAGCACCTTCCATAAACCGCGGCGTGTAGGTTTAAATGGCCTGTTCTCTCTGTGGGTCTGGAGCAGGAAAGCCCCGCTCAGGTTCGGAGGCGAGCGCAGCCTCTCTCAGCACCACCATGTGACCCTCGGCGGCGTTCAGGGACTGCTCGATCCAGTCCAGGCTCCCGGACATGTGGCAGGCGTTTCGGGTCACCAGAACCAAGTGACTGACGGAGAGGAGCAGAGCCGTGGCCCTATGGGAGAGGAGTACGTTTACAGAGAGGGTCTTCAGGAATAAGGATGTGAAAACTGGACGGAATCATACTCGTGTTGGTTTGGTTCTGCTCTTGTTTTGGTTCAAGTTTAGTCCTGGTATAGTCCTAGTTTAGTGCTGATTTAGTTGTTGTTTATTAATGGTTTGGTCCTGGTTTCATCCTGGAATGGTCCTGGGTTAGTCCTGTTTTAGTCCTGGTTTAGTTCTTGTTTATTCCTAGTTTGGTCCTGGTTTAGTCCTGGTATATTCCTGGCATAGTCCTGGTTTACTCCTGAATTACTCCTGCTTTTATCCTGGTTTAGTCCTGATTTTGTCCTGGTTTAATCCTGATTGTATCAACAAAGCATTAAAATATCACATAATGGTCAAATGCAGCTAAATTTATCCACACCAACATCTTAAACAACTGAAATGCCTCAATTTCCCTTCAAAGTTGTTAGGACTACAGGAACAGAGTTCAGTTCACCTGGACTAAAGTCTTACGGAGAGTTTCGTTTCCATGCTGTATTCCCACATAAACAAATATTATGTGGTGCTGTAGTGATAACACATATGAAAAGTCACCTAACACTTACGGTCCATGTGCACTTAGCCTATTTAGCATAAACATGTAGCAATAAATTGCTTTCTCTCTGCAGCAATGATAGTATTTAAGCAGAGTGGTGCAGCTCTCATGTGACAGGTGATGTGATGCAGACACAGACTGGCCCATCAGAGCTGCCCACATGTGTCCAGACTGAGACTGAGCAGACAGGCTAAGTACAGGCCTAACACGGAGTCTATAGGGGGCTATACGAATGCTCCGCTAACTCTGCTAGGGGTAAAAATGGTGGAATGCTACTTTTGCCCATTGTGCTTTAACAGTTTACTGTCATTAAAGGTCCCATATTACACAAACTGACTATTGTGAACTTTAAGCCAAGTTATAGTGTTGTTACCTCATCAAAAACAAACCTGGAGCTGTTTCATTCACACATTTTCACGTTTACAGCTTTTAACCTTTAGTTCAGCAGAAATAGGCAATTCCAGGGCTGAAATTACCCAGTGATTATCACATGACATCACAAAGTGGAACAGAGTGTTTTCTGGTGGAGAGAAGAACTCAGCCTAAATATGCAGGTTTGTGTGTGAATGAAACAAAACACAACTCCGGATATGTTTGTGATGAGGAAACAACATTATAACAGATCAGAAAATACATGTAAAAGTGTAATTACCTTTAATGACCTTTTTCAACAAAGCAAATATTGTCCAAAAATTGTATTTAATATTGTTTTTGTTTAGTTAGTGACCAGGGTGACCAGATTTTCCAAATCAAAAACTGGGTCATCCCCGGTTTGTTGTGGCTGGTAATAATAAAACTGTGAAACGAGTGAATAATTAAGGAAAACTGTTCTGCACTCGGCCATTCAGGACTTCATGTGTCAGTACAACCACATTTTCTTTGTGTTTTGCTCATTTTTAAGCAGCTTGTCTGTAGTTTACCTCAACAAATGACAGTTTATGCCTCTCTTTAATGTTGACCAGTCTCAAACTGGTCAAAAATAGGGACACCTGGGACATTTCTTGTATAAAACTGGGACAAATCACTGGTTTTGGATAAATCTGTTGGGACAGGGGACACAGGGCTCAAAACTGGGACTGTCCTGGGTAAATAGAGACATCTGGTCACCTTAGTTAGTGGTCTATCTGCAGCACATATGCACAGTAACTATAACAATGTGCTAATGCTAATTTACATAGACAAATTTACCGAGCGTCCAGGAGAATTGGGTCCAGCGGTGGGTACATGGATCTGACCACATCATCCACTCTGTAAAAATAAGAACAGCCCATTTAAGACCCATAAATTAAGTTACTAAAGAGACCAAGAAATGACATTATTTCCTACCTCGGACTGATGCGTTTGGCCACTGTTATAATATCACTGAGACTGGCTGGTGCTTTGACCTTCGATCCTGAGCCCATTGTCATCGCAACCAGCTTTTCTGTTAGCGTGTGGCAAATCTGTAAAAGTAATAAAGGTAAATTAATAGTACAGGTCTTGTCTCAGTGGAGATATTAGAGCTTTGCCTGGAAGTGTCTGAGTGTTAAAAATACCCTGATAAACTTGTATTCTTATTGTGAGTAAACTTGCCTCTCCACAGATCTGATCTATAACTTGGCCTGGTGTCCTCCCCTGCTTTTGTTCATGAAGATACATGAGTGTAAAGTCATGCAGAACCTCTTCATGGAGACAAAAACACTCCCACAGAACTATACTAAGCTCTGGAGGTGAACCCAAGATGGCGTCGTATTGTTTTCAGTGGCCTGTGTTCATGTCGCATGGGCCCAAAAATAATTCTCTCTCCTGCATTTATTTCCTCCTCCACCTGTGTGACGTCTGTAACGTGCACGGCGTGTGTGACGTCTGTAACGTGCACGGCGTGTGTGACGTCTGTAACGTGCACGGCGTGTGTGACGTCTGTAACGTGCACGGCGTGTGTGACGTCTGTAACGTGCACGGCGTGGAGCGTTTGGACCAGTCAGAGGGAGAGCTGCTAGAGCGGAGCTAGGATCAGTCTTACAAAGCAAACTTTTAGGCGCTTTGAGGATTTAAAAATTTTATAAAGTTTATGTTGTGAAAATAGCAAAGAATCCCTACAAATCCAACCTTGGCGAAAGCTCTTGATGTCAGCTGAACACAGGCTGTTTGAATTCCTAAAAAGTGCATTGTGTTTCTGTGGGAGAAATCTGAGTCCAAGCTCCCGGGAGCTGCAGCACCAATGGAGCAGCCACTAGTCTAAAACCGGGACAAAGGGGCTAATGCCTCATCCAGTTTTTATTATAAATCCATTAGAACCATTAAGTTAACACAAAGGAACTGCCTCACCTTTAAAATGGAGATACAGTGTGAGACCAAGCCACTGTTGAGTCAAACAGGTCTAGATTAGTTCTGGGCAGAGCTAAACAAATTTGAATATGTTTTTTTTTTTAAATAATTGAATAATTGGACTCACGAGGCGTCCTCTATCCAGTCTTCATTCTCCAGGATGGCTTCTATGTGAGGGTTTGTGATCACCACGTCGTCCAGCTCCAGCTCAGACGGTTCACTCTGAGTCTCCATAGCTCCAATCAGGTCGACTGTGGGCCTGGAAAATACCAAGAAAATATTAAGACTTTCCCCAGTTTGTGCAGATTCAAACTCAAATTCAGTGTTTTTCCTAATTAGGTTGGTCCAGGTCTGATCCTGGTCCAGTCCTGGTTTAGTGGTTGGTCTAGTCCTGGTCTAGTCCTGGTCTAGTCCTTGTTTAGCCCTGGTCTGGTTCAGGTCTAGTCCTGGTCTGGTTCAGGTCTAGTCCTGGTCTGGTTCAGGTCTAGCCCTGGTCTGGTTCAGGTCTAGTCCTGGTCTGGTTCAGGTCTAGTCCTGGTCTGGTTCAGGTCTAGTCCTGGTCTGGTTCAGGTCTAGCCCTGGTCTGGTTCAGGTCTAGTCCTGGTCTGGTTCAGGTCTAGTCCTGGTCTGGTTCAGGTCTAGTCCTGGTCTGGTTCAGGTCTAGTCCTGGTCTGGTTCAGGTCTAGTCCTGGTCTGGTTCAGGTCTAGTCCTGGTCTGGTTCAGGTCTGGTTCACGTCTAGTCCTTGTTTAGCCCTGGTCTGGTTCAGATCTAGTCCTGGTCTGGTTCAGGTCTAGTCCTGGTTTAGTCCTGGTCTAGTCCTGGTCTTGTGTATTGTGTGTGTCAGGGGCACATTTGTGTGTCCAGGACAAACACCAAACACTGGGATAAACTCCAGCAGCTTCAGTGCTGCTTTTAAATGTTTCATTCTGTAAATGACTTGTTTGTAGCAGAAGTGTCTTGCCCAAGGGCACAATGGCAGTAACAGTCACATTGCCTTACATACTGTCCAGTGACTCGGTGGTGGCTCAGTGGTGTTCGCCCACCAGCCTAAAGCTCAGAGGTTCAGTTTCCTGGGGCAACTCTACCCCAGAGCAGTTCCACTAAAAGTTGATCACTTAATGTTCCTTTAACCTTAAAACACACAGTGAGTTTGGATTTATTTTTATAGATTCGTCTGGTCACTGACTTGGAGTCAAACTGGTGCAGCAGGTCGTGGGGGTGGCAGTAGCGGTGTTTGCAGACCACGACCAGAGCCACGAACGAGGCCAGGAAAATGGCCGCCAGGATGCTGATGGCCACAATCACCACCGTCTCCATGGTAACGGCAGATTTAGCAGGAAGCGCTCATCTGGAGGGCAGACGGACTGAGGATGTGACTGGGTCAAAAACAAGGCACAAGACGTTATCCAGAAAACAGGTTCAAAATGTCCTTATACGAGTCACACAGTTTTCAATGTCTAGAGCCCAAACTGACCTGGAGGTAAAGGTGCACAGTGTAACTTTTCTGAAGGGATCTCTACCCGTCTGCCTCCATAGAGATGTTATGATTTTGCTTTGAATGTTCCACAGTACGGCATTAAAGGGCCCATATTACGGTATTTTCTGATCTATCTTATGTTATAATGTTTCCTCGTCAAAAACAAACCAGGAGTTTTGTTTTGTTTCATTCACATGTTTAACACAAAAGTCCTGCATATTTAAGATGAGTTCTTCCTGTAAACAGTCTGTTCCACCTTGTGATGTCATATGGCAATACAGGAAGTGCTCCACTATGTTTTTAAACTCCATAAACCTTCATTAGAATCATCTTAGATCATTTCAGCCCAGGAATGGCTCATCTTTACTGAACAAAGGGTAAAAAACACTTCATGATGTCACAGGGTGGAACTGAACATTTGGAGCATTTGGAGATGTAGACAGACTAATAATAAAGGATTACTCAAAAATAAATGAATGAAACAAAACATAACTCTAGGATTTTCAGGAGCTAACATAGTCCAACATGACTAAAAGCTCACAAGAGTTAATTTAGCATAATCCAGGACCTTTAACCTTCCCTGTCTGGCATTTATTCAGTTACAGTTACTTTTATTGCTGTAAACATACCTTGAAAAACATGCATTCTTATTGTGTTCTGAGCTTGCCTCTCCACAGATCTGATCTATAACTTGCCTTATTATGAGACATTCCAACAAAAGTAATAACACTGCTGTGGAGACAAGACAGTGGAGCCTATGTACCACCAGAAATGTTCCACAGTTCACCTTTAATATGTTGTCATGGTCAGTCTGTCATGAGACACAAAGAAAACCTGCTTATTAATGCAGCTCTCCCTTCTGCCATTAGCGCGATGACAGTGTCACGGGGAGAATGGACAGATTCAAATCACTAAAACTTCTTCCTCTTCCTCCAAAACAGTTTCATTCACACATGTTTGAGAAACGCTGGATTATTAGAGCTCAGATGCTCTGTTCCACCTTGTGATGTCAACAAGTGGTAGTTTTGAAGTTAACACCTAACTGTTACTTTTTATTCAGAGATTGGCACATCCAGGCTGAAATTATCCAAAAACTTCTGCTCTCTCCTTTCAAACATAAAGTTGTTTCATGTTTTATTCGGGTGTTTTGTCATGTCAGAAAAAGTAACCGGTGTAAAAGTCCTAATCAGTCAGTATTTGTTTGCGTACAGGAGGATTTGGGCGTGTGTTTGGCGTGGGTTTGGCATGTGTTTGGCAGTGCCCGGTGCCCGGTGCCTCTCCGGTCACTCATTAACCAGCCCTGCCCAGTCCACTGTTTGTGCTGTTTCAGAGCCAGTTTCAGCTCAAACCTCCTGCAGTGCAAACACTCCACTACAGCTAAAGAACAGTGTCTGTACACGAAGAGGCTGGAATTAAAAGGAGGACAACATTTAAATAAGTGATAGGTGTAGTGTTAAAGGTGCACTATGTTCCTTTTTTGCTTGGCTCTATGGAGATATTACTGCTTTGTCTGAAATTATGCACAGTGTGACTTTAACTTGTGTTCGGATTTATTCAGTTACACATGTTTTTATTGCGATAACAATAAAAACATCACCTTCAGACATAATGTAAGGAAGAGTCGCCTCTCCACAAACCTGCCCCACAAACCTAACCCTAACCCTAACCCTGCCCAGTGACGGCATCAACTGTCTCCATGAAGACAGATACATGTAATGCCACACTGTGGAATATTCAAGAGACGCAATAACATCTCCATGGGAAAAGCAGGCAGCAGAACCCACGTTATAGAGCACATTTAAGACAAAGTGCATGTGGGAGCTGGTGGCTCCGACTTTTTATACTTCTACAATACTTCAGCTACTATTACAAGTACTTTACTGTCTGTATAACCTGTCACTGGGCTCTGTGTTAGGCCGGATAAATTACAAGTAAATAGTAGAGTAGAAAACACATGAAATGACTAAAACAGTTCTTTATAAATGTGAGTTTCACTGTAGAATCATTTAACAATCTCTTCCAACATCCAAAAGAACCAATTTACAGCAACAGCATCAGGTCAGACCAGCTGAATTATTAAATAATGAATTATGTAAACTTGTATCTGGAATGTTCTTATAAAACCAGAGTCTAAAAGTGTGTTTCAGGCCATCCTGTGTCACTGTGTAGTTTTATGGACAAGAAAGAGAAAAAAAGGCAGATATAAGATTTTTTTCTTTTCTTTTCTATTGTTATTGGAATTTGTCTGTGTGTTTAAAGTGTCACAGTTGAAACAAACAAAAATGTTATAAAATGAAAGCCACTATGAATAATTTAGTTTAGTTTAGTTTAGTTTAGTATAATTTTGTTTAGTTTAGTTTAGTTTAGTAAAATTTAGTTTAGTTGAGTTGAGTTGAGTTTAGTTTAGTTGAGTTTAGTCTAATTAAAGGAGCACATGCGTCTCTGTCCCAACACTGTACCACAGGCCGGCTGTGGCTCTGATGAGGAATGCAGTAATTCTATAATCGGATTAATCTGAGTTCCACTTTCTCCTGCTTCTCTTCATGTACAGGGACTGACTTATGTTATCAAACCTTATTTAATTAACCTCATCAAACACAACAGAACAGTTTAAAGGTCCCATATTCCACAAAACTGACTCTGGAGCTTCATGTCATGTTATAATGTTCCTCATCAAAAACAGATGTGGAGTTTTGTTTCGGTTCATCCACATGTTTGAGAAACCCCAAACTCCAAATGCTCTGTTCCACCTTGTGATGTCACAAATAGGCAGTTTTCATGTTAACAGCTTAACTTTTGTTTCGTAGAGACTGGAATTTCCAGAGCTGAAATGATCCAAATGATTCTAGTGAAGATGTTTGGAGTTTGAACGAAGAACCCAGTGGAAATATGCAGGATCAGTGTTTTAAACGTGTAAATGAAACAAAACACAACTCAAGGTCTGTTTGTGATCAGGAAACAACGTTAGAACACAGAAGTAATAACTAAATAAAATAAATATACACGTACCTGCCTACTTATGTTTAATGACACGATTACCTAGAGCACAGATTAATGTTCAGACCTTCAGACTGTTGGCAAGGACATTTTTAAGATTGGTTATTTTCACTGATTCGCAGCACAAAGAGTCTCCAACAACTTAAGCTCAAAAGTTGTAAAGAGCAGAAAAAGATAAGAAAAAGCAAACAACTTTCTATGTTCAGCTCACACAAAAGGCTGCACACACCTCATGGGGAGTTTAAGTTTGTCCAAAATGTCCTGTGTGTAAAAATCAG
Source organism: Odontamblyopus lacepedii (assembly GCA_034769755.1). NCBI lineage: Eukaryota > Metazoa > Chordata > Actinopteri > Gobiiformes > Gobiidae > Odontamblyopus > Odontamblyopus lacepedii. The sequence continues at coordinate 40,284,788 of CM068351.1, read as the reverse complement.
TGGATGTTGCTTTTTACTTTCATTAAGATAAAACACAATAGAAACCATTAAAACGACTTTTTCAACTCACACAAAAAGCTGCACTTCTTTGGTTCAAGCTGTGCGTAAAGATCAGTGGACGTTGTCTTTTACTTTACTTTAAAATAAAAACACACCAATAAAAAGTAACAAGTAAGATTTTGAGGACTTACCTAAACATTTTGGTCCATTTAAGTTGAATTCCTGTGAACAAAGCGCGTTTCCCTCCGTCCTCGTGAGCGCGGAGAAGGCGCCGACATCTCCAGACGCGGAGCGGGGAGCGCGCACAGGAGGAGGCACCGCGTCCTTTCCCCTCAAACTTACATCCGTCACTTTCCCCTCACCCCGTGCGTGGGCCTAAAACGAGCCTGCGCCGTTGATCCAAACAGCAGTGAACCTGAAGTGCGCGGATGTGACGCAGGGTGGCGCTGTCACCATGTTTATGACGGACATGGCTGCGGCTGTCCGACAGGATCACGGACGGACACGTGCGATTAGACCACATTTTTTGTGCAATTTTCAAGCTTTTCTTAATAATTCTTCAAAAAGTTTTAACTCCAGCTTCATTTTTGCTTTTATCATCAGTGTTTTGGCCGATCTGAGGCGAAACTTTGAAATCAGTAAATGGATTTAAGAAACATCCGTCTAATTTGACAAAAGTATGAGAACGAGCCTAGCAAAAACGTGAATTAAGAAAGCAAAATTTATCTTTTACAAACATAAGCGTTAGTTACAGTCAAGTTTTGAAAAGGTAAGATTATTGATCCATTTGCGTTTCTTTAATGTTTTGCTGCGTAAACTACAGGAAACTGCAGGTTTATATGACAGGTTTGGCTCCACATGTGTCCGACTGTTTCCAAATCTCCAAAACGTGTTAATCCAGTGTCTTAGCTGCGTGTAAACACTGAGCTACTCCATCTCTGTGGTGTTTTAAAGACATTTTAGGTTACAGTAATGTGTTGGTTGTAGATTGAGACGTTTCTTTATATTGTTTTAAACTTTAACTCGGGTTGCATCCTGTTAAAAAGCGCCAATAGCGCCTGAATTTATGTAAACCAAACGAATCCTGATTGATCTGTTTTTAATTCTGTTTAGTTTGTTACTTTGAGCAGATGTGGTGTGTAACATCAGAATATCATCAGTAAAAAGAGCTGTTAAACCAATCAAACTTGGAGTATATTTTTCAGTTTTTTCATATTTGTGTAACATTTTCGACAATATAAAGGGAGACAATATATATTTAAAATAATTTATTGTAAATTATGACATTTTACAGCTTTGGCCTGTGTTTATTTTCTCCTCCAGTTTTTCTTCACATCCTTCACTTCCTTCAGTCCAGATGAGTCCTGGAGACAAACAGCTCCTGACCAGGTGAGTGACGCACTGAACGCAGTTTACTTCTATGTCTCTGCACACAACTCTCTCTCTCTTTTTCTTTCTCTCCCTCTCCCCCTCTCCTGTCAGTCTCTGTTTCTCTCTCTACCTCTACCCCTCTCTCTTTCAATTTCTCTGTACCTCTATCCCTCTTTCCCTCTGTCTCTCCCTCCCTCTGTACTCTTCTGTGTCTATCTACCCTCTCTCTTTCCTTCTCTCTCCTGCTCTCCCTCTTTTTCTCTCTTTTTCTCTCCGTCTCTCTCTCCCTCTGTATTCTTCTGTCTATCCACAAACTGTCTCTCTTCTCTCTCTCTCTCTCTGTACTCTGTCCAAACAAGACTATTGGTCTCTCTTTCTTTCTCCCTCATCTCTCTCTCTGTCCTTCTCTCCCTCTCTCCCAGTCCTCTTCTGTATCTCCACACAGCATTATCCCTCTCTCCTTCTCTCCCCTCCTTCTCTCCCTCTCTCCCTCTTTCCCCCCCTCTCTCTCCCTCCTTCTCTCCCCCTCTCCCACTCCTCTTCTATACCTTCACACAGATTATCTCATGTGTGGAGTGCCGGTGTTGCTCTCTTTTCTCTGCTGACTCTTGTCATAGACTCCCTCTCTCCTTCTCTCCCCTCCTTCTCTCCCTCTCTCCTTCTCTCCCTCCTTCTCTCCCTCTCTCCTTCTCCCTCTCTCCCTCTCCCTCTCTCCTTCTCCCTCTCTCCTTCTCCCTCTCTCCTTCTCCCTCTCTCCTTCTCTCCCTCCTTCTCTCCCTCCTTCTCTCCCTCTCTCCTTCTCTCCCTCCTTCTCTCCCTCTCTCCTTCTCTCCCTCCTTCTCTCCCTCTCTCCTTCTCTCCCTCCTTCTCTCCCTCTCTCCTTCTCCATCTCTCCTTCTCCCTCTCTCCTTCTCCCTCTCTCCCTCTCTCCCTCTCTCCCTCCCTCCCTCCTCCTCCCTCTCTCCCAGTCCTCTTCTGTAGATTATCTTATGTGTGGAGTGCCAGTGTCGCTCTCTTTTCTCTGCTGACTCTTGTCATAGACTCCCTCTCTCCCTCTCTCCCTCCTTCTCCCCCTCTCCCAGTCCTCTTCTATACCTCCACACAGATTATCTCATGTGTGGAGTGCCGGTGTCGCTCTCTTTTCTCTGCTGACTCTTGTCATCCTCCTTTTGCCTCCCTCCTTTTCCCGCCCTCCTCCTTCACGTTCTCTTTGCTGCAGCAGATCCATAGCTCCAGCCGAGATAATTACTCCCTTCAGCTCCATCAGAAACACCGAACAGAATGTGGAGCTGTGGTTCTCCAGCGGCTGGTTAAAGCTGCACACAGAGCTGTTAGTCAGTGTCTGACACGAGGCCGTGACCAACGCTCCAAACAGATTTATCCAACACGAGTTTGAAGCTCAGAAATGCACTGCATTTATCGAGCATTAGTCGGATTTTCTGACAACAAATTATGGCTGATCTGTGGCCTGATGTTTTTGCTGGAGTTGCGGCTCCTCCATTATGGAAAAAACCTTTATCACGATTATTTTCTAGTTACACGATGCATTTATTCAGCATTTCTGTCTCAAACAAACCACTTTGTTATTGATCATTTACACAAAACTTTCAAATTGAAAATAAATATAGGCGACAAATATGAACCTTAGAGCAGTTTTATTTTGTATAAAATAAATAAAATATACTTTGAATGTGAAATAAGGCATAGAAAACATAAACTATATATGCAGCTACAATCTCTGTATTAAAAAAATAAATATACTTGTTTATATATATATATATATATATATATATATATATAAAAAAAAAAAACTGCACAGCCGTACTTGGAGTTGTGTTTTGTTGTTTGACACAAACCCTGAAAACTCCTTTGCTCCAGTGTGTTTTAAGCTCCATTTCACTTCACTGAATCATTTTGATAATTTTAGCTCTGAAAAGGCCAATTTCTACTAATGGTAAAAGGCAGATGTTACCTCGAAAACTTCCACTTCAGGACTTCACGAGGTGGAACAGAACGTTTTGAGCTTTGCAGATGTAGACGGACTCATAATAAAAGGTTTCATCTGTGTCTGAGGTCACAGCATTATAACATTTCACCAAATCAGTCTTGTGTAATATGGCACATTTAAGTGAATGCTGTTGCCATGGGACTGCTCCAGCTTTTTCTCACCATATTTTCTGGACTATAAGTCGCACCAGCCAAAAAATGCAGTGAAGAAGAAAAAACATATAAGTTTTGGGGGGAAATTTGATCAAATCAAAGCCCAAGAACAGACATTTCAACTTCTCTTGACTAGTTCACAGACTTTTTGGGACGTTGTCTGTGCTCTGATGGAGACGGTTACTTTGCTTGAAGCAGTAACAGATTTTTCTGTCTTCACTGAAGTTTGAGTTTTCTCTGCTTTTTGCTTCTCCCTCACAAGTTTCTCGCTCACTCCAAACTTTCTTTCTGCTGCTCCATTCCCGTTTTCAGCTGCAGATTTCACCACTTGCAGCTGTAATCTGCAGAATGATTTTCTTTTTGGGGGTTTGTGTTCAGTCTTTCTCAGTTGTCTTTATAAGGTGATGTTTAAACTTTAGATTTTCAGTGATACAGGAGTAATGTGAACTCATATATTTTAATATATGTCTCACCTGAGTATAAGTCGCAGGACTACCCAAACCATGCAAAAAATATGACTAGTCCGAAAACTACAGTAATACTAATTGTTGTACTCAAGTAACAGCTCTGCTACTTCAAAATATAATATTATTCAAAGTAGAAAGTAGTTGTCCAGGACGCTGTAAGGACAGTAAATATATGCACACATCGTCTTGTAAAGTTAAATATTTTTATATTGATATCTAATTTAATATTTTCAACTGCTTTTGTCACTTAAACTTGCAAATATTGGGAACCCAGACTTTACTATTAGACTGTAAAATATATTATTTAAGTCGGATATGTGGTTGTCTGAGTACAAACATGTGGTGTGGAGTTTGGACTTGGAAGAAGTTGGGCTGCTTGTGTCAGAGCAGAGACCCTGGGAGCTCCTGGCCTGACCCCAGGTCCACAGAGTCAGGCCCACATTTCTCTGCTCTGTGGGACTTGTCTTAACAGTGTTTTTTGTGTGGAGAATTGACCAGAACTGGGCTAAACATGCAGTAAAAAGTCAGTTTCCTCTGAGAGACGCCGGACAACTGGTGATTGAGCTGTTCACGTGTTGCTGTCTCATGAATGAGGTCTCAGCGTGTGGTAAATGATGCTTTGCTCTGACGTGCTTTTGGGCTGAGCTGAGTAGAGCTGAGGTGCATTTTGTTGCTTTATAAGGACATTGTGCTTCTCAGAGTGGTGCAGCAGTGGTGCAGCAGTGGCGCAGCAGCGGTGTAGCAGCGGTGCAGCAGTGGCGCAGCAGTGGCGCAGCGGTGCTCTTCAGGGGTTTGGTTACTCTTTATGTTGTAAATATGATCATTGGTGTTTCTTGCCCTACTCCTTCATATATGATTTAGTTTTTTGTTTCATTTGCACCTAACACACAAATCCTGCATATTTAGGCTCAGTTTTTTCCACAAACGGCAAACACTTCCACCTTGTGATGTCATGTGGTAATACAGGAAGTGCTCCACTGTGTTTTTAAACTCCATACTGCTTCTGTAGAATAATTTGGATTATTTCACAAATGGAATTCTCTATTCTCTCTCTCTCAATCTCTACTGAACAAACGGTAAACTGTAGCTGTTAACTTAAAAACCACTTCATCACAAGGAGCATTTTGAGTTTTTCCAGTGTAGACTAATAATAAAGTGTTACTCAAACATGTGAATGAAACAAAACACAACTCCACGTATGTTTTTGATGAGGTAACAACATTATAATTGTTGTATAATTGTAAACATTGTGGCCATACCGGCTCGTCAAAGCCTGATCCCGTCAGATCTCAGAAGCTCAGCAGGGCAGGGCCTGGTCAGTACTTGGATGGGAGACCACTGGGAATTCCAGGTGCCACAGTGGCGCCAGTGGCAAAAACTGTCGTTGTGTCCTTAGGCAAGACACATCACCCACATTGCCTAGTATGAAAGTGGTGTGTGTGAGTGGTGGTGGTGGTCGGAGGGGCCGATGGGGCAGATTGGAGCCTCGCTTCCGTCAGTCTGCCCCAGGGCAGCTGTGGCTACAATAGTAGTTTACCACCAGCGGGTCTGGAGTGAATGAATAATGCTGTAAAGAGTCTTTGAGTGTCCAGAAAAGTGCTGTATAAAACTGATGCATTATTATTATTATTATTATAACATCTCCTAAAGCTCACAGGAGTCAGTTTCTGTAATACAGGATTTCTTATATAGATTTAATTTACGTTAACTTGAAATTATAAATTAGATTTTGTTTTCAGTCCGTCTGACAAATACTTCTTGTAGCGTAAATACTTTTAAAATCTTAAATGAGCTGTTTCTTAGACCTCTGCTTTGTACTTCAGTCATAGTTTTGTGGTAACTTTACTGTAAAAGTGTAATCGGAGGCTTTTCTACTCTCGTGTCGTTGAGTTTTAATTAAAGATGTGTTTGAACGTATGGTTAAAGATGTCCTCCTCTGAAGAACATGAGCCTGATGCAGCTGACAGGTATTTAATTACACAGTCTGAAGTTGAAGCTGTTTTGTTCCAGGAGCTTTTCTCCATAAACACATTGGCAGCGGCGAAACAGAAGGAGACTTGGCAGCTGAACAGGGAAAAGCAGCAGGAGTCATCAACAGAGTCATGTCAGTGTTTTTCACTGTTTTGATTTATAGTGAGCAGCAGAAAAAGTCAAACATTATAGAGAATCTGTGCTGGAGCTGTCGCCTTAACACTGGGGATAAACGATCGGAGTGAAACCAAACCTGAAACGCAAAAATATTTGAAATGTACAAGACTGTAAAAAAAAAAAAAATAGTGAGCTGCAATAATTAAATGGCAAAATACAACACTTAAAGGTGCATTGTGTAACTTTTCTGGTTGATCTGTCAAATGTTTTTTCTCTGTAGGCGTCATCGCTCTGCCTAAATGTTCCACAGTGTGACATTAAACACCTTCATATTTATAAAATTATAGGTAGTTTTATAGCTCATAAATACCTAGAAAACTGGCATTTGAACTGTGAGTGGGGTCGCCTCTCCACAGATCTGACCTGTCACTTGGTCTCGTTTGGTCTCCATGAAGATAAAAAGGTTTAATGACACTGTGGAACATTCCAGACAAAGAAAAACCATCACCAGGGATGCAGCGATACGGTTTTCCTACGATTTTATATGTACCTCGATACACGGCTCACGATATCGATTCGATACGTTTTAAGACGCAAAAAAATAAAAATATAATAACACTACGACGTTAATGAAACAATACAGACAAGACATTACAACACAACTACTGCACAGTTAGAGTTTATACGTGAAGTGTTTGACTTGGTTCAGTGATTTACAGCTCAGATTTTTATTCAGTTCCTCTGGACACTAAAACTCTGTAATATCACAGAAATGTCTCAACGGACCATTTTCTGACTAAAACTTATGAGATCGAGTCTGAGAAATAGATTGTGTATATTTGATTAGAGCCGATGTAAAGCCAAAAGCGATTCTGAAGTATTTACAAGTGAATATCTTTGTCATTTCTGGGTCTATCAGTGTAAAATAAAAAGTGAGTGAAAGATAAAACCTCCTCTGTTAGAATGGCTCAGCTGTAAGTCCCTGTGGAGCTGTTTTCCTGCTGTATCTGAGGAGGAAACTGCGATGATCGTTTCCCTTTGGACCAAAGGAAATGACGACACAGAGCAGCTGGAGCGACATGTGAATACTGACACGTGTGTAGAATCATGAGACGAATATCAAACACATCGAGATTATAGCAAATATTGTTGCATCCCCGGTAAAGACGTATCCAAAAGAGCCGAAAGTTCTCAGTAATTCGCGCCCAGGAAAACTGTGGAGTAAAGGCCTTAAGTTATTCATCAAAATAAGAGCCCGTGGGTCATGCGCTGCCTTTGATATAAAGTGCAGAATACGAGAAACAAAAGTGAAACTTGAGCCTTTCGTAACCAACTGCTGCGCCATTACGTGCCAAAGTAGAAAATGGGATATAGGATTAAAATGAAATAAAATAAACAATGAAATTAATTGTTAATTATCCTCCCGGATCATGATGATTCACTGTAAATATCGTCTTCTGCCAATTAAGGGCACATCGCCCAACTCTAATTATTGATTATTGCAATATTGCTCTTTAAAGCTAGTTTCAGGCACAGGAAGAACTCTGCAGTGTTAAACAGTTTTCCCAAAGTGTCACAACAACAGCGACTGTTACTCATCATTTACAGAGTAAAGTGTTATATTTTGCCATTGTAGGAGACGTATTTTAGTTAATCACAGCTTTTTGTTTCACACATTTTACGCTGTTAGAAACATCATTCCATTTTTACATTTTTTAATTAGAGATATGCATAGTGTTTACCCCAGAACTGTAGAGGGCAGAGGTGTGTTTGAGTGGTACAGTCTGACCTCCTCTTCATCAGTCTCTTCATCAGAGGCTGTTTCTTATATGGTAAATACTTTATGGTGTAAGTGCATCAGCAGCACCTGTTGTGTGGTTCTGAAGTGGCGACAGACAGACTGGGCTCCAGATGCTGTCGTGTCTTTTTATAAATGAAGCATCTTCAACTTCAATTCTGTGAAACTAGTTTTAAAACGAGCTCCAAACTTCAAAGATGTAAAGGACCTCGTTTAAGCTGTTTCCTGATCTGTTCTAATGTTTCCTCATCAAAAACACCAGGACTTTTGTTCTGTTTTATTCACGTGTTTGACACATAAACACTGCATATTTAGGTTTAGTTCTTCTCTCAAACAGAAAACACTGTTCCACCTTGTGATGTCATGCATTAAAACAGGAAATGCTCCACTGTGTTTTTAAACTCCAAACACCTTCACTAAAATCTTTTGGCTAATTTCAGCCCTGGAATTGACAATTGCTACTGAACTAAAGGAAAAAACCACCTGTTCACTTGAAAACCACCTCTAAATGACATCACAAGGTGGAATAGAGCATTTTGATGTGGGTAGATCAATAATCCAGTGTTACTCAAACATGTGAATGGAAACAATACACAACCCCCGGGATGTTTGTGATCAGGTAACATCAGGACTAAAAGCCACAATAGTCAATTTTGTGCCAGAGCTAAAGACAAAACTTTTAATTTGACTGATGTAAAAGTTTATAATAAAATTACCCTAAAACTAATGAGTGCAATAGTTATGAAGTTCCTTTTTGCCTTTACAAAATTATGACCATTAGAGTCCCCAAACCTGATTATGAAGGAGATGTCGGTTAAATGTTCCAAATATCCTGCGGATCTCATCCATTCCCTGTGATATTATCTTTGTGATCACATTCAGGAGTTTAATGTTCTGCCATATTGGGTTCTCAGAGATTTTAATGTTGACCCCGAAACATTCAATTCAATTTTCAATTCAATTCAATTCAATTTATTTTGTAGCGCCCAAAATCGCAACAACAGTAGCCTCTAAGGGCGTTCCAAGATATGGATGAGTAAAACATACACACAGACATATCAAAACAGGAATAAACAACATTCATGTAAAGCAGCAAATGAAACATTGTCCAGTCATCCCCTGTCCTTAGACCCTCCTTCTCAGCAAGGAAAAACTCCAAAAAACCCAGGGTCCTGGGAAAAAGAAGAAACCTCGGGGAGAACTACAGTGAAGGAGGGATCCACTCCCATGGACGGACAGGCTATAGATGTCCAGGCCCGTGGGCCAGAGGAGGAGGAGAAGAGGGGCGAGGAGGAGGAGCCGGGCGAGGAGGAGGAGCCAGGCGAGGAGGAGGAGCCAGGCGAAGAGGAGGAGCCAGGCGAGGAGGAGGAGAGAGGTCCAGCTGCCATCAGGCGTCTGAAAGAGTTCCACTCCACAGGGGAGTGGGACAGGGACAACATGTGAATAGCAATGAACAAACTACAGATGAGAACATAGTGAGTGATGCTGGTGAGAAAAAAGGAGGAAACAGAGGACAGTGCTCAGGTTGCCACACTTCCCCCAGCTTATTTATCTCCTGCGACAGCTTATCTTAGTGACATCAACTAAGTAACCTGGTCATAAGCTATTCGAAGAGGAAGGTTTTTAAGCCTGGTCTTAAATAAAGAGACTGTGGGTGCCTGTTTAACATCAACAGGAGTTGATTCCATAACACAGGAGCTTGGTAACTGGAAGGCTCTCCCCACTGTACTTTTAGACACTCTAGGAACCACTAATAATCCTGCATTCTGAGAGCGAAGTGCTCTATTTGGCTGATAGGGGATAATGGCATCCTGAAGATATGATGGGGCCATATTGTTTTAAGGCTTTGTATGTCAGGAGGAGAACTTTGAATTTAATTCTAAACTCGACAGGAAGCCAGTGAAGTGATTTTAACACAGGACTGATGTGATCACGTCTTTTAGTTCCTGTTAGGACCCTGGCAGATGCATTTTGGACCAACTGGAAGCTTCTTAAAGTACCTTTAGTGCAGACGGTGAGCAGAGAATTACAGTAATCTAGTCTGGATGTAACAAATGCATGGATAAGTTTTTCAGCATCATTTTTAGGCAAAATATTTCTGATTTTAGTTATGTTTCGCAGGTGAAAATATGCAGTTTTACAAGCTTGGTTTATATGAGCTGTGAATGAGAGATTTTGGTCAAATACGACTCCAAGGTTTTTTACAGTAGAGCTAGAGGCTATACTCACATTGTCAAGTGAGATTATCTGGTCTGACAGAGAATCTCTCTGACCTTTAGGACCGACAACAATGACCTCTGTATTTTCAGGGTTTAAGAGGAGGTAATTCAGGGTCATCCAGGTTTTGATGTCCTTCACACAGGCACTGAGCTTATCGATTTGATCGGTCTGATTAGGTTTCATTGATAAGTACAGCTGAGTGTCATCAGCATAGCAGTGGAAATTAATGCCATGTTTTCTGATAATGTTACCTAATGGCAACATATACAGAGTAAACAGGATTGGACCAAGCACAGATCCTTGTGGAACACCACAAGCTACTTTAGAGCAGGGAGAGGTGCACTGGTTTACACTAACAAACTGGTACCTATCTGATAGATAGGATTTAAACCATTTGAGGGCAGTCCCTCTGACACCTATGTCACATTCTAACCTCTGCAGTAGAATGTTGTGATCAATGGTGTCAAACGCTGCACTGAGGTCCAGTAGGACCAGGACTGAAGCCAGCCCGTTATCAGCTAGTAGCAAATCATTTGTCACTTTAAGCAGAGCAGTTTCTGTGCTGTGGTGAGCTCTGAAACCAGACTGAAATTTTTCATATAAATTATTGCTCTGCAGATGGTGACAAAGCTGTTTCACCACAACTCGTTCCAGAATCTTTGAGAGAAATGGAAGATTCGAGATAGGTCTGTAGTTGGCTAGTTCATCAGGATTTAAGCTAGGTTTTTTCAAAAGCGGTTTAATTACAGCATATTTAAAGGACTGAGGAACAAAGCCATTTTCTAATGACATATTTATTATGTTATGGATGGAACCTATTATTAAGTGGAGAGCTTCTTTGAGGAGTTTGACTGGAATAGGTCGAGCAAACAAGTTGATGGTTTGGACGACATGATGACTGAGGTAATCTCCGCCTCATCGACAGGAGTAAATTTGTCTAATGCTGTTAGAGGATTTATGTGGGATATTGGTGTTACAGACTGGATTTGCAGAATTTGCTCGGGGCTGATTTTTGGAGTGGCTTGCTGATCTTGTCTCTAATGGTTATAATTTTGTAATCGAAGAATTCAAGAAAGTCATCACAACTGAACTTCAAAGGAGAAGAGACTCAGGGCAGTATGCGAGTTTGTCAGCCTGGCTACAGTGCTGAACAGAAATCTGGGGTTGCTTTTGTTTACTTCTATTAGGTTTGAATAGTATCTGGTTTGTGCTTTTGCAGAGCGGCCTTATAAGAGAGCAGGCAGAGCTTCCATGCCTTCAGAGACTGCTCGGAGCGCGAGCGGCGCCAGAGCTTCTCTGTGCGTCTTACGTGTTGTTTGAGTGATCGCCCGTCTGGAGTATACCAAGGAGCCGGAGGTCTTGGTTTAATGCTTTTCTGTTTTAGCGGAGCTGCAACATCGAGAGCAGATTTTAGGGTGAGCATTGTCCTATCAACAAACTGATCCATGATAATTGGATTAAAGTTGTTCTCATTGTCACATGGCATATCATTTAATACTGGCTCGATTATTTCTTTGAACTCGGCTACCGATTTTTCAGATATTGTTCTTTTCATTATAGTTTTCTCCTGCAGAGCTGGATAGTCTTTTAGTCACGAATTGAAAGGTTATTAAAAATGGTCAGAGAGTATAGGGTTTTGAGGAATTACAAGTAAATCACTAATCTCAATACCATAAGTTAGGGACGAGATCGAGTGTGATTGTGACAGTGAGTCGGCTTGTTCACACTCTGGGTAAACCGATCCCATCCAGGAGAGCACCAAAAGCACTGCTGAGGCACTCACTGCTGTTATCAACATGAATGTTGAAATCTCCAACTATAACAATCCTTTCCCCATTCCAAAACTAAACTTGAAATAAAGTCAGAAAACTCTGTCAGAAACTCGGCATAAGGACCAGGGAGGTCGGTAGATTGTTATAAATATAACAGCTTTTGGTTTTTCCAGTTGGTGCACGTAATAGATAGTGCGAGGCTTTCAAAGGAGCGGAATGTATAATTAGATTTGAGGCTGAGAATTAGGCTGGAGTGAGAAATGACGGCCACACCGCCACCTCGACCAGTGCTCCTGGCACTTTGAAAGTTCACGTGACTTGGAGGTGTAGGATTCGCTTAGTCTAACATAATCATTTTCCTGAAGCCATGTTTCAGTTAAAGCTAGAAGATCAATATTAAAGTCGCCAATTAATTCATTTATTAAAAGAGATTTAGAAGAGAGGGACCTGATGTTTAGCAGTCCACATTTTACACACTTATCATTTTGTTTATTTGCTACAAATTGATTTATTTTTATTAAGTTATGAGGTCTGACGCCTTTCCTATCAGAGTTCAGTTGACTTTTATTTGTGCTTTTTACATGCTTAATTTGTTTGTTTGCAACACAATTATTTATTTTTATTAAGTTATGAAACCTGACGCCTTTCCTATCAGACTTTAGTTGAGTTTTATTTGTGCTTTTTATGCATTTATTTTGTTTATTTGCGATGCATGTATTTATTTCTATTGAGTTAGGAGATCTGATACCTTTCCTATCAGAGTTTAGGTATGTTTTGTTTGTGCTTTTTGTGCGTGGGACATACACAACCTCAGCCGGTCTGGGAGAATTGTTCATGCAGGGTGGCTCAGAGGAGGCCCCTGTACGTGGCGCACACACAGTCTCAGCCTGTTTGGAGCTGTTCTCGCTAACAGAGCAGTGCCTCACTAGTCTACTCTGCTCCCTAGCGTCACTGACACTCCCTGAGCTAGTCTGTGTGCTAGTCTTACCTGACTACATCACCGTGTAGTGCACAGAACTGCAGTTTTTCTTTTGTTCAGTGTTTGTCTTTCAGCACGAAGCAACGACTTTTCTTAAATATGTGTGTGTCTGTCTCCCCGTAATGTAGACGGAGCTTTGGGAAATCCTGTTGAGTCAGAAAAATGAGGTTGTACTGATATGACAGACATGGCTGTGGAAGATGGATGTAGTGTGACAATAAATGATAGAAAAACATGATGTCGTTGCATTCTTACTGTGAGAGGGGTGCGCTTTCCACAGATCCGACCTGTAACTTGGTGCCACCACCTGCTTTTGTCCATGGAGATTTCTTTAATGCCACTGAACAGTGCAGATAAAGACACAGGTGGTTTTTGGCTGGTGGCTTTACCATAACGGGAATCTGGTTTCTAACATTGGACTGTAAAATAAAATGACTCTACGCTGGGGATCGATCAGTGTTTTTTTTGTGTGTGACCGATGCCGATACCAGTTGTTTAGAATACAGAGCAGCCGATGGCCGATTTGGATTATTTTCCTCAGTTTGTCATTTTAATTTATTACAAACTCACCTTTTTTACAACAAACCTTTACGAGATCTGCGCAGTCACATTTTGTGCAGTTATCTTTATTGCTCAAGCTGGAACAATCATTTTTGGAGGTCAGTATTTATCATGGGTCCAATTTCCTTGTAGTTTTTGGCAATACAGTAAGATGTATGTGTGCTGTAGAGGGCTGAAGAAATAGTTTTTATGAATTATCAATTCAAACAAACTACTGTGTTACTGTCGAAGTGTTTCATTCTGCTATTTATTTATAGTAGCTCAAGTTTTTAACCATATTTCATGTTTACGACGTCACATTTTTGGGGTTTAGGGCTATTGTGTCATAATAAGTGGCATTTAGTTTCAATATTATTGTTTTATCGTCAGTATTTTCTTCAGAAATATATTGCAGTTCAAAATTTGCTGTGACGGTTCTACTAAAAAGTCCAAATATCGGCCCGATATATAGGCCGACCGATATATTAGTCTATCTCTGTGATGCTAAACCTTTGTATACATCCTCCACCGGACCCACCTGACCCGGGCTCTTCCCTGACAGCTGCAGTCCTTTCACAGCGCTGAGTTTCCAGGGCAGGAGCCACATTAAGGCAGCACAGAGGAAATGTGCAGTTTACTGCCCCCAAAAGCCCCTCTGACATCTGTGAAGAGCCACTGCCCCCAAAGCCCCTCTGACATCTGTGAAGAGCCACTGCCCCCAAAGCCCCTCTGACATCTGTGAAGAGCCCCGAAGAGCCTGTGTGGACCTGTCCATTCACGGCCTATAACCCAGCAGAACGGAGGCTGTTAAATGAGAAGTGTCTAACTTCTCTGGTGAGTGGGCTCCATTACCCGCTTGTCTCCATGGAGATGCGGCTGCTCTGCTTGTAATGTTCCACAGTGGGGAATTTAACTTGTGTTTTGCATATTTCTTAGCGGTGCCGTTACACTGGGGGTGTATTTACTTTATGTACGTATTTGGTGGAGTGTTCAGATGTTACCAGAGTGACCAGGGGTGTGCAAAAATATCAATGTATCGTATTGTTTAATGTGATGATATAGTATTGATATTGGGGACTGCTGTATCAGGATATCACCACTGAGTATTTTTTGGTATATTTTACTAAATTATTGATGATTAAAATGGGTTTGCTTCATATTAACTTTGCACAAGAAGTGGTTTAAACAAAGACTTTTAGTATCACAGCAATGATTTAGTCATTATTTTTTTATTGACCTGTATCAAATCGAAATACACTCAACAAAAATATAAACGCAACACTTTTGTTTTTGCTCCCATTTGTCATGAGATGGACTCAAAGATCTAAAATTCATTCCAGATACACAATATTACCATTTCTCTCAAACATTGTTCACAAATCTGTCTAAATGTGTGATAGTGGCACTTTTGCTTTGCTGAGATAATCCATCCCACCTCACAGGTGCCACATCAAGATGCTCATCAGACACCATGATTAGTGCACAGGTGAACCTTAGACTGCCCACAATAAAAGGCCACTCTGAAATGTGCAGTTTTGTCTCACAGCAAAATGCCACAGATGGCGCAAGCATTGAGGGAGCGTGCAATTGGCATGCTGACAGCAGGAATGTCAACCAGATCTGTTGCTCGGGCATTGAATGTTCATTTCTCCACCATAAGCCGTCTCCAAAGGCGTTTCAGAGAATATGGCAGTACATCCAACCGGCCTCACAACCGCAGACCACGTGTAACCACACCAGCCCAGGACCTCCACATCCAGCAGGTTCACCTCCAAGATCGTCTGAGACCAGCTACTCAGACAGCTGCTGAAACAATTGGTTTGCATAACCAAAGAATTTCTGCACAAACTGTCAGAAACCGTCTCAGGAAGCTCAACTGCATGCTCGTCGTCCTCATCGGGGTCTTAACCTGACTCCAGATCGTCGCCGTAACAGACTTGAGTGGGCAAATGCCCACATTCGATGGCGTCTGGCACGTTGGAGAGGTGTTCTCTTCACGGATGAATCTCGGTTTACATTGTTCAGGGCAGATGGCAGACAGCGTGTGTGGCGTCGTGTGGGTGAGCGCTTTGCTGATGTCAGTGTTGTGGATGGAGTGGCCCATGGTGGTGGTGGGGTTATGGTATGGGCAGGCATCTGTTATGGACGAAGAACACAGGTGCATTTTATTGATGGCATTTTGAATGCACAGAGATACCGTGATGAGATCCTGAGGCCCATTGTTGTGCCATACATCCATGAACATCACCTCATGTTTCAGCAAGATAATGCACGGCCCCATGTTGCAAGGATCTGTGCACAATTCTTGGAAGCTGAAAATGTCCCAGTTCTTGCATGGCCAGCATACTCACCGGACATGTCACCCATTGAGCATGTTTGGGATGTGCTTGACCGGCGTATACGACAGCGATTACCAGTTCCCACTAATATCCAGCAACTTCGCACAGCCATTGAAGAGGAGTGGACCAACATTCCACAGGCCACAATTGACAATCTGATAAACTCTATGCGAAGAAGATGTGTTGCACTGCATGAGGCAAATGGTGTTCACACCAGATACTGACTGGTTCTGAGTCCCCAGACCCCCAATAAAGCAACAACTGCACATTTCAGAGTGGCCTTTTATTGTGGACAGTCTAAGGTTCACCTGTGCACTAATCATGGTGTCTGATGAGCATCTTGATGTGGCACCTGTGAGGTGGGATGGATTATCTCAGCAAAGCAAAAGTGCCACTATCACACATTTAGACAGATTTGTGAACAATGTTTGAGAGAAATGGTAATATTGTGTATCTGGAATGAATTTTAGATCGTTGAGTCCATCTCATGACAAATGGGAGCAAAAACAAAAGTGTTGCGTTTATATTTTTGTTGAGTGTAGACTGTACTGAACTGAAAGTGCACTGTAGTCAGATATGTATCGTGTCACGGCCTGTGTATCGTATCGGAAACTTCTTAATGATACTCAGCCCTAATGGTTACAAGGCACAAAATGGCAAAAACTGAGAATGTTTTAAGATTAAACTCAATGAAAAATACAAAATGGGTTCAAACAGTGTATTTTCAGGAGCCTGTGATCTGTGAGTGTTCATGGTCCTGTTTAGGTGTTTGAGTTTCAACAAAATGACGAGAGAAGTTTGTTTAACGGCACAAACCGGTTCACCTGTTTTATTTCTAGCTAAATCAGATTAAAGTCTTTAGCTTCCCTTCATTGGCTGCCTGTGTGTTTCAGATTTGACTGATCACTTTTAAAGCTTGTTTAGGTCTTTTAACCCCGTACGAGCCACAGCCTCAGAGCCTCAGGTCCTGCGGCTGTTCCGAAGTCCAGGCTCCGGACAAAAGGTGACGGAGCCTTTTCAGCCCGGAGCCTCGACTCTGGAGCGACCTGCCTGAGGAGATGAGGCTGCACCATCAGGATCATCTTTAAATCACTTCTTCAAACCCATTTTTATCGGTTCCTTCCTTTAACTGGGTTTAGTTCTTTTTATTCCCTACTTCTTTATTTATTCATTGGAATTAATCTGATTTGTGGCGTCATTGGCTGTTTTCTTTGTTTTCCGCGATATTGTTATGTGCTTTGTATTGTTCATTGCTGCTTGTACAAAAGTACTTTATAAATAAAGATGTATTATTATTATTATTATCATCGAGTAAAAGAGCTTCAGACAGAACAGTGTCTGCAGTTAGCGTCACACCAGGGAATATTGATGAGGTCAGCTGCAGATATTCAATCAGAGGTGTTTTTATTGATAAAAATACATTGTATGTTGGTTCTACTGTGTTCAGAGTACCAGAGGTGTGGGGTTTACATATAAAGTCTGTGGGGGTCTCCATGGAGAAAAGCAGGTGGCGGACCCTCCACTAGAAAAAGTTCCACAGTGCATCTTTAATATTAGTGTGCTGCTTTCTTTGTGTGTGTGTATCAAAAACAGTAGGGGAGTATTTTGCATTGTAAAAGAACAGGCTTCTGTTCCGAGGGGCCGGCAGGTGTTTGGATGGGAAAATCAATCAGCTTTGGCAATTTCTCACTGTGTTATTTTGCACTATTTAGAGGAAAAAGGTGGGTTCTGATTAAATTCACTGTAGTCATAAACAGACCGATATTAAACCTGGCTCGGTCTCTTATTAAGGTGTAATCAGGTGTACATCCCCCTCCCCTTGTGTTTTCATGCATCAGCAGCTTTGCCTCGTTTCATCTGAGGCTGAGAGATTGAAAATATAATGAAATGTGGCCGGTTTGAATTAAACCCATCTGTATATTTTTAAAGATGTTTTGGGAAGTTGGAGAAGCGTTTACACTTTTTGTGAATTCATGGGGTTGACAAAAAAGTAATGTGTCTTTTATAGAAGTTGCATTGAGTCGACTGTTTGGTACAGCAGCACAACAGCAGCACAACAGCAGCACAACAGCAGCACAACAGCAGCACAACAGCAGCACAACAGCAGCACAACAGCAGCAGCACAACAGCAGCACAACAGCAGCACAACAGCAGCACAACAGCAGCACAACAGCAGCACAACAGCAGCACAACAGCAGCACAACAGCAGCACAACAGCAGCACAACAGCAGCACAACAGCAGCACAACAGCAGCACAACAGCAGCACAACAGCAGCACAACGCGGTTTCACAAATCCTAAACTGGATGAAGAGAGCGGGAAGATTATTTGTGCCTTGGACTAGGCCTGTCAAAATAACTCATTTTGAAGTTAAATATATGTGATTAATGATAATATTGAAACCCTGAACCAGATTTAAACTACAAAAACTATTGTAAATGTAGAAGTAGACAAGATCACCATATTTTAGATAAACATATTGTAGAATTTTGCCTCATGCTGGACTAAAGTTGCACTGCTTATATTTTAGAGGTGTTTTTTTAAATGACGTGTTTTGTAAGGCGACCTCACTTTTTCATTGCTTACTCATAACATAAACTCTTACCAGTGCTTTTTATAAAGAAATACAGTTAATATTCTGCAGAATTGAGTTTAGCATTTTGCCCAGGAACCTCCACAATATTTTCTGTTTCTCATGTGACCCCATGGAAAAAGAAATAATTGTCCAGCACTGTATTAATTCAACCTTTTAGGAGTCAAATCTTTATTTATTTATTTATTTATTTACCTTTATTTAACCAGGACGTCTCATTGAGATTCAGAATCTCTTTTTCAAGAGAGACGTGGCCAAAGCAGCAGCAACACAATGAACACAGAGCAGAAAGAATCACAGAATTAGAATTAGATCATAAAAACACAAGAAAAACATGAACAATTTTCACTCACCACTTTTTACAGTTTCCTTAAACTTATCAAGAGACACGACAACTTTTAATTTAAGGTCTTTTTGTAACTTCTTCCAAATCTTATCATAAAGCCACAAAACAAACAAACAAACACTCCCAGAACTGCAAAGAAAATGTGCACATAATAAATATTGACCCCCAAAAATATTGTTCCGGTTTTCATATATTGAACGATAAATCGATATAGTAATTATCCTGACTGGAAATGATAAAGTATTAAATCAGTCAGTTTTATTTTCATGGTAACTTCCACTATTAAACTGATCTTTTGCTCTGGGTGTTGTGAAAGTGGAAGGTCGGCTGTCTGTGCTCTGCTGTCTGTGGTCCTCTGTCCTGTGCTCTGCTGTCTGCGCTCTGCTGTCTGTGCTCTGCTGTCTGTGGTCCTCTGTCCTGTGCTCTGCTGTCTGCGCTCTGCTGTCTGCGCTCTGCTGTCTGCGCTCTGCTGTCTGCGCCCTGCTGTCTGCGCCCTGCTGTCTGCGCCCTGCTGTCTGGCGCTTTCTGTTCGCGCTCTGCTGTCTGCGCTTCTGCTGTTCGCGCTCTGCTGTCGCGCTCTGCTGTCTGCGCTCTGCTGTCTGCGCTCTGCTGTCTGCGCTCTGCTGTCTGCGCTCTGCTGTCTGCGCTCTGCTGTCTGCGCTCTGCTGTCTGCGCTCTGCTGTCTGCGCTCTGCTGTCTGCGCTCTGCTGTCTGCGCTCTGCTGTCTGTGGTCCTCTGTCCTGTGCTCTGCTGTCTGTGCTCTGCTGTCTGTGCTCTGCTGTCTGTGCTCTGCTGTCTGTGCTCTGCTGTCTGTGCTCTGCTGTCTGCGCTCTGCTGTCTGTGCTCTGCTGTCTGCGCTCTGCTGTCTGCGCTCTGCTGTCTGCGCTCTGCTGTCTGCGCTCTGCTGTCTGTGCTCTGCTGTCTGTGCTCTGCTGTCTGTGCTCTGCTGTCTGCGCTCTGCTGTCTGTGGTCCTCTGTCTGTGCTCTGCTGTCTGCGCTCTGCTGTCTGCGCTCTGCTGTCTGCGCTCTGCTGTCTGCGCTCTGCTGTCTGTGCTCCTCTGTCTGTGCTCTGCTGTCTGCGCTCTGCTGTCTGCGCTCTGCTGTCTGCGCTCTGCTGTCTGCGCTCTGCTGTCTGTGCTCTGCTGTCTGCGCTCTGCTGTCTGCGCTCTGCTGTCTGCGCTCTGCTGTCTGCGCTCTGCTGTCTGCGCTCTGCTGTCTGCGCTCTGCTGTCTGCGCTCTGCTGTCTGCGGTCCTCTGTCCTGTGGTCTGCTGTCTGTGGTCTGCTGTCTGCGCTCTGCTGTCTGCGCTCTGCTGTCTGCGCTCTGTCTGTGGTGGTTTGGTGCCCACGGTTTGTCCTACAGGAATTTCTCTAATCTGGTCTAATCTAATCTAAAGCCTCTGGGGAAGTGAAACTGTTTCATGGATGTAACTTTAAAGGATAAGGTGACTTTAATCGAAATGGGATCTGTGAATCGTAAGTGTTGTGGAATCTGGTGTGAACCTCCATCAATGACAAAACACAGACCTTTATATGATTTATATTTGAGATAAAATGCACTGAATTTAATTTTGTTTTCTACAATGTGAAGTTTACATTCGGTGGCAGTTGGTCACTTTTGAACTCCACTGCATTTTTGTTTCCTTGTGTTTTTGACAGTCAGCAGCTCATACGAGGGCTGCCAAAGTACAGAAAATCAGAAAGTTAAAATGATACTAAAACAAAAACTGTTGATACCAGTTTACCGAGTGTCGATAGTAAAAAAGTCACTTTCACAGGACAGAAATGAGCCTTTCCTGAACAGCTTTAGAATGATCTTGAGCTGAATCAGAACAAATATAAGAGCACAAAGACCGGCCCATTATCTGGACGACTGGGGGATTACACAGATACTGGGCCACAGAAATAGTATAGTGTAATAATAGTTCATCATCGTAGTATCGGTATTGAGTATTGAGTCTATTCCTTAGTATTGAAAGCAAATTTGAAAATTTCAGTACTTAATATATACTAAATACTTTATCTGGTGTTCTTCTGCATGTGGACACACACTACTAGTTTAAGGAGCCATTAAACAGCCTCCTGAAGCTTTACTCTCCCCTGATCCAAAATCTGAAAAATCCTCCGGAGTGGGCGGTGCCCGGAGGTTTGGGGGAGCGGGTGTTGGGTGGCGTGGACCCTCTGGACTTTGAAACAGAGCCGACATTTGTGCTTGGATTTTCTCCAGACACGGCGGGATATCGCGGTGACCAGCAGTGACCAGCGGTGCTGAGAGGAGCTCCTCACGTAGACGCCAGCGGCTCTGCTCGTCACATAATAAACCTGCATCTGACTCTGGCGACGTCAGTCCAACCCGAAAATTCAAATGTACTGGCCATAGTTGATCCTAAAGATCTCAGATTTTTAACACGTCTGCACTAAAGGCCAGGGACAGGCAAATACTTCTATTTTAGACCCATTTACACAGCTAATCAACACAAAAAAGTGATTTAGGTGTTTAGTGTCCTTTTAAAGTCGTTTGTTTCCTATGTCCATATCTCTTGTAACTTGTGATTCAGTCAAAGTTGAGGAGTTTTGTGAGTGAATCCTGTTTTTACCCTGAGGATCAGAGCTTGGAGGGCTTTACACAGCTGAACGCGAGCGGCAGGAAACATGCCATGAATGAGAACAATGCAGCAGTACAGTGCACGCTCAGATAAAGGGGAGGGTCCCACTGGAGTGTTGAACGAGAGAAATGTCCTTGAAATTCCCACAATCCACCAGGCTTTCAGTAAAACAGCTTTCTGTGGTGTGGCTATAATGACTCAAAATTCCCACTCTTGGCAAAGGAACAGACGGAGACCGAAAACTTGTCGCTTGGGGATTTTTGCTGAAGACTACAAAGTGTTCAGTGTCCAAGTGCATGAGGCAGATGTTTAAGTACTTACAAAACCAAGAAAATGTCAGATTTTTTCACTCATATGTGATGTTTTTGGTAAAGGGCCCAGACAACGCCATTTTTTATAATGTTCTACTGTAGTTTCCTCATCACAAACAGACCTGGAGTTTTATTTCATTCACACATGTTTAACACACACATCCTGCATATTTAAGATGAGTTCTTCTCTCAAACAGAACACGTGTGAAGTGAAAAGTGTTTATTATACTGAGACGAGGCTGGTCGGCTGGGTTGAGACTCAGGGTGGGGGTTCAGTCTCAATCTGCACATGGCCCAGCAGAACGGGACCCCCCTCATAGGTGCCTTATGTCTGGAGCAGAACAGATATGGGAGGGAGGGTCGAGTTTTTTGGGATAAACTGGGATTCCGGGATAGGCTGCTGCAAAGAGGCTTCTGGGAAATTGAGTCCTGAGCTGTGAAGTGAGCTGTGATTGGCTGGAGGCGAGGGCGGCTGAGGCGTGGTCCTGCTCCTGAACATAAGTCAATCATATTAACTACATTTCATGACATCACAAGGTGGAGCAGAGCATTTTGAGCGTTGGAGATGCAGACAGACTGAAACATGAATCTCCATGTTTTTGATGAGGTAACAACATTATAACACATCTTAAAGCTCACACTCGTCATCCTGTGTAATATGGGGTAATAAAGGTTGGTAAATGTCATTACAGAATTAGGATTGACTCAATAGTTAAAGTTTATCGTCCTTTTTCTCTCTTGTTGTTGACATTTTAAAACACAGACAAAATATTCAGTTAAAAATGATATGACAAAATTATTTCCCAGTAAATCAACTCTATATTTATTAAATTTTATGTCATTTACAATAATGATGCCATTGGTTGGCCTCTGATACACCAGGGGGAACAAGGGGAAATCAGTGGATCTACAGAAATAAATAATTTCCTTTTTTGACTCTTTTTATATCGAAGAAAGAAACGAACAACAAAATGAAATGACTTACAGCTGTATCACATCTTACTAATATTTTTCTTCCACTGAGTTCATTATAGTAAAGCTTTTAGCAGGAAGTGATTCAGCACAAAGCACTTTTACGGTTTATATTTAACGCACATTCAGGTTTAGACCAGGAGCTTATTATGTGACACACTTTAAAGGTACAGTGTGTAACTTTTCTGGTGGAGGCTCCATCACCTGTTTGTCTCCCTGGAAATGTGCCATAAATATTCCACAATAGGGCATTAAACACATCTGTCCCTATAAAGACAAATTACTTCCAGGTCAGATCTGTGGAGGAGCAAATCCGCTCACAGTGAGATGGTTTTTCTTGGTATTTTGGAGCTATAAAAATATTTGTAATTGAATAGACAAGTTTAATGTAATTCTGTGCCTCAATTCAGGCAAAGCAACAACATCTCAATGAGGAGAAGCAGGCGACTGATCCCACCAGGAAAGTTGCGTAGTGAATCTTTAAATCTCCCAGAATCCTGTGCAGCACCTCTGTGCTTTGTTTCCCCTGATATGAAATGCACAACATTATTAACACACGTGGAAGAATTAAACTTTCGTATAGTTGTTTGCTCTTGTGCGTTCCCGGCTCACGTGCTCAGCAGTCTGAAGTGCAGCATGTGCAGCATGTGCAGCATGTGCAGCATGTGCAGCATGTGCAGTTCAAAGGACAAAAATCAGGGATTGTTGGATTCTGTGAGATGAGCTGTTTATTTTCCCTGTGCAAGAAGCTCGATTAGGAGCGAATATAAGAACATTTGAGATGCTGCACTTTGGCTCTTCCTCTTCTACAGTGATACAGGATTTTATTTTTTAAGTTTTTGTTGCCATGTTTCCATTTGAATCAATAGCTAATTATTTCCACTTTAATAAATGATGTATATTCCCTTAGGTCCTGTATGTTTCTGTCTCTCTGATCTTTTTGTCTGCTTTATTTTTATTCCTCCGCACAGTAATTTAATTGAATCCAATTTGATGCAAAAGAATAGCTCACCTCTTGATTTCTTATCACAGCACGACGACACTGAGAAATTGCTTCCTCTTTCTACTCTGTTCCTAATCTTCCATTTCGTGTTGTTTAAAACCCTGGGGGAGCAAAGAAGTATGAAACACAATCCTTTTATCTGCCACTGCTACGTGAAAACTAAACAATGTTTGGAGCCCGACTCAATTCTTTTATGAAACAGTTTTTCAAAAGGCAAACGCAATATTTCATTCATAACCAGGTTAAAGTGGTTGGGCCACCGTGGCATTTCCCCTAACAGTATTAAATAGGATTAATGCCTGTGGTGATCTCGGAGCATGTCCAGTATTCCATAGGAAGCAGCAAACTGTGTTATTCCAACAATTCATTTTATTGTCTTTGTTTTGGAAAAAAAGGAAGATTTTTTCTAGCAAACATAATGATCACAGACTCAAACTGACTCATCTGCACCTCATTCTGCTGAAAGTACCTTTGCCTTTTGTTTTGTGTCATCTACAGTATTATATATGTTTACAGGGCAGTATGTTTGTGCTTTATGAATATGCTGTTTGTACCATAAATACTCTAAATGTAATTTCATTCTGATAATAACAATAAATTCTTGAATCTTGATACTCCAAAGTCTATTCACATCGCTCGTTTTAACATCACATCATCTTTAATATTTGAGAGACTCAAATCTGAATTCTAAACTGCTAATAGCAAAGGAGAAATTCAGTTCTGTCGACTGGACGTCATTTCTCAGCTGCTTCAGTTCTCGTTGGTCTTGGACACTGTTATATCTGCCTGAAGGGAGGAGATAAGAACCCTGAAACTACCCTGAAACTGTCCCATCCTTTCTATTTAGACTTTGATCGAAAAACTTGAATTTCTCCTTTGCTGTGGATCCTGGACGACACACAGATATAAACTGTTAAACTAACACAAGAATCAGATTTCAGAACATGTTTGTAGAGTTCGGTGGCAGATTTCAGACAAGATTATTTAATTTGATGAGTACTTTTGTTTCTGAAATCATTGTACAGTTTGTGTTTTGCTCCATTCAACTTGTGATTCTGATTTAAGTGTGTTTCATGTTGTTTTACAGTGACGGGGAGAGACTTTCTACAGACTTTTGAGAGGCCCGCCCCAAATCCAGATCGGAAAATCAGGTACGACTTTTGATGAGCTGTTTTAAGATAACAAGCAGCTTCATTGTTGTCTGTGAAAGTTTAACACTGGTGAGTCTCAGAAAGATAAAGGCAAAATGGTTTTGTTGAACATGTGAATTTTGAATTGTTAGGATATAATCCATAAAGAAAGAACTGAGGGATAATTCTGTACTTTTGGGTTTACATTTTTATAGAGATCCACGGAGGTTTTTATTTATTTTATTTATTTTATATTGCTGATGCTGATAGCAATTGTTTAGAATCCAGAGCAACCAATGACTATCGCAATCTGCCTCAGAAATATATGATTGAAATGAATGCAAACATAAATATTGATTATACTCTGTTGTGCATATTGAAACTATAATAAAGAAAACATCTCAAAAGAAATATTTTTTAGACATCCACAACTCTTTTACTGCTAACCCCTAATGGAGCCGTGTGATTTTGTGAATGACCTCATCGCATAAATGTGTTAAAATAAAGCAGTTGTTGTGCATAAACCAAATATGGGCCGAGGCAGGAGAGTTAGAGCCAAAACGGTGCAAACATCGGCCCGTATATCTGTTTTTTTTTTTTGGTTTTTTTTGCAATACCTTAATATCAAGTTAATTGTTAACAATATAGATTTTTTTTTTTACATTTTCATCAAATATGCCCCCCCTATGGAGACTGTATATTCTGCTTCTGATTCTAGTCCTTAGCTCGTTCTAATTTTCAAAATGACCAAATTACCCTTAAATTTGTGTTTCCCGTTCATTCTAATCTCCACGTAGTCTCTCCCTGTTGGAGGCGGACTCCACACGGCCTCTTCTCTCTCCATAACCTCCTAAATCACATCATTATTGGTGGGAGCAGGTCTGATGACATGGCCCCTGCTCTGCGAACTGTGTTTTAACCAAAGCCCACAGAGAAGTCCGTGGGTTTGCCTTTCCCTATCAAAAACACCCTCTGCGCTCTATTGATCCGACCTGCTCTTGGATTGATGCTGTCTTTAAAAATGCATTAGTTTGAGGCATGAGGGCGCAGCGGGCGGCCAGGAGCTGCTGTTGGTACATTTGTCCCTGTTTACAGAAGCAGAACTGGCAGTGAGGCGCAGGACACATGATAAGAAACCCGCTGCTGCACACAGAGTCCTGCACATCACATGAGCAAATATGCATATTACTGATGGCCTGCAGTGTGATTTTTATATGTTTTATCTAAATTGATTGAAATTGTTCTAATTATTTGACCTGACAATAGAATACAATGGTGATGACAATCAAATGGCTATTTTTTTCATATTACAAGTCATTATTTTGCTGTTTAAATCCCCATTATGTAACTTTTTAGCTAAAATTACATTGGAGAACAGCATCTGAAAATCTGAACATCAAAAACACCTTGTGACATGGGGCAGTTCATTTGGAAGACAAAGTACAGTGTTTTTTATATTTAACCCAGTCTCTTTCATTGTTGTCTTGGACTTTTTTGCATAGTTTTCCTTATCAGAACATGCACAGGTAAAAAAACCAACAACAACCAACAAAATTGTTTCTGTTAGAGTTGCAGTGGAGTAAAAATAATCTCGTTTGAAAAGGTAGAAAGCTGAACTCGTTTCTTTGCTTTTGGGGTTCACCAAGACGCAAATCCAGGACTGGGTCACAGGACAAAGGTGTTTCTGTAAAACAAAGAAAATAAGTGACAACACACAACCCTGGGGAAAGTTTCCAGTGACACACGTGGTCATATCTAGAGCTGTATTTATGGACCGAGTATCGGCTTCGGAGCAGCTGATGTCCTGGCTGAACATAGAGGGTGATTTAATGAGACAATATACAGGTCATGATTGGCCCTTAAAGTCTCAAAATGTTTGAATTTGTTTTCATGCAAAACTGTTCTGCAGTTACATGAGATAAATAACAGCTACAGAATATGTTTAGATCAGTTTTGTATCCGTCACTGGTGGATATGGGGCATTGGCAGATACTTAAAGTTACAGCATTGGACTCATATCTGAACTGAAAAAGCTGTATTTGTACATCTTTAGCTGTAAGGAGAAGAAAGTCTGTGAACAGTGGATGGAGCAGTGGGACAATGACGTCTTCCACTCTTTTGGAGGCTGTGGTGAAAATGAGCACAAAGCTCAGAAACACAACAGAGGTTCAGTATTTAACTGAGTATCAATACAACTACTGTATAATATCGACTTTTAAACCATTTTCATGCTTAGACCCTTTTCTGTTTCATCAAAAAATGTTTTGTTTATAATTGGTTCAGCTTGAACCTTAGGTATAGAAACGTGCTTTAAATTACTTCTCTTATCTCCTCTGTGGCACCAAGAAGAAAGAATTATACAGGCCCGTAGCCAGACTTCCAAGGGGGGTGGGTCGTTTTTTAAGCCAAAAGTGACCTTTTTATACGGGTGCCTTTGCGACCCAGTGATTGTACTATAAGTACAGGCTCTATGGCATGTGATGCAGTGGGTTCAGGGGCCTCCTCACCCAGAATGTTATATCTATTACATTATCTATTGTAATTCTGCAGATATTGTTAAATTATTATAAAAATACAACCAATTATATAAAGTTATTTGCTTATAAGAACTGGAATTTATTAAATATGAAACAAATCTTTATTAGCATTTTAGAAATGGTTTACAGTATATCGCATTTACAGCACTCAGCACTATTTTTGTAAAAATATTTTTTGGAAAAAGGTGACCCCAGTCTCTGGGGGACCCCCTCGACCCCCCCCCCCCCCCCCCCTGGCTACGGGCCTGTTATAGGCACAAAGACACAAAGCTCCACAATGCAAAAAGTCGAATGCAAATTTGAGAAATATTTCCTAAAAAGACAGAAATAACTGACTGTTCTGCTTATATTTTATTTAAACATAACACATATTTCCTCCAGAATGAACAAATAGAAATACAGCAGTGGGTCCAGTGAGTTGTTGATGCACTTTAATTCACCAGTAAGAAAAAAAAGAAAGAAAATAAAAAAATGGAAATTAAAAATAAGCAGGACTGTCCCATTTCCAGGTTCTGTGTTTTCAGCTCTTTCACTAAGCAGTGATTTTGGGGCGAGGATAAAGATAATTGGGCCTAAATATGGTGTGTGATAAAGACATGTGATGGAGGTGAGAAGTGAATGAATGAATGAGTGTAGTGATTTCAGAGACTTTATGAAGCAGAAATGAGTGTCGTGATTTCAGAGACTTTATGAAGCAGAAATGTAAATACAAATGTAAGGCGTTGTTTACTGCCAAAGTAATAATTATTAGTTGAAATGTTATATCCTAAAAGTAAAAAACACTACTCTGGTACTTTTACAAAGCCAATACAAATCAGATAATTGGAATAATGAGATAAGCCACAGGTCTGATCTTTGGTGTTTGAGGCACAACAGAACTCGTATAATCTACTCCTGGGGATTTTCAGAATAACTGTTGTGTTTGGAGTGAAATTAATTTTTAAAATAACTTTTGATTTTCCCTTTTCTCATTTTTTGCCTTTGCTTCATTGGCTTTCTGTTTTTGCATATTTTTCTTGACATGAAGAAATCATATATCATATAATCATATATCATTCACACTGACATGTTATTGAAGTGCTGCAGCCTGTAATAACCTCTGATGCCAGGACAACACCACAAATCCTCCAACACATGAAACACACACTTCATTCAGTGCTGGAGGTCACTCAATGATCCCTGACAATCTAATGTCATAAATAACATGAAGGACTTTGAACATAAGGACAGTCTATTCAGTCCTTTTAAGAATGATTTTCACATGTACATTTTCTCCAGCAGAGACGTCATTTGCAACAGTTTCAATGTAAAACATCTGTGATTTTTTTTAAAGAAAAATTAGTTGTTCTATCATATACAGCATAGAGTTTCCTAGAGCAGTTCGCCTTCAAAATCACCAATCATGAATAATGGTTTAATGTAATAGAAGTGTGAACCAGGGGCTGACCACATGATTGAGTTACAGCTACAGGCGGAGGTGGAGAATTTGACACCAGTGAATGTCTGTGGTTCTGATTTTCATGGGTTTCATCCACATGATTCCTTCCTGATTTGAAGAATTTGTGAGGATTTTTGTGTTATTGAGGATCACTGTCAAATCTTTCAAATCAGCAGGGAGTCCTTATGTCTGAAATTGATGAATAAGTGAATACCATTCTAAAATTATTCAGAAAGGGTTCATTCTTTTACCCGATCAGCCAGAACCACAAGCTTTGACAAAACCTTACAAAGGCGAGTGGTTCTGGAGCTGTGTCGCGTCTCCCTGATTTCAGAGGCCGTGATTCACAGTCTGAGATGCACTGTTTGTTTTCTGCTAAGGAAAAAACAACATAAAGGACTGGGAAACAGCACAGATTTTTGCAGAATCACGACCAAACTATTAACATATCTCAGGTGAAATGAGTTATATACTGTATTTAGTTGTTAATGTGATGACAGTGTTAGAGAGGAGAGGTCTTCTGCAGATGCTGCCTGTGACAGGATACACACTGTGGTCAAAACATCTGGAGGCTCTACTTTTGATTTATGGTGAGTTCAACCGTGCCTCCTTGGACAGTGTTTTACCCACACGTCACTACTATGTGGATTGTAAACCTCAGGAGAAGGAAGTGGAGTCAAAGACATGCCCTCAGGACTGCTCTGAGACCATGGACTGGAATGTGCTCCTCCAGCCCCATGGGGACGACAACGACAGCATGACAGACCGTATAACAGACTACATCACCACCTATGAGGACACAGCCGTCCCCACATGCACGATCTGCTGTTAAAGCCCGGATCACCGGCCAGCTGAAGGTCCAGCTCAGGCAGGGTCAAGCCTACAGGAAAAGGCTGAGGCAAAACTCCAGCAAATCAGCACCAGAAGGGGATGAAGGCCAACATGGGTTTCAACACCAAAACAAAGCAGCAGGACAGGTGAGAAAACAGCTGGAGAAAGTTCATCAAAGCCAGTCTCCAGGACCAGACCAAGTGAACTCCCACGAGCAGCTCACTGGGATTATGCACATTGTCTTCACCCCGAGTCTGAAGTTTGAAAGGACAGTGGTGCTATAGAAGACCTCCTGCATTGTGCCAGTGCCCAAGAAGCCTATTCCCTCTGAACTTCATGACTTCAGACCAGTTGCTTTGATGTCTCATGTCATGAAAGTGTTTGAGAGACTTGTTCTGGCTCAGCTCAGACCTCTGGTGGCTCTGGATCCTCTGCAGTTTCCCTATCAGTGCCATTTAGGCGTGGAAGATACTGTAATCTATCTTCACCGGTAACACTCACACCTAGATGGTATTAAGGTCTCTGTGAGGATGTGGTTTTTCAATTTCACCAGTGCCTTTAACACAGTCCAGGCCTTTCTGGTGAGTGAGAAGCTGCTCAGGATGGGTGTCAGCTCCTCCATCGTCTCCTGGATTACTGAACATCAGGTCTCAGTACGTGTGACTGGGGAGCACCCTTTCTGATCCTGTAGGAGCCCCCAGGATACAGTCCTGTCTCCTTTTTCTGTTCACTCTGTAAACCTCTGATTACTGCACAGCTCTGGGTCCTGGCACTTGCAGAAGTTCTCTGAGGACTCTGCAGTGTTTGGGTGTGTCAGAGATGGACAGGAGCTTGATTACAGGACACTGATTGCACATTTTCTGCAATCTCCTGAACGCTGACAAGACCAAGGAACTGGTGACTGACTTCAGGAGAAAGAGGACGCGAGTGGGGAGCCTGTCATCATCCAGGACCGAGACGTGGAAATAATGGACTGGTACAAGTCCCTTGGAGTAAACGGCAGGAATGGAGGGACAACAGTAATGCTGTGTACAAGAAGAGCATGAGTAGACTGAGAAAATGTCTTGTTTCCTTATGGCCTCTTGTATATTACTGTGATATACTGCATTCATATTACAGTATTTTTTACTTACTGTACAGACATTTATATAATTTGTCTTATTGATACTGATCTCTTGCTATTTTTATTGCTATTTATTTAGAAGTTTATAACCAGTTCTAAAATCTAGTTTTTTTACTCTGTTATTGTAATATAATGTGATATGTGAGCTACTGTGTCCAAGTCATTTCCCTTGTGGATCAATAAAGTCTGTCTAAGTCTAATGTGGAAGTCGAAGTATTTCATACCTGTTTCCTGTCCCAGGTCCACATGTCCCTAATGTGATCACTGTAAACTTGTATATATCGATTTAAACTGCGTGTAGCTCATCACCGCTGCACCCAGGACACCCTCCTGACACTGAACCAGGGCCTGAGCCTGTGACACCCGGAGCTGTGGGGACACCTCACCTAATCAGACAATTAAGGCCAATGGTTAATTATAGCTGTGTTCTTTAATTATGGGTGACTGGAGGCAGGTGTAGTGATGAACCCTGGGGCGGATCAGGCGTGAACATGTGCCATCCATTAAAGGTGCATTGTGTAACTTTTCTGGTGGAGGGTTAGTCAGATCTTTTTCTCTGGAGATAATATCGCTTTGTCTGGAATGTTTCACAGTACGGCATTAAAACCTTTCTATCTTCATAGAGACCAAACCAGACCAAGTTACAGGTCAGATCTGTGGAGAGGCGACCCCGCTCACAGTCAGAATGGCTGTTTTTGTACGTATGTTTGAGCGATAAAACCACCTGTAATTAAAGAGCTGTTTAATGTCACACTGTGGAACATTCCAGGTAGAATACTGACATGCATATCCATAGCAACAAGCAGGTGATGGACCCTAACCAAAAAATGTGGTTTAAAAATGTAGAAAAAAAAGAACTAGTTCATTTTAAACCATTTGCAGTCTAAAGATGTTCCTCACTTCCCTTTATACACTTTACGTGTCTAATTCTTCACCGTATTGAGTTTCTATAAGTGCTTCTCACAACTCTGAGACCAGTTTGGAGTTTTGCTCTGATGGTAAAGCTAATAACAACTAGCATGCTAACACACACTTCCTGAATATTGGAAGAATAAAATGTTTTTTTAATTAGATGCAGACAGGACGCAGAGTTATTTGGACCTCAGGAGCTGCTTATATAATACTGTATACTATACTATACTACTATAATACTGTATATCTGTGCTTATATAATACTGTATACTATACTATACTACTATAATACTGTATATCTGTGCTTATATAATACTGTATACTATACTATACTACTATAATACTGTATATCTGTGCTTATATAATACTGTATACTATACTATACTACTATAATACTGTATATCTGTGCTTATATAATACTGTATATCTGTGCTTATATAATACTGTATACTATACTATACTACTATAATACTGTATATCTGTGCTTATATAATACTGTATATCTGTGCTTATATAATACTGTATATCTGTGCTTATATAATACTGTATACTATACTATACTACTATAATACTGTATATCTGTGCTTATATAATACTGTATACTATACTATACTACTATAATACTGTATATCTGTGCTTATATAATACTGTATACTATACTATACTACTATAATACTGTATATCTGTGCTTATATAATACTGTATACTATACTATACTACTATAATACTGTATATCTGTGCTTATATAATACTGTATACTATACTATACTACTATAATACTGTATATCTGTGCTTATATAATACTGTATACTATACTACTATAATACTGTATATCTGTGCTTATATAATACTGTATACTATACTATACTACTATAATACTGTATATCTGTGCTTATATAATACTGTATACTATACTATACTACTATAATACTGTATATCTGTGCTTATATAATACTGTATACTATACTATACTACTATAATACTGTATATCTGTGCTTATATAATACTGTATACTATACTATACTACTATAATACTGTATATCTGTGCTTATATAATACTGTATATCTGTGCTTATATAATACTGTATATCTGTGCTTATATAATACTGTATATCTGTGCTTATATAATACTGTATACTATACTATACTACTATAATACTGTATATCTGTGCTTATATAATACTGTATACTATACTATACTACTATAATACTGTATATCTGTGCTTATATAATACTGTATACTATACTATACTACTATAATACTGTATATCTGTGCTTATATAATACTGTATACTATACTATACTACTATAATACTGTATATCTGTGCTTATATAATACTGTATATCTGTGCTTATATAATACTGTATATCTGTGCTTATATAATACTGTATACTATACTATACTACTATAATACTGTATATCTGTGCTTATATAATACTGTATACTATACTATACTACTATAATACTGTATATCTGTGCTTATATAATACTGTATACTATACTATACTACTATAATACTGTATATCTGTGCTTATATAATACTGTATATCTGTGCTTATATAATACTGTATATCTGTGCTTATATAATACTGTATATCTGTGCTTATATAATACTGTATATCTGTGCTTATATAATACTGTATACTATACTATACTACTATAATACTGTATATCTGTGCTTATATAATACTGTATATCTGTACTGGGGCAACACATTTTACTCAAAAAAAAATTGGGGGAAAAAAACTTGTATAGGAGCTTTTTATTAGTATTAAAATGCTTTAGACCTAAAACAATTCTCTTTTAGCAATGCATTTTTCAAGTTACTTTATTTTTATTTAACAATTCTGCATATACAATATCACATGTATTTTCTCTTTGAGAACTTTTAATACTGATATAGATTTGATATAGATAATGGCACCAAGAGGTCATCTAAACTTAGCCGTGAAGTAACTAAACTCAGTGTATCTGGTCATACCGGCTCGTCAAAGCCTGATCCCGTCAGATCTCAGAAGCTCAGCAGGGCCTGGTTAGTACTTGGATGGGAGACACTGGGAATTCCAGGTGCCACAGTGGGGCCAGGGGCAAAAACTGTCGTCGTGTCCTTAGGCAAGACACATCACCCACATTACCTAGTATGAAAGTGGTGTGTGTGTGAGTGTTGGTGGTGGTCGGAGGGGCCGATGGTGCAGATTGGAGCCTCGCTTCCGTCAGTCTGCCCCAGGGCAGCTGTGGCTACAATAGTAGTTTACACCACCGGGTCTGGAGTGAATGAATAATGCTGTAAAGAGTCTTTGAGTGTCCTGAAAAGTGCTGTATAAAACCAATGCATTATTATTATTATTATCTAAAGAGAAAGTGTAAAGTTTTTGTTGTTGGTGTTTTATGTTAAATTGGCAATAACTAATCTCCGTTATACTTTTAAGATAATACGCTGCTATTTAGGTAATTCAGAGGTTTGTCCCATTACATGACTGAACCAGCCGATACCGGCCTGGATCTGCTGCCCCGTCAACTCCAGGCCACATTTACCAAACACACAGCTGAACTCTGAGTGGAGCAGACCTGGGCCTTGTACAGCTCCTGGGACTTTGGTTTACTCTGATCGGCCCGTTTAAGATCATTTGACTTTAAATAAAAATTAAACATATTTTATCATTTTACCTCATGCCTGGACTAAAGCTGCATTGCTTTTATTTTAGAGGAGTTTTTTAAAAGACTTTTTGTAAGGCACTTTTCATTGCTTAGTCATAACATAAACTCTTACCAGGTTTTCAAAATAATACTATTTACTGCTTTTTTAAAATAAAGAAATACAATTAATATTATGCAGAATTGAGTTAAGCGTTTTGGCCCTCCACAATATTTTCTGTTTCTCATTGCCCAGCGCTGAGCTAGAGGAATCCTTCCTGCTCCTGACGCCTCAAATGTTTCTTAAGATCATGAAAAACCTGCTCAGCTCCACTTTGGGAAAGTCTCACACTGTGGGGTCTTTCTGATGGACCGTGGGGAATATTAAAAGGCACCAATACTGAAAACTTGTTCTGGAAATAAGCACTTCCTGTATTACCACATCATAAGGTGGAGCAGTGTTTCAGTTTGAGGGAAGAACTCAGCCTGAATCTGCAGGTTTGTGTGTTAAACGTGTGAATGAAACAAAACACAACTCCAGGCCTGATTTTGATGAGGAAATATTATAACCTACGTAACGTAACATGGGCCCTTTAGCATAGATCAAAAACAGCTTATGACCCTATTTAAAACATACAGTAACTCGGTATAACTGTTATTATTTGTTGGCTCGACGTCACCGTTCCCAGGCTGCAGTTTGGACACATCTGTGCTGTGTGGAGCTGAATATGGAGCGTGCAGAATGAGCCCAGAGCCAAGACCATCACTCGTGTTTTCATCCTTGTGACTCATTTGAATAAAATACACCTCCGGCACCAACTCTGTTACACAAGAGGCTGCACACACAACAGTGCACTGGAATGACGGCTGTTTTCCTGCAATTTACTCCTCAAACATGGGAAAACTCTCAAGGGGCGTCTGCACCACCTGAATGTAAACAGTGTTTTTCAGTTTGACTGGATGCAACGGCCAAACTACAAAAGCTGCAATTGTTTAGGTTATATAACATAGGACTGCCCTGATAACAAATTCTGAAGATGAACAATATTCAAACTAAATATACAGTATCACTGCAACAACAGAATGAACCGATAATTAGCCATAGAAGTTATATATTCTGCCATCTACTGCTCAAATATTACCTTATTACACAGAAATGGCAAAAATCTTCATGTTTTTGCAAATAAATTATTTAAAAAAAACTATAAATATTGAGCCACAATCAAAATAAAATGGTAAATGGATTTGTTTGTTGCACAGCTGGACATAACCACAGTGTGAATCCTACAGTTTGTAAAGGTGAATTTCCCTTTTGCCAAATCCTGGTTCAGTCATGGAAAAAAATAGTGACATGTGGCTAATTTCCTTTGGTTTGTGTTCTGTCCTTGGGCGGCAGAAGCTTGAAAAATAAAGCAGGTGCCAGATAAACACAGTTTCCATGCGGCTGTTGTGGCTTTAGGCGACACACGTCCGGTTATGTTCAGTGGTTTTTAAATGTTTTAAAAGCCCTGGGCCCAATGTTTCTCATGTTTTTGTGCACATTTGTCATATGATCTGTATTCAGCTCACTGCATCTGATTTAAAAAACATTTAATGATTGATATTCAGGAAGAGCTCTGTTGGCATGCTAGTTGTTGTTAACTTTATAATAACAGCAGAACCCCACTCTGTTCTCAGAGTTGTGAAATGTGCTTCTAAACTTATTGTGGTGAATAATAAAGAGGCTCTGAATGCTTAATGTGAGTGAGGAATAAGTTTGGACCTCAAACCGTTTTGTTTTTCACGTTTGTAAGACGTAAAAATGAGGTAAAGATTCTTAAAGCACAAAGAGGCTGGAAATATTCTCGCTTTAACAGGATTGTGAGCAGGTTGTCGCAGGTTTAGTTATAATTGTCTTTAGTCTCGTGGGGAATGGGGGGACGGACATATTGCTGAAAATACAGAGCTAAATAATCTAATACTAATTTATGTCATTTTTCACACTTGACATGGATCAATATAGAATCTCATTTATTCCGTTTTGCTGGTTCATGTTAATTGGCCCAGATTTTTTAAACCACAACAACAAACAACAAACTGATCAGTAATTGGAGGACGGACACATCATTTCTCAAATTTAGTTCCACATTTTTCTTTTTTGGGCTGATGCACTGGATTTTTCTACTTCATCCACCCGGCGAAGTAAATGCACATCACTGATCTGTCCATTCTCCTCTCTCTCTCCCTCTGTCTCTCTCTCCCTCTGTCTCTCTGTTTTTCTCTCTCTCTCTGTCTTACCCTTGTTTTTCTCTCACGCCCCCTCTGTCTTTCCTCTCCACCTTTTTCTCTTTGCTCTATTCTCCTTCTCTTCCCTCTCTCCATCTCTCTCTGTCTCTTTTTGTCTCTGTCTCCATCACTCTGTTCTCTCTTTCTGTCTCACCCTTCTTTTTCTTTCTCTCCACCTTTATTCTTTGCTCTGTCTTTCTCTCTCTCCTCTCTCTCTTTCTCTCTCCCTCTCTCTCTCTCTCTGGAGAGGATCTTCTGGAGGTATTCAGGGACAGTCTGCAGAGTGGCCGCCTGCCTCTAAGCTGTCGCAGGGCAGTGCTTGCCCTGCTGCCAAAGAAGGGTGACCTGCAACTGCTGAAGAACTGGAGGCCGGTGTCACTGCTCTGCACGGACTATAAAATCTTGTCCAAAGTCCTGGCATCCCGGCTGCGGGAAGCAATGGCCTCCATAATCCATATGGACCAAACCTACTGTGTGCCTGGCAGGCTCATTAGTGATAACATCACACTAATCAGGGATGTTTTGGACGTCTCTACCTCATTGGGCATCAACCTGGGTCTGATTTCAGTAGACCAGGAAAAGGCGTTTGACCGGGTTGAACACCAGTACCTTTGGCAGACCATGGCTGCGTTTGGGTTCAGCCCTGGTTTCATCACTTACATCCAGGCCCTGTACAGTGACATCATGAGTGTACTGAAGATTAATGGGGGGCTTAGTGCTCCTTTCAGTGTGGGGAGGGGAATCAGACAGGGCTGCTCTCTGTCGGGGATGTTGTACACACTGGCCATTGAGCCGCTCCTCCACCGACTCAGGTCAGACTTGCAGGGGGTGCAGATCCCCGGGTGTCCACTCCCCTTTAAAGTGTCGGCCTATGCTGACGATGTTATGTTATTTGTGACTTCACAGAGGGACACTGACTGTGTGGCCCACACACCACCAGTTTGGCCAGATATCCAGTGCCAAAATTAACTGGAGTAAAAGTGAGGCCATTTTGGTTGGGGAGGAGCTGCAGGGTGTCAGCTTGCCAGGTGGACTAGTTTGGAGCACGGGAGGGTTTAAATATCTGGGGGTCTTTTTGGGCTCTGACAGTCTTCAGAAGAACTGGGATCAGACAGTGGAGAATGTCCAGGGTCAGCCTGAACAGGTGGAGGTGGCTGCTGCACAAAATGTCCTACAGGGGGAGGGTGCTTGTAATTAATAACCTGGTGTCCTCTGCCCTGTGGCACAAGCTTATGTGTGTAGACCCACCTCCCTCCCTCCTGTCTACAATCCAGAAAATCCTAGTAGATTTCTTCTGGGACAAACTGCACTGGGTTCCACAAGCGCTGCTCTACCTCCCTAAGGAGCAAGGCGGACAGGGACTCATCCATCTCACCAGCCGGGGAGCTGCTTTCAGGTTGCGTTTTCTCCAGAGGCTTTTGACAGGTCCAGAGGAGCTACAGTGGAGGCCACTAGCTGTGTCCATCCTGCAGAGGGTGTGGGGCCTGGGCCTCTCTCTGTTCCTCTCAAACCACCGACCGAATACCCTCCCCCTTTTCTATCGTGGCCTGGTGTCTGTGTGGAGCACGCTGAGGAGGCAGCGGCAGGGGAATAACTCACTCTACTGGCTCCTCAAAGAGCCCCTGGACTATCCTGGCTGGGCGCAACCTGCATTGCGTGACCGTTTTAGCTCTAAGGGGGTCCTCGCTCTGGAGCAGCTGCTGGAGAGGACTGGTCCTGACATGGACAACACAGAGACTTTGGCTGCTCACCTGGGCCTGAGGTCTGCTCACCTGGGCCTGAGGTCTGCTCACCTGGGCCTGAGGTCTGTTTGCACGCTGGAGCGACTCCTGTGTCACTGGAGGCAGCGGCTGACAGAGCAGGAGTGGACTCTGCTCAGAGGGTTCACCTCTGGCTCACTGTCTCCAGACTCCACTGACCCCTTCCCCAGCATCATCCTGAGTCCTGACCTCACGGACTCTTCAGGCCCCCTGCTGGCCTATCCTGTATCTGCATCCCTGGAAGCAGCCTCCGGGAAGACTTTCTACAGACTGATGGTCCAGGCCCTGAACCATCACAGACTCTGTGCTCGCGTGGACACAGTGTGGAGAGCTCACCTGAGCCTGGCCCCCACCATTAGCCCAGCCTGGGGCTTCCTGTACAAGCCCCCCCTCACCAAGAGACAGGGAGACCTGCAGTGGAGGCTGCTGCACGGGGCAGTGGAGGTTAACTCCTTGATCCATCACATGAACAGTGCTGTGGGGGAGGGCTGTCCCTTCTGTGGGATCAGGGAGACTGTGTTCCACTGTTTTTGGGAGTGTGAGCGTCTGACAGCTGTTCCACCTGCAGGGGGCAGTGTTCAGGAGTGTGGGGCAGGTGTTTAATGCCCAAGTGTTTGTGTGTGGGCTCAGATACTCTGTGCAGAGCAGGAGGAGGGGCAGCTGCTGAGCTTCCTGCTAGGACAGGCCAAGATGGCGGTGTATGTGAGCAGGAAGAGGAGGCTGCAGACTCAGAGTGGGGTCAGTGTGAGGACCAGACTCAGAGTGGGGTCAGTGTGAGGACCAGACTCAGAGTGGGGTCAGTGTGAGGACCAGACTCAGAGTGGGGTCAGTGTGAGGACCATGTTTGTCAGGATGGTGCAGGCCAGACTCAGGCTGGAGTTTGGACTCTACTCCATGAATAGTGATGAGGAGGTTTTGAGGAGCGCTGGGGCTTTGGGGGGTGTCAGCCTGTGTGAAGGAGGGACAGCTCTTTTTTGGACCTCTGTTTTTGTAAATAGTGTAAATAGTCTGTATATGTAATGTCATTGTCATGTAAATAACACGAGGTGTGAGTTCAGTGCAAAAATGTTTTGACAGACACAATAAAGGCCTGTTAAAAATTTATTAATCTCTCTCTCTCTCTGTCTCTCTCTCTCTCCCTCCCTCCCTCTGTCTCTCTCTCTCTCTGTCTCTCTCTCTCTCTCTCTGTCTCTCTCTCTCTCTCTCTCTCTCTGTCTCTCTCTCTGTCTCTCTCTCTCTCTGTCTCTCTCTGTCTCTCTCTGTCTCTCTCTCTCTCTGTCTCTCTCTCTCTGTCTCTCTCTCTCTCTCTCTCTCTCTCTCTCTCTCTCTCTCTCTCTCTCTCTGTCTCTCTCTCTCTCCTCTCTCTCTCTCTCTCTGTCTCTCTCTCTCTCTCTCTGTCTCTCTCTCTCTGTATTTGTCGTCCGAACATGACGCAGGTAAAATCCCAGTTTCTCTCATGAATTAGACTCTCACATCTTTGTTTTCTGATTTTCTGACTAAACCTTTTCGTGGGTTTGACAAACTCGCGTCTTCAGGACTTTGGTCAGAATAAATCACAGCGTTTTCTCCCATAAGACTTAAGGTCCGATTACTGCACACACTTTATTACAGCTGTGATTCAAGGAGAAATGATCCCAGACAAGAACCTCATTAGTTGTGTTACAATCCTTGAAATCTGGAGGTTCAGACCTGTTTTTAACTAATAAACAAATGTAGATCTGAACATCTGATCTAAGTGTGAATCAAGGAAATAATCTGTCTGAAGTATTTGGTTAATGCACAACTATAGAAATAAGGTTATGAATAAGGTTAGAATGACTTTTATTTTGGTTTTGTAGTTCAACAGTTCCTGTGGCTACGGTTCTGGGAGTAAATTTTCCATTCATTTTCCCACAGACGTTTAACATTTTAAATATTAAGCGATAAAAACACGTGCAAAAACGCACGATTTTGGGAAATTATTCAGCAGTTTCAGAAGGTTTTACATAAAATGATAAGACTTGTGCTCATTAGTCACCACGTAGATTAACCCTGAGTAAAGCTTTTAAACTGTGAATATCTGTGTGGAAAACCAGGGGGCGCTCACTGCTCCAGTGCTGTGCTGGTACAGATCGTAGCCTGTATATATAAATGGACAGAGCTCACGCCCCGGGAATAGGACCGGGAATAGGACCGGGAATAGGACCGGGAATAGGACCGGGAATAGGACCGGGAATAGGACCGGGAATAGGACCGGGAATAGGACCGGGAATAGGACCGGGAATAGGACCGGGAATAGGACCTGGAATAGGACCGGGAATAGGACCTGGAATAGGACCTGGAATAGGACCGGGAATAGGACCTGGAATAGGACCGGGAATAGGACCGGGAATAGGACCTGGAATAGGACCGGGAATAGGACCGGGAATAGGACCTGGAATAGGACCTGGAATAGGACCGGGAATAGGACCGGGAATAGGACCGGGAATAGGACGGTCTCATGTGGCTCTTCCAGCCCCTTGACCCTGGCTCCCACTGACTTACACTGGAATATCGTTGCTCCTCTCTCTGCACCTGCTGCCCTGACCCTCGTCCCTTTGGTCTTAACATGTTCGTATTAACCCACTCTCCATTAACCCACTTTTTCTCTCCGTTTTGTCTGTCCAAAAAAATCCCATTCATAACATAGAACCTGGTTCCAAATTCAGCCCTGAATCTGTAACTTAGCATCGAGAGCTTCATTTGAGGAGCTGAACGCTGTGGGTGACGTCACACTCACTTAGTCCACTTCTTTATACAGTCTATGGGAAACATTGAGACTCAGAATTTAACATTTTAATTCATAAAGTTCAACTATGAAATGAGATGTCAAAAAGTGTCCTAGAAACTGAAAAAAAGTATTTAAAAAATATGCAGTGTTAGAACTTGTGGCCACAGCGGCTCCTGATCCTGTCACATCTCAGAAGCTCAGCAGGGCCTGGTTAGTCCTGGTTAGTCCTGGTTAGTCCTTGTGTCCTTAGGCAAGACACTTCACCCACACTGCCCAGTGTGAAAGTCCTGTGTGGTGATCGGAGGGTCGATGGGGCAGATTGAGCCTCACTTCTGTCAGTCTGCCCCAGGGCAGCTGTGGCTACAGTAGTTTACACCACTGAGTGAGCGGATGTTCTGTTCGTGGCCGTTATCACCGCGGTACAAATGTCACATCTTGTTACTAAAAGGGGGGTTATATTTCTCATGGAGGGTCCTCCACCTGCTTATCTGAAACTGCTTTGTCTAGAATGTTCCACAGTGTAGATTAAACCTGTCTGTCTGTCACGAGGTTTCAGCACCAGGACTTCAGGTGATTTTGGCTGCGATTTCTTCTCCACGAGTTCAGGAGACGAGACTTTGTGTCTCTGCGATTCTGAAGCTGCTGCTGCTCGTGTGGAGTCAGAGTCAGATCAGAACCACCGAACACCAACAACACGAAACAGACGATAAAACAGAGTCAGGGGCAGAGACGCAGTCTCTCTCTCTGTCTATTTCTCTCTGTCTCTCTCTCTGTCTATTTCTCTCTGTCTCTCTCTCTGTCTCTCTCTCTGTCTCTCTCTCTCTGTCACTCTTTCTCTCTGTCTATTTCTCTCTGTCTATCTCTCACCATCTCTCTCTTTCTCTCTCTCTTTGTCTCTCCGTCTCGCTATCTCTCTTTGTCTGTCTCTTTCTGTCTCTCTCTCTGCCTCTTTCACTCTCTTTATCTCTCTCTGTGTTTCTCTCTTTTGCTCTCCCTCTCTCTCTGTATTAATCTCTCTCTCTCTCTGTCTCTTTTCTCTGTCCTTTCATTCTCATCTTAACCGTTATTGAATATCACAGTTTCTCTCTTCTCGTACAGTCCAGGTCATGTTTCGAAGTCTCTCCCTGCTCCATATCACACCCTCCGTTTCAGGCAGTAGAAACACAAAGGTTCTTGCTCGAGGTGATTGTGAGCGGCTGTTTGTGCTGCTCGCTCTCCCGTGATAATTAAAAGACTCCCTCACCTCCTCCACTCTCTCCTTTTCTCTCTTTCTCTGTCTCTCTCTGTCTCAGCCGCCGATATAAGGACCGGGGCGCTGAAAAATCTGCCACCACCAGCCCCAACGTAATTAAAACCCTCTTTATTCGTGACAACGGAGGCAATTGATCTTTGGACTTTTCTGTAATTAGAAAAAGTGTATTTTCTGAAATCCTCCTTTAAGGATCTGAAGTTTTGTGCTTCATAAACTTTGTATTATAATCGTTTTAACTCGACTTACGCTGTGATCTGACCCACGTTATAATGTTTCCTCATCACAAACAGACCTGGAGCTGTGTCTTTTACACCGAGTTCTTCTCTCAAAATGGAAACACTCTGTTCCACCTTGTGATGTCATGTGGTGACACGAGAAGAGCTTCATTGTGTTTTTAAACTCCACACACCTCCACTCACTCACTTCAGTCATTTGGATGATTTCAGCCCTGGAATTGCTCATCTCCAGAGATAAAAGGAGCTGTTAACTTGAAAACTACCACTTCATGACATCACAAGGTGGAATAGACCATTCTGAGCTTTGTACATGTTGACAGACTAATAATAAAGGGTTCAAACACGTGTGAATGAAACAAAACACAACTCCAGGCATGTTTGGCTGAGGTAACAACATTATAACAGGGCGTTAAAGCTCATGAGCCCATTTTTGTGTCATATGGATTTTTAATTTTTTTGTCCCAACTAATATTTGTTTAGTAAATATTTATTTTTGGTCTGCTGCTTTTGCTTTCTTTTTTAGCATTATAAACTATGCACTTATTATAATTTAGCATATATCCACAATAACAACTGGGATGTTTGGACATGTTTTCCACTGAAATAATTACGAATAGTAGCAGCAGTAGTGGTATTTGTAGTAGTGGTATTTGTAGTAGTGGTATTTGTTGTTGTAGTAATAGCTTTCGTAGCAGTATTTGTAGTTCTTATTAGTACTATTAGTACGTGCTAACGAGCTGGCCCCAG
Source organism: Odontamblyopus lacepedii (assembly GCA_034769755.1). Classification (NCBI taxonomy): domain Eukaryota; kingdom Metazoa; phylum Chordata; class Actinopteri; order Gobiiformes; family Gobiidae; genus Odontamblyopus; species Odontamblyopus lacepedii. Next base: position 40,241,611 of record CM068351.1, on the reverse strand, counting down.
TGTTTACGGACATCTTCAATTCTTCACTGCAGGCGTGTCATGTGCCTGCTTCAAAACTTCCACCATTGTTCCTGTCCCCAAGAAGCCAAGGACCACCGGACTCAATGACTACAGACCTGTGGCTCTGACATCTGTGGTCATGAAGTCATTGGAGCACCTGGTTCTACCCCAAGACCCTCACGGCCCCCCTCCTGGACCCCCTGCAGTTTGCCTACAGAGCCAACAGATCAACATGGCTCTACACTTCACCCTGTGGCATCTGGACTCCCCGGGAACCTACGCCAGGATCCTGTTTGTGGACTTCAGCTCTGCCTTCAACACCATCCGCCCCGACCTCCTTCAAGGCGCTGTCCCAGATGAACGTGCCCGATCCTCTCTGCAGGTGGATCACTGACTTCCTGACGGACAGGAAGCAGCACGTGAGGCTGGGGAAGAATGTCTCGGACTCCCGGACCATCAGCACCGGCTCTCCCCAAGGCTCTGTTCTTTCTCCTCTGCTCTTCTCCCCGTACACCAACTGCTGCACCTCCTCCCATCAGTCTGTCAAGCTCATCAAGTTTGCAGACGACACCACGGTCATCGGACTCATCTCGGACGGGGATGAGTCGCCTACAGGACGGAGGTTGATCGTCTGGTGTCCTGGTGCAGCCAGAACAACCTGGTGCTTAATGCCCAGAAGACAGTGGAGATGAATGTGGACTTTAGGAAGCACACAGCCCCACTCCCCTCCATCATCCTGACCGACACCCCCATCACCACTCTGGACTCATTCCGCTTCCTGGGGATCACCATCACCCAGGACCTCAAATGGGAGCCCACCATCACCTCCATCATAAAGAAGGCCCAGCAGAGGATGTACTTCCTGAGGCAGCTGAAGAAATTCAACCTGCCAGCACGGACAATGGTGCAGTTCTACACGGCCATCATCGAGTCCATCCTCACCTCCTCCATCACCGTGTGGTGCTGGAGCCTCCACCAGGGACAAACAGAGACTGCAGCGTGTTGTGCTCTGCTGAGAAGGTGATTGGTTGCAGCCTCCATCTCTTCAGGACCTGTACACTTCCAGGACTCGGACACGTGCAGGTCGAATTGCAGCTGATCCTTCTCACCCTGGACATGGACTTTTTGACCTACTCCCCTCAGGCAGGAGGCTACAGAACCTCTCGCCACAAAAACAGTTTCTTCCCCTCTGCTGTTGGACTCATAAATAATAACACTCGGACTGGTCCCACCCCCCACTCTGCTCCTGTCACATGACCCTGTGTTCTCGCACCTGCCTGCACCTGCCTGTTCTGCACTGATCACTGATACTCTTATACTCTATATTATTATACTCCTGTAAATTTGTAAATTTTGTTATATTATATTATAGGTTTTTTTTCCTACTTTATTTTATTCTATTATTTGTTGCATGTCAGTGTTTGTCTACATCTGCTCCAAGTACCGCAGCAATTTCCTAATGTTGTGAACCTGTTCACTCATATGGCAATAAAAAAACATTCTGATTCTGATTCTACTCGAAAACACCCTTGTGTAATATTTAGACAGTATTTGCAAGTATTTTTATTCTAATCATCTTTAAAATGTACTAATATCTTCAATATTTGGTTTCTTTGGGTTTATTTCATACCAGCAGGTGTCTTATGCAGCTTGTCCTTTCTGTGTGCAGCTCCACCTGATCTTCTGTTTCAGATCTGAGCCCCGGACAGTGGCTCAGTTCAAATCAGAATTCATGTATTCCTGCTCCCGGAGAGACAGATGATGCCGTGGCTAATCTGACCTTGTGCAGCTGTGCAGGGCCTGGATAAATCTGAGCCCAGTCGTGTTTGTTGCCTCACGCTGGGAGTGTGTTGGCGTCAGTGTAGAAGAAGCCGTCCGCACGGATGTGAAAAATACATTTGTCACTGCCAGACTGTCAGGATTATATTACAGTTTGCAGAACATAAAACATGATGTAAATACATTTAAGAAACAGAGCAGGGAGATGGATCTGTCTTTTAAAGGTGGACAATTTAACATTTTCCCCTGGAGGGTTCGGCATTTATTTGTCTCCATGGAAACGTCATTTTACTGTAATGTTCTAAATGGTATTTATTTATTCTTTTATTCAATTATATTTCCTATGCATGAAAAACATCCATTCTGACTGTGAGCGCTGGTGCTGCTCTACAGATCTTCCCTGTAGCCTGTGGGTGCTTATCTCCATGGAGATAGATGTGGTCCACAATATGGCTTTAAACTTTCCAGGCAAAGCAATGACAAATAAACAGGCTCAGGAACAAAATATTCTCCCAGAGAAGTTGGAGTTTGCACCTTTTATAAACTCCTCAAAAGGCAGATTTGGACTGGATCTTGGATTTTCTTAATTTATTCCTTTTTGTCCTAAAAAAAGGAAAGGCTCATGGACATGTAAACATGAAGGGGAAGCTGAACACCACTGATTTTCTGTGAAATCAACTGTTCCGGGAAGAATCCTGATCCGTTTGTACTCCAACATCACAAATAAAAAAATAACCCTAAAATTCACCAAAAAATTTGGCCTTTCATAGTGATTCTGCCTGGACTACCTAATTATAAGTCAGTAAATCTTATTTTTCGGGGTCCCCACCTCAACTTTGATATGAAAGACGTAACAGATGCTCCGTGTCCTGTTTATCAGACCTCAGCTACATTTACGTATAAACCATCAGATTTAATCCCTGGGGTTTGTCTGTGCAGTTTGTTCCTTATAACGAGTAGATCAGGCCAAAGAGTCGGCTTCACAAACTCATTTATACTCCACAGGGTCAGAAGTGCTTCAGATATTTTAGTCCAGCATTTTAGAAAGAACATTCCCTTAATAATCAGTAAAATGATCTGTCAGATTTGACAGGATTTGCTGTTCCTTTTAGGCCTGTCACATATTCTGAAGCTGTATCACTGCAGAGAAATATATGAGATAAACGATAAAACTATTCTATGTCACTGAGACAAAGCAGGAAAATCCCAATAAATAAATGTTTAAATATACTGTATCAGTAAAAAACCTGAGCTGCAACAAATAAACAGCAAAATGAACCAATAATTAGGGGCAGAGGGGAAAAAGTACTGAAAAACTGTAATTAAGTAAAAGTATCTTTACTTTGCTTGATTCCCACTCAAGTAAAAGTAAAAGTAATCATCTAAAAATCTACTTGAGTAAAAAGTAAAAAAGTTCTTTATTTAAAATGTAATTTGGGTAAAAGTTCCTTAGTTACTGTAAAAAAGGTCATAAATCTAAACCAACACAAGGTGTTTTAATCAACTTTTAGGTGATATAAACTTTGTACATTTTAAAAACAACTGAGCTATAGAACTTTAACTGCAGAACAAATTTAACAAATTAAACAAATGAACAGTTTAACAAATTCTGAGTTATTTGGTCCAACTCACCACACTGCCATAAAAAAGAAAGAAAATCAAACCAGAATCAAAGTGTTATTCAGTGCAGGTTCTGCACAAGGACTGGACATTCTGGAGTGAAAATACTGTGCAATTTTCTTTCATTTACGGCAGATAGTTTTTGTTCTTTTTCACATTTCATTTTTTTTCTCTATCAATCTGATTTAACTCAGTAACGAGGGCGGGTTCCAACGTCACGAAGTAAAATACTTGGGTCAAATTGTACTTGAATAAAAGTTTAAAAAAAACAACTACTGAAAAAATGACAAATTACCCAAAAACGACTCTAATATTACAATAACGTGAGTAAATGTAATGTGTTATTTTCCACCCTTGATCACGGACAGAAGGTGATTATTCAAACTTCTGCTCAACTCAAATCATATGTCATATAAAAGTGTCAGAACTGTAAAAAGTGAGACACAGGAAGTGCTCCTGGTTTTCCTCTGTGCTGTTTTCCTCCTGATGTGATTTGCATGTACATATTTGTGATGTCGCCTCTCACACTCCTGCACACGTCGGCACAGGTTAATGTCACTTCGTATTTCGGGCTGTGTGGAGACGGCCTCGAAAACCCTGTGTGCGGCAAACAGGGAGAAATGAATGAAGGAAAATGGAACCTGGAAAAATGCTGCTGTCAGTTCAGATATTGAGACGGGCTTCAGTTCATTCAGGTTTCCCACATGTCCTGGAAATCCTGGAAAACCCTGAGAATAACTGACCTGCTTCACAAGTGGAAAATTAGAAGATATTTTGTCCTCAAATGTTCCACCCTTTGTTTTGCCTGATTATCAGATGTCACATTAATAGAGACTGTTACTTCCCTCATTCCAATAGGTTTGAAAAAAAAAGATAAATAAATAATAATAATGATAATCTAAAACCCACCAAAATGTAGGAACTTGTGCCTAATTTGTACAAACGATGGGTCAAATGCAGAGGACAGTTTCTCCTGCGCCCTCCTGACGCTGAAATGTTTAAGTTCATCACTTTTATCCAATGCTGTGTTTCCCCAATAAAATACCTTCAAGTATCACCTTTTATTCCAGCCATTACATTTTTAATACAATAATGTGGTCAACCCTACACCATTTATTTGCCGAGGACCATCTTTAAAAGGGCTGAATTATTCAGCCGTCTCTTTGAGCTATTTTAGATGTGGCTCCATCTCTCAGCTACAAGGAGCTGCCACACGTCGCCCTCAGCACTCTGATTATTAATGCATGATACAGCAATTTGTTTACATTTCTTTTGGCTGGCTGCTTTATAAAACTTTCACAGACCCGTGCTACACCAATTACACACCCGCCGGCATTATATATTCTGTTTGCGCCTCAGACGGGGCTGTGGGCAGCTCAGACACGAGTACTCACGGATACCAGATGATTTTTCCTAATAGCAGCTTGTTTATTCTGACGCTGTGTGATTCGACGTCACTGGAATCAATAGAAACACGCGCCTTTGCTTTTTGCACATTATTTCAGTTTATCTGCAGGAAATAGACAGCTCCCGTATTAGGGGTGAGGAATGACTCATGACTGCAATAATAATGACAAAATGGAAAAAGCAGGTGATATAAAGTGCTGTTTCTTATTTGTATTTTGTCTATACTACACAAAATGTTTATATCGGGCTGAAGAGACGTTTCCATGGAGATATTATTACTTTGTCTAAAGTTAAACATCTATATTGAAATGATTTCATTCCTGATATTTGTTTGGCTAAAATAATGTAATGAAAAACCTGCATTTTTACTGTGAGCTGATTCGCCTCTTCATAGATCTGACCTGTAACTTGGCTTGGTTTAAAAGAGGGGGTGGAAAGCAAGGGAGGAAGAAAGGAAGAAGACAGAGGGAGAGGAAGGGAGGAGTTACTGTAAGAAAGAGAGGAGAGATAGAGAGATATAGAGAAAGAATGATGAATTGGAGGGAAAAAGAGAAGTAAGAGATGACTGGAGAGACGGAGGAGGAAGAGTGGAGATGAAAAAGCGATAGAGGGATATGGAGATATGATGGGAAAAAGAGGGAGGGGAGAAAATGAAGAGATGAAAACAAAGCTAAAGATGGAGGAAGAAAGAGGTGAAACAGGGTTTACATGGGAGAGAGCGAGGGGGAGGAGCTAGTGGGAGAGGATGAGGAAGAGGGCAAAAAATGAGAGAATTAGAAGAAATAATAGGACAGAGATGGAAGACAGAGGGAGGAAAAGACGAGGGGGAAGGAGGGAGAGCGAAAGAGCGTGATGGAGGAGGAAGAGAGAAAAAACCTGTTTTCTCTTTGTCGTAGTCCCTGGGCTGAGGCTTTAGACACAGTGATACTGGAGCAGAGTGTGAATTCTGTAGAACGTCTGATTAACATAACACGACATATTTCAGAAAAGATCACAGGTCACTAAGAGCTATAGTTTATGTACCATTTACAAAATTACACACAGGAGCCGAGCTGAGGCGGGTTTCAGATCCTACAAGGTGCACAGGAAGTAGGCGGGGCACAGTATATGTATTTGTATTGAACCGTCGCGGTTCGGGGGTCACGGTTCGGTGCATTTTGACGGAGAATATACGGTACAAAAGTTTAATATTGAACTGACCACAGGACTTTCCTTTTGCGACGGTTTCCTTAACCACTGCCATGAGCCCTGATTGGTCCATGAACATGTGGACATGTCTGGACTGGTCCAGCGAGCAAACTCCGCCTTCAAATACAGAACTGCTGCTGTTGTTGCTGCTGTTCTGTCGTTGCGAGAGGGTGAAAGACGATGGCGAGTAATTCAAGCCCGGAGTTAGAAGATCCACCACCATCATTTAAGTCGGTGGTGTGGGCAGGGCTCTACAGTGCGCCCATTTCACTCACATTTGTGAGGAAATATTTCGTTGTGCGAATGAGGAAAATAAAACAGTCGCACTTGTGCGAGTGCTTCTGCAGCACAATAAGGAGCTGCACAGACACAACGTGACGAGTCAAACGTTCTACATGTGTCAAACATTAGGGGCAAACTCACACTAGGACTTCAGAATCGTGCCCAAGCCTGGAGCCCCTAAAGTGCCACACGCTTTCCCAGCGCGAGCGCAACCGAACCGAGCCCGCGCACGACCCCAGCGTATGAGCTCCGGGTGTGCGGCGATATCACTCATAGAACAAACTCCGCTTCAAAACACACCCATGCCCCCTTAAACGAGGCACTGCAGCAGGACCCACACCTGCCCCACTCACAGACACCCCCGTGCTGCTGGACCTCCTCCTCCGCTAAAGCCAGAGCTTTGTCTTGGTTTTGTCTCGGACTCGAGCGCATTTGGACTCAGTCTCGTCACGGACTCAAGGTCTGAATACTGAGTGGGGTCATATTTCATTACTGCCGCTGTTTTCGGCAATAAACTTGTGCCGGTGTGTGGGACCTGTGCGCTGGAGCCCGCGGACACTCCGTGCGGCACCGCCAGTGTGCGGCTCGTCCACCACTGCACCCAGAAGGTCCCTAAAAGGCACCTAAAAAGACCATGTGTTCAAACTTCACTGATGTCCAGCTCAGTAACCAGTCACTATACTCAATGTGGTGCTGTGTGTTCACTTGTTTTACATGTTTTACTTTTACTTGTTTTACTACAAGTTGCCGTTATCTCAGCTGGAGATTTAGGCAATAAAAAGCTGCCTCTGAGGACGGCCTTTCTGGTTATGTTTTTTTTCCTGCACTGTACTGAAAATGTACCGAACCGTGGGGTCTGAACTGAGGTACGTACCGAACCGTGAATTTTGTGTACCGTGCCGCCCCTAATAGGAAGTGTATAGTTTAATTGTACTGATGACATGTTGTTCGTGCAAACAGCCAAAGGGAAAACAGATGCTGGTTCATGTCTTGTACACAGACCGATCTGGAACGCAGCACCACAGAATCTAATTTATTCCACCTCTGTTTTTTTTCTCGCTCACGTGCAGAGAGAAAGAGGTGTGGTGGTGCGACGGAAAACTGTTCCTCCATCACCCCGAGCCCACGGAGCAGAGTGTGAGCAAAGTGATGGGGCGACGGCTGCACTTCGCCTCGTTCTGCGCCTTTAGCTCTGCACCAGTCGTTTCGCCTGCGGTCACTCGATGCTCTGCACAGGCTCATCCCGACACAGAACCGTAATAAAGCCCGGGGCGTTCTGGGGGCAGCCTGGCTATTTATTTTTGTTATTATTGGTTGAGCTGGATCTTGAGTAAAGTATTGGAAATAAAAACCTCAGGATTTAGTTGTTGTTTTTTTGTAATTAACTCATTGAATGTCAAAGAATCTAAAGTTCAGGTAAAAACTAAATGTTAACATCAATTTTGGTAAGTAATTCTCAGCATGAAACTTAAAGACAGGTCATGATTTGTATGAGCAAACTGCACTGCTGATACTCGCCTTTATATATAATGGGAACGGAGTGCAGCTACAAATAGGTCTGTCACAACACATTTTGAAGCATGAAATATTGTCGCAGAGAAATAATGCAATAAATAATAATATTGAAACTAAATGATGCCACTGATACAGAGCAGGAGAATCCCTGTGAACCACTTTAAGATATACTGCATTATCATTAAAAGGCATGAGGTCAAGTTATAGATTCTTCCCTCTGCGGCTCAAATCTTATCGTATTTCATAAAATTCATGAAATGTCTTCACTTTTGCAAAGGAACTTTACACACGATAACACTGAGCCCCAAAATATATAATTCCAGCGATGGTACATTGGACGAAAAGTCGATATATTCGTTATCCTGATAGTGGTAGTTACAAACACACTCTTACTCTCATCATGGACGTTCCTCTTGGACAGTGTCGCCCACAGCTGAGCCCAGTGAATCGTGGAAGAAAAAAATCCCAGGAGAGTTTTCCTGCATTGGTCACATGGGCCCCGAGGGTCACAGGGGGCAGAACACAGGGGGCAGAACACAGGGGGCAGAACACAGGGGCAATAAGTAAAGCTGTTATGGGGTTTTATTTACCAACATAAGCTATATCACAGTGTCTTCCTTATCTTAAAGGTGCACTATGTTACTTTTTAGTTTTTTGGTCCGTCACCTGCTTGTTTCTCTGGATATATCATTGCTCTGCTTAGAATGTTCCACAGTGTGACATTAAACTGCTCTACTTTACATTCATTCATGACAGGTGGTTTTATAGCTCAAAAATACATAGAAAAACAGGCGTTCTCCACAGATCTGACCTGTGACTTGGTCTGGTTTGGTCTCCATGAAGACAGAAATGTTTAATGCCGTATTGTGAAACATTTCAGACAAAGTAGTAACACAAAGCGTTTGACGGGTCAGAAAAGTTACACAGTGCAAACAGACCAACAACAGCTTTTTATCTGAGTTCTTGAAAACAGCTTTGTCGTCTGTGCTGTTGAGTTTTCAGAAGACGTCGTAGATGAAGTCTGGCCTGCTGTGGTTGGATTTCATATTCACACAGATTTTACACACACTTTTTTCAGCAGTGGCTCAGTTGGTCGAGCGTTTTTCCGCTGATCTGAAGGGCGGTGGTTTGAATCCCACTCTCCACATAAACATCTTTGGCAAAGGTCAGATTCACTTTCCTACAGTTGGCAGTGTGATTCCAGACCCCACAAATGAATACTGCTGTTGTGTCCTTGGGCAAGACACTTAACCCACCCCGCCCCCAGTGTCTGCGTACCCTGGTGTGTGAATATGTGTGTGAACGGGTGTTTCCTTGATGTAAAGCGCTTTGAGAGCCTTGAAAGTGGAAAATCGCACATGTGACCATTTTACCATTTAACATTCTCCATAAACTCGTGTCTGAGAAATTAAAACTGAGCTGTGCGTTCGTCTGTTTGAGGAACATTTGGATTGAGCTGTGCGTTCGTCTGTTTGAGGAACATTTGGACGGTGACTTGACACCAAACATCAGATGCAGCACACAGAGAAAACTCGCTGCTCGTCTAATTGGGGTTTGGACAGTGGCCTTGTAGATTGCAGGATAATTATGGCTCTTCTTCAGCACTGGAGGAGCGCAGACCTCATCCAAGCATCTATCAGCGGACACAAAGAAGTGAAGAGAAGTGGGTCCTTCGCAGAAAATGCCCGTCTCAAACAGAAAGCACAGTTCTGGCAGAGCAGGAGCTTGGGCTTCGGATTGTCACAGTAATGATCTGATACGTCTCCAGGAGACAGAGCCAGGTTTCCTCTCCACACTGGCACAGGAAAGCACTCATTTCAGATCGGTGTCTTATAAATAAACACTATATATTTATTAAAATGTGAACTTCAACGCTTATTATGCTAAACTTACTCTTGTGACCTGTAAGTCATGTAATAATGACATACCTGAAGTTGTGTTTTGTTTTATTTGCACATGTTTGACATATTCTGGAGTAAAATGCTCTGTATTTATCCAGATGATTCTAGTGAAGGTGTATGGAGTTTAAAAACACAAAGGAGCGTTTCCTTTATTCCTGAATTACCACTTGATATCACGAGGTGGAACAGAGACTCTTCTGTTTCAGGAAAGAACTAAAGGCCGCCACACTGCAGGATTTTTTTAATCTTAAATGAGTTTTAAATGTGTGACAAAAGCGCAGACCACAGACACGAGGAGAGACTTATAATCCAGTCAGACTGCGGTGGGATATGGCTCTGTAAAAAAGGCTAGAACGTTCTGAGCGCGATGGCCTCAGCTGTTTCCTGTCTGCAGTAAAACCACTCGCCCTGAGACCCTTAAGTGTTCAAAGATCAGACTCTGCACTTCAGTTTAGACACAAGACAAAACTGTGTTCTTATTATTTGTGAAATGTGGTGCAGGACTTCAGATACAGGATTTTTAAAGCATTAAAGATTGAGGATAAAGTCCACAGGAAGTAGAGTCACTGTCACTAATCTGCAGTTTACCTCCATCCGTGCGCTGTGTGGATGTAAACAGACACACGTGAGGAACTACTCGCCTTTTTACTTTAAAAAACGCCTCAAACTGGATTAATAGTGCGGTTTTATGGACGGAGGACAGTTTCTATGGATAATGTGGATGAGAAGCTGCAGTTTAAACTTCCCGCTTTACCAGAGGTGACTAATAAAGTCTTGATTTTCTCTGTTTCCTGAGTTTGTGTCTTGCGTCTCTGTGTCCGTCGCTCCTCTGCCCCTGACGCTGTTTTATCGGCCGTTACCGTCGCGCTGCAGATGTTTGGTTCTGATCTGACTCCAGAGGAGCAGTGGCTTCATACTGAGACTCCTGTGTGTAATGTGTTTTTTATCCTTCGTAAACCAGGAAATAACTGTGGTGCAGGGTCAGCATGCTAGTTTTATTTATTTATTTTTGACACAAGTATTATTTGGCCCGTAGTTAAAAAGGAAGACTAAATTAATCCATAAAGTTCATCAGAGCGTGTGGAGTCGCTCCTCTGGCCTCTCATTTGGGAAAAGTGTTTCTAAACTCACTGCAGTGAAAAGTTCAAGTTCAGTGTTAAAAAAGTTTGTTGTTAATTGTGTTTCTCGCTCCCATGTGTATCAATACATCACAATGAATGGAAGTCCAAGGGGAGAGAGTTCAGCATCCTAACAGTCTGCTGGTTAGAGAGGGGAGAGAGTTCAGCATCCTAACAGCCTGCTGGTTAGAGAGGGGGGAGAGTTCAGCATCCTAACAGCCTGCTGGTTAGAGAGGGGGGAGAGTTCAGCATCCTAACAGCCTGCTGGTTAGAGAGGGGAGAGTTCAGCATCCTAACAGTCTGCTGGTTAGAGAGGGGGGAGAGTTCAGCATCCTAACAGCCTGGTGGTTAGAGAGGGGGGAGAGTTCAGCATCCTAACAGTCTGCTGGTTAGAGAGGGGGGAGAGTTCAGCATCCTAACAGCCTGGTGGTCAGAGACGGGAGAGAGTTCAGCATCCTAACAGCCTGGTGGTCAGAGAGGGGAGAGAGTTCAGCATCCTAACAACCTGCTGGTTAGAGAGGGGAGAGAGTTCAGCATCCTAACAGTCTGCTGGTTAGAGAGGGGAGAGAGTTCAGCATCCTAACAGCCTGGTGGTCAGAGAGGGGAGAGAGTTCAGTATTCTAACAGCCTGCTGGTTAGAGAGAGGGGAGAGTTCAGCATTCTAACAGCCTGGTGGTTAGAGAGGGGGAGAGTTCAGCATCCTAACAGCCTGCTGGTTAGAGAGGGGGGAGAGTTCAGCATCCTAACAGCCTGGTGGTTAGAGAGGGGAGAGAGTTCAGCATCCTAACAGCCTGGTGGTTAGAGAGGGGAGAGAGTTCAGCATCCTAACAGTCTGCTGGTTAGAGAGGGGGGAGAGTTCAGCATCCTAACAGCCTGGTGGATGAAGCTGTTAGTGAGTCTGGTGGTGTAGTGTAGTGATACTCAACAGTATGAGCTATTTTCCTTTAGGTGTGAGTTTTTCACAAGTTCATTAAAATGACATTTGACTTGAATATTTTGTCGAGCTGCAGATCCTCTGTGACAATAGAACCTTTCACCAGCCTTTTGTTTTCTGTTCTGGGTGGATGGCAGTGAGTGCTTGTTTTTATAAACCTGTTGCTCTTCACTCAGTTTAGTACTTTTGTTCAGATTTTTGGCTTTCCAAATAAATAATGCCTCACTGTGCGTCTGAGTTTTGATTATTCATTTGTGATTAGTGAGAGGGGTCAGTTTTCTTTCTAATATTTTACTGTATCTTTATTTTCAGATGCCACCGTACACAGCTTATGCATGTTGTCTAATAATGTAAGAAACAAGGTATTTATGAAAGAATTAAATTAAAATGTCTTGATGTCAGGACGGGTCAGATGGTGTCTGTTTCTCCTGATTCTTCCACCTTTTCCCTCCGGACTCTCCCTCCTCTGCGATTAATGACGTTTTGTTTTCTAAAGTCTAGGGTTTTTTAATACTGCTCCTGGTTCTGCCTCCTTTCTAAACACTTATCCAGTCTTATCCAGTCTTCCCGTGGTGCTGTGCTGCTCGTGGAGCTGCCGCTCGGACTTGGCTGCAGATCAAGTCCGTATATGTGCTTTGAGATGACGGCACATGGAGGAAATGCGGTCAGTCTGTGCATCTGTCTGGGTTATTCATCTTTATAATAGCACTTTAAAGCAAGTGAGTCTGATTAGTTAAAAAGTCCTAGTGAACTTTTAGCCATATTAAGCTCCTTTTACTTTTTGTTCAGTAGAGAGAGGCAATTTATTTTGTAGATTTTTGTAGATTTATGGAGTTTGTTTGAGAGATGAACTCAAATATGCAGGATTTATGTTGTTGTTTATGTTGGTATGTTTTTCATGGAGACACATTGTAACAGACCTGAAAATAGTGTTATATGGGCCCTTTAAGGAATAATATTGTGCTAAATACAGATATGAACACATGGAGAAGAATAAAGTAGTAAAAGTGCCAAAACTTGCAAACAGTAGCTGTGTAGTGCTATATTAGCCCTGTATTCTGTATCATAACATAACCAGACTGATCCATTTACTTTTCCAGAGAAACACCATGATAACGACGTCTGTTCAGGCTCAGTCATGACTTCACGTTAATTAGTTGTTTCTCATTCATTTAAATGGCCGACTGTGTCTGTGTAATATAACATTCTGGGGGAAACACAGTTGTACATGTCTCACTGGGAGGAGACCCCGGGGAAGACCCAGGACACGCTGGGGACGAGGCCTCTCGTCCTGGGAACGCCCTGGGATCCCACCAGAGGAGCGGGAGGAAGTGTCTGGGGTGTGGGAGGTCTGGGGGTCCCCGCTTAGACTGTTACCTGTGTGATCCGGCCCTGGATAAGATTAACAACTACAGGGAAACAAGTGCAAACCAAAGACTAAATACTGAGTGAAACATATGATCCATGCGTTTAATTTATTGAACGACAGTAATAATCCCAGCAGTAAGTCGGTCTGTGGCATCAGCAGGTGTGTCCTCGGTCAGAGGCAGGTGTGTCCTCGGTCAGAGGCAGCTGTGTCCTCGGTCAGAGGCAGCTGTGTCCTCGGTCAGAGGCAGGTGTGTCCTCGGTCAGAGGCAGGTGTGTCCTCGGTCAGAGGCAGCTGTGTCCTCGGTCAGAGGCAGGTGTGTCCTCGGTCAGAGGCAGGTGTGTCCTCGGTCAGAGACAGGTGTGTCCTCGGTCAGAGGCAGGTGTGTCCTCGGTCAGAGGCAGGTGTGTCCTCGGTCAGAGGCAGGTGTGTCCTCGGTCAGAGGCAGCTGTGTCCTCGGTCAGAGGCAGGTGTGTCCTCGGTCAGAGGCAGCTGTGTCCTCGGTCAGAGGCAGCTGTGTCCTCGGTCAGAGGCAGGTGTGTCCTCGGTCAGAGGCAGGTGTGTCCTCGGTCAGAGGCAGGTGTGTCCTCGGTCAGAGGCAGGTGTGTCCTCGGTCAGAGGCAGCTGTGTCCTCGGTCAGAGGCAGGTGTGTCCTCGGTCAGAGGCAGGTGTGTCCTCGGTCAGAGGCAGCTGTGTCCTCGGCCAGAGGCAGGTGTGTCCTCGGTCAGAGGCAGCTGTGTCCTCGGTCAGAGGCAGGTGTGTCCTCGGTCAGAGGCAGGTGTGTCCTCGGTCAGAGGCAGCTGTGTCCTCGGTCAGAGGCAGGTGTGTCCTCGGTCAGAGGCAGGTGTGTCCTCGGTCAGAGGCAGCTGTGTCCTCGGCCAGAGGCAGGTGTGTCCTCGGTCAGAGGCAGCTGTGTCCTCGGTCAGAGGCAGGTGTGTCCTCGGTCAGAGGCAGCTGTGTCCTCGGTCAGAGGCAGCTGTGTCCTCGGTCAGAGGCAGCTGTGTCCTCGGTCAGAGGCAGCTGTGTCCTCGGTCAGAGGCAGCTGTGTCCTCGGTCAGAGGCAGCTGTGTCCTCGGTCAGAGGCAGGTGTGAGTGGTAATGAGAGACTGACCTTTACCAGGGGCCTCAGTGCATTATCACTACAGTCTGTGCTGCCTATGAACCAGGTCAGACTCACATCACCCACTGCACTTTGCACCAGCGCTTTTATAGTTTTGGCAAAGTAAAAATGAGACATACAATTCCAGTCAAAATGAGGGTAGGTGAGTGTCTTGCCCGAGGACACAACAACAGCATTCTGAGAGCTGGAAACGCTCCGCCAACCTGTGGCTCAGTGGAATTGTAGTGTTATAAGCTTGTGGTGTAAGGAGATCACTATATTACTCAAACACACATGGATGACATCTAAAACCTCTTCAGGCATGTTTCTGTGGAAAGCATAGATCACAAAACAGATTTTGCATAATACCTCCTCTTTAAGTTATCCTCTCGTTTGCAGTGTTGTTTTTCCTTCACTTTTTCCATCTGTAGTTGTATATTTCAGGTGTTTGTGGGTAAATATAAATCACTTCTTTCTGTGTAAGTGCAGAGTGACCATGAGGCAAACCCAGCACATTTAGTCCGTTGTGTCTCATCTGCTCCGGCTCCTGCTGCCTGTGGACTTTTCCAGTGGTGAACACATAAATACTGCTCTGGGGATTTGATAATTAAACCAGCGGGAGACTGAGCACAGGGAGAGCACTGAGCCCGATGTGGTGCTGATGTGACAGCCTGACCACGTGGAGCTTATAGCATCTGAGAGAAAACCTTTTATAGAAACATGTTACCAAACACAGACCAAAGTGCTTTTAAAACTGCTGGAGTTCAGGCGCTCATGACTTAACGACTCTTTCTTCAATTTGAGCTTTTTCTTGATGGATTCATATGTCCAGAGGGATCCTCTCTGTAGTTAATCTCACAAGTTACGCAAAAAGAAATTAAGTTGTGTTTTTGTATTTTCAGTATTTGCTGACATGACATTGCACCACCGTTGGACTCATATGTTGATGTTTTTCTGCATTACTATATTACTTTACCATCACTATACTTTTGAACTGAGGTTTAAAGGTCCTATATTCTGCATAATTGACTCCTGTGATGTTGTGATGTTGTGATGTTGTCACCTCCTTAAACACCCAGAGTTGTGTTTTGTGTCATTCACACGTTTGAGGAATCCTTTCATTATTGGTCAGCATCTCCAGCAGGGTTGGGCATCATGAAGAAGCTGCTGATATGATACACACCTGGATACACAGGCCACTATATGTTTTTCGACACTTTCGAGTCAATACGATTCAATATGATATATTTCAAATTCGATTCAGTTCGGTTCAGTGGAAACCAAAGGCTAAATCATTGGTGTGATATTAAAAGTCCACGAAATGGGCAAAGTTAATATGAAAAACACCCATTTTACTAATTAAAACAAGAAAATGTCAACATAATTGTAGCTCTTTAGTAGTAATTTAGTAAAATATGCCTAAAATGCTCTTGGTGATATATCGACGCAGCAGTTCACTATACTGATGCTAAATCATCAATTAATACATAAATATTTCAATATTTTTGCCCTCCCCTAATCTCCAATGCTCAAAATGCTCTGAAATTATCCAGTTGATTCTACTGAAGGTGTACGGAGTTTAAAAACATAGTGGAGCACTTCCTGTATTATCACAAGAGGGAACAGGGTATTTTCTGTCTGGGAGAAGAACTCAGGGTTTGTGTGTTAAACGTGTGAATGAAACAAAACACAAATCCAGGTCTGTTTATGATGAGGAAAAAACAGAGAGCAGAAAACGGTATAAAATGGGCTTTTTACAGAAGTCTGGAGTGTGGAGTGAAAACTATCGACTGTTGTTTATATTCATAAAATGTCCCATAGAGATTTTCTAGCTTTATAGCATCTGTTATCGTACCGTCAGTGTGTTCCCACTGCAGGAGGTCTGTGCTCTAATTACTCCAGAATAATCTTTACTGATAATCAAACTAAATGCCCCACGTTCTTTCACGTCTCCAACTATTCAAACCTCATTTCATTTAGTGCAGGTTTAATTCATTAAACTCCCGCTGCTGTTTTTGTTCACTACTGTTACAGGACTAAAAAATAAGGTCATTTGGAACAATGAAAGTTCAACTAAACTAAAATAATGACCTTTGTATTTGTAAAGGCCGTGCAGAGTCTGACTGGGTCTGTCCACTCTCCTTTCTAAAGGATGAAAATATCTGCTGTTCTGTTGATTAGCCTCATTTACAAGAGGGAAGTGTCCTCCAGTGTGTTTCTGCTGCTCAGAGGAACAGTTATGATTATGAGGAAGAGTTTGAAGATTTTCAATCACACAAGTGGCCCTTAAAGTGTCTGGACCTGATTTTTCCCATGTGTTTCAGCAAAGTGTCTTGTCCCAGTACAAATATAATATAATATAATATAATACAAAATAATAAAAAATAATAAAAAAAATAAAAATATAAGCTCCTGGGGTCTACGGATGAATAAATAAATACAGATGTATTGCATTTGTTTGATAGGGACAGTTCATTTTAAAGGTGCATTGTGTAACTTTCTGTCAGTTGCTTTTTTTCATGTAGATGTTATTGTTTTGTGTGGAATGTTTCACACTACGGCATTAAACCTTTCTATTTTCATGGAGATCAAACCAGACCAAGTTACACGTCAGATCTGTGCTGTCTCTTTACAGCACACGTCCCGACAGAACCTTTTAGATATTAGTTCCTGTGGCAGAGCTGCAGAACTTTGGCACAAAACTAAATAAAACTGTTTTTTTTAAATAATGTTACTAAAGATGCACTGATCAGGTTTTTTATGTTCTGATACTGGGATCAATACTATAAATTTAGACTCCTGAAGAAAGTTGTTGGAAATATGTGAGACTTAAAGTTTCTATATTCTGCAAAACTTTTTGAGTTACTAAATTAAAACACAACATTAAAACACACCTGATGTTGTTTTGTTTCTTTCACACGTTTGATCATTATTATATATTATATATATTTTATTATTCGTCTAGTCCAGTCAGGCTGTTCTCTTCTCAAACAGAAAACACTCTGTTCCACCTTGTGATGTCATGAAGCAGTAGTTTTCACAACTCCTTTTACCTTTAGTTTAGTAGAGACAATTCACGGCCTGAAATGATCCGAATGATTCTAGTGAAGGTGTGTGGAGTTTAAAAACACAGTGGAGAAAAGAACAGCGACATGTGTGAAGGAAACAAAACACTCCAGGGTTATTTTGTAACGAGGAAACAACATTATGACATAAATCAGTGTAATCTGGGCAAAAACCACCACAAAACCACATTCTGACGTCTTTACGTCCCCGATGGTTCATTATGTGTTTTTGGAGGAAATCCCCTTTCCACAAACTGCTGATTCCCACAGAAACTCTGCCTCTTGTTTTATATTTGGCAGCGTGATCTGGTTTTGTGAGTAGTTTTAATCCTGATTTGATAGTTTTTCTGATTCGTCTCTGGGGTTTTTCTCGGGACATCAGCAGAACAGCAGAACATCACTTTGCCTTGACAAATAAAATGTTATTGTTCAACAAAATAGTTTCTATATTTGACCCAATCCGATCATAGGGACAAAATAAAACTGTCAGCCGATAATGCAGAGGAGTTATTTCCTGTTCCTGTTTCTGGAGCTGCATTTAGTGCAACATTTTCATATTACTCTGTTTTCTGATCCATGTTTGAATGTTTCATTAATCCTGCCTGGAGTTGTGTTTGTTTCATTCGCACGTTTGACACAGAAATCCTGCATATTTAGTTCTTCTCTCAAACAGAAATTACTCTGTTCCACCTTGTGATGTCATGTGGTGATACAGGACGTGCTCCACTGCACTTTTAACCCCACACACCAGAGGTTTTCTACTAAACTCTGAGAAGGTCCAGTTAGAGAGAATCTCCTGGAGCAGAGGTCCGGGACGTCATTAAAGAGGCAACGATACAGTTTTCCCACGATTTGACCCACGGGTCCTGATATCGATTTGATTTCATACGTTTTAAGATCATGAGTATATTCTAATAGCTGTGATATGAAACATTACAGCACAAGTACTGCACAGTTAGAGTTCAAATGTGAAGTGTTTCAATTAATCTGGTTCAATATTCACAGCTCAGAATTTTAATTCAGTAAAAATAAGAACAGAACTTTCTCTATTTAATATTATTTAATACAGTCTGCTCTGAATACAGTGTGTATCAGACTTTTCCTTCTTTATGATGAAGACCTGATGATTCCTTTTCCTCCTCTTCCTCTTTCTGCACTTAAACTGTTATATTACACAGAAATATCACAACGGACCATTTTCTGACTAAAACTTAGGAGAGTCTGAGAAACAGATCGTGTATCATCAGCTGTGCATATCTGAGCACGTTTGATTAAAGCGGATTTAAAAGTGAAGATCTTTGTCATTTCTGGGTCCATCAGTGTAAAATAAAGAGTGAGTGAAAGAGAAAACCCTCCTCTGTTAGAACAGTTCAGCTGTAAGTCCCTGTGGAGCTGTTTTCCTGCTGTATCTGAGGAGGACACTGCGACACAGAGCAGCTGGAGCGACACGTGTGGGAGGGCATCTGGCTCTGGACTGTCTCACACCCCTGACATTCACCTTCACCAGAATCATTTGGATGATTTCAGCCCTGAAATTGCCGCTCTCTCTCGAACTAAAGGTAAAAGGGAACTGTTAACTTGAAAACTATTGATTCAGGATGTCACGAGGTGGAGCAGAGGATTTAGAGCTTTGGAAATGTAGACAGACGAATAATAAAGGATTATTTAAGTCCTTAAATGTGTGAATGAAACAAAAGACGACTCCGGGCCTGTTTCTGATGAGGTAACAGCTTTATAACATTAAAGTGCAGAAGAGTGAACTGTGTGTTATGGGACCATTAACACATTGTGAATCTGCTGTAATCTAATCCTGACCTGATGCGCTCCTCTTGGTCTTTACACACTTCACCTGTTTGAATCTTTCTCTCCACACACTTCACCTGTTTGAATCTTTCTCTCCACACACTTCACCTGTTTGAATCTTTCTCTCCACACACTTCACCTGTTTGAATCTTTCTCTAAACACACTTCACCTGTTTGAATCTTTCTCTAAACACACTTCACCTGTTTGAATCTTTCTCTAAACACACTTCACCTGTTTGAATCTTTCTCTACACACACTTCACCTGTTTGAATCTTTCTCTCCACACACTTCACCTGTTTGAATCTTTCTCTCCACACACTTCACCTGTTTGAATCTTTCTCTAAACACACTTCACCTGTTTGAATCTTTCTCTAAACACACTTCACCTGTTTGAATCTTTCTCTAAACACACTTCACCTGTTTGAATCTTTCTCTAAACACACTTCACCTGTTTGAATCTTTCTCTAAACACACTTCACCTGTTTGAATCTTTCTCTCCACACACTTCACCTGTTTGAATCTTTCTCCACACACACTTCACCTGTTTGAATCTTTCTCTCCACACACACTTCACCTGTTTGAATCTTTCTCTAAACACACTTCACCTGTTTGAATCTTTCTCTACACACACTTCACCTGTTTGAATCTTTCTCTACACACACTTCACCTGTTTGAATCTTTCTCTAAACACACTTCACCTGTTTGAATCTTTCTCTAAACACACTTCACCTGTTTGAATCTTTCTCTAAACACACTTCACCTGTTTGAATCTTTCTCTAAACACACTTCTCCTGTTTGAATCTTTCTCTACACACACTTCACCTGTTTGAATCTTTCTCTAAACACACTTCACCTGTTTGAATCTTTCTCTAAACACACTTCTCCTGTTTGAATCTTTCTCCACACACACTTCACCTGTTTGAATCTTTCTCTAAACACACTTCACCTGTTTGAATCTTTCTCTAAACACACTTCTCCTGTTTGAATCTTTCTCTAAACACACTTCACCTGTTTGAATCTTTCTCTCCACACACTTCACCTGTTTGAATCTTTCTCTAAACACACTTCACCTGTTTGAATCTTTCTCTACACACACTTCACCTGTTTGAATCTTTCTCTACACACACTTCACCTGTTTGAATCTTTCTCTACACACACTTCACCTGTTTGAATCTTTCTCTAAACACACTTCTCCTGTTTGAATCTTTCTCTAAACACACTTCTCCTGTTTGAATCTTTCTCTACACACACTTCACCTGTTTGAATCTTTCTCTACACACACTTCACCTGTTTGAATCTTTCTCTACACACACTTCACCTGTTTGAATCTTTCTCTCCACACACTTCACCTGTTTGAATCTTTCTCTAAACACACTTCACCTGTTTGAATCTTTCTCTAAACACACTTCTCCTGTTTGAATCTTTCTCTACACACACTTCACCTGTTTGAATCTTTCTCTAAACACACTTCACCTGTTTGAATCTTTCTCTCCACACACTTCACCTGTTTGAATCTTTCTCTAAACACACTTCACCTGTTTGAATCTTTCTCTAAACACACTTCTCCTGTTTGAATCTTTCTCTACACACACTTCACCTGTTTGAATCTTTCTCTAAACACACTTCACCTGTTTGAATCTTTCTCTAAACACACTTCACCTGTTTGAATCTTTCTCTAAACACACTTCACCTGTTTGAATCTTTCTCTAAACACACTTCTCCTGTTTGAATCTTTCTCTAAACACACTTCTCCTGTTTGAATCTTTCTCTACACACACTTCACCTGTTTGAATCTTTCTCTAAACACACTTCACCTGTTTGAATCTTTCTCTCCACACACTTCACCTGTTTGAATCTTTCTCTAAACACACTTCACCTGTTTGAATCTTTCTCTACACACACTTCACCTGTTTGAATCTTTCTCTACACACACTTCACCTGTTTGAATCTTTCTCTACACACACTTCTCCTGTTTGAATCTTTCTCTAAACACACTTCTCCTGTTTGAATCTGTCTCTACACACACTTCACCTGTTTGAATCTTTCTCTACACACACTTCACCTGTTTGAATCTTTCTCTACACACACTTCACCTGTTTGAATCTTTCTCTAAACACACTTCACCTGTTTGAATCTTTCTCCACACACACTTCACCTGTTTGAATCTTTCTCTCCACACACTTCACCTGTTTGAATCTTTCTCTAAACACACTTCACCTGTTTGAATCTTTCTCTACACACACTTCACCTGTTTGAATCTTTCTCTAAACACACTTCTCCTGTTTGAATCTTTCTCCACACACACTTCACCTGTTTGAATCTTTCTCTACACACACTTCACCTGTTTGAATCTTTCTCTACACACACTTCACCTGTTTGAATCTTTCTCTACACACACTTCACCTGTTTGAATCTTTCTCTACACACACTTCACCTGTTTGAATCTTTCTCTCCACACACTTCACCTGTTTGAATCTTTCTCTAAACACACTTCACCTGTTTGAATCTTTCTCTAAACACACTTCACCTGTTTGAATCTTTCTCTAAACACACTTCACCTGTTTGAATCTTTCTCTAAACACACTTCACCTGTTTGAATCTTTCTCTAAACACACTTCACCTGTTTGAATCTTTCTCTCCACACACTTCACCTGTTTGAATCTTTCTCTAAACACACTTCTCCTGTTTGAATCTTTCTCCACACACACTTCTCCTGTTTGAATCTTTCTCCACACACACTTCACCTGTTTGAATCTTTCTCTACACACACTTCACCTGTTTGAATCTTTCTCTAAACACACTTCACCTGTTTGAATCTTTCTCTACACACACTTCACCTGTTTGAATCTTTCTCTACACACACTTCACCTGTGTGAATCTTTCTCCACACACACTTCACCTGTTTGAATCTTTCTCTACACACACTTCACCTGTTTGAATCTTTCTCTAAACACACTTCACCTGTTTGAATCTTTCTCTACACACACTTCACCTGTTTGAATCTTTCTCTAAACACACTTCTCCTGTTTGAATCTTTCTCCACACACACTTCTCCTGTTTGAATCTTTCTCCACACACACTTCACCTGTTTGAATCTTTCTCTACACACACTTCACCTGTTTGAATCTTTCTCTAAACACACTTCACCTGTTTGAATCTGTCTCTACACACACTTCACCTGTTTGAATCTTTCTCCACACACACTTCACCTGTTTGAATCTTTCTCCACACACACTTCACCTGTTTGAATCTTTCTCCACACACACTTCTCCTGTTTGAATCTTTCTCCACACACACTTCTCCTGTTTGAATCTTTCTCCACACACACTTCACCTGTTTGAATCTTTCTCTACACACACTTCACCTGTTTGAATCTTTCTCTAAACACACTTCACCTGTTTGAATCTGTCTCTACACACACTTCACCTGTTTGAATCTTTCTCCACACACACTTCACCTGTTTGAATCTTTCTCCACACACACTTCTCCTGTTTGAATCCTGCGGATGTGGTTCTTCTGCACAGCTGCTGAATCACTGAGAAGCAAAGCACGATGTGAACGTGCAGCTTTGCCTGTGGATACATGAAATGCTCTGGCACACACCAGGGGTCAGAGGTCAGAGGTCGGGGAGGTCGTGCGATGTGTAAAATGGAGCGTGAGACAAACACATGCGGCTCCGGCTCTGTTCATATGAGGTCAAAATGCTCGAGTCGCATGTGGTGATGCAGCCAAATTATTTACGTTCATTTAGATGCAAAGTGACCCGCAGATACTGTGTTACACTGTTGTACAGTGTTCACACGGCTCATGTTATGAACAGTACAGAGGTGTGATGCTAACTGAAGCACTGCTCTGTCTGAAGCTCTGTTAGACTTAAGCTGAGCTTTAGTTTAACACAATCTGACCATAAAGAGTTGACTTGGTTGGAAATTCATCAGGTGAGAAGATCTGTGCACTTAAACACATGAAAGTCCTCACAAGTCCAGAAAAACTCTACATATACAGTATTTCATTAGTACCTGGGCTGGGAACATTTCAGGGTTTTTCCTGTACCAACAATATCTTTATTTTTTCTTCTTTTTGGGATTTTCTGCATTTATTAAAAGCTTCACCTGATGCTGTTGTCTGATCTATGCTGTAATATTGTTTCCTCATCTAAAACAGAACCAATGTTATGTTTTAACACACAAACTCTGCATATTTAGGCCGAGTTCTTCTCTCAGACGGTTAACACTGCTCCACTGTGTTTTTAAACTCCATACACCTTCATTAGAAGCATGTGGCTGATTTTGGCCCTAATAATAAAGGGTCAAACACAGCTCCTGTCTGTTTGTAAGGAGGCAACAGCTTTAGAACAGCTTTATTAAAGCTCACCAGAGTCAGAGCTGCATAATAGAGGAGCTTTCAAAACACTATCATAAAATTGTACTTTTTATTCATTTAATTTATTAAGGAAGTATCTTCGTTAAACATGTAACACAGTCAAATATGGATTTGCTCAGATTTGCTCAGATTTGCTCAGATTTGCTCAGATTTGCTCAGATTTGCTCAGATTTGCTCAGATTTGCTCAGATTTGCTCCGTCAGTTCTTCTGCACCTGACTGTAACTTGGTCTGGTGACAATAGTAATTTATAAATGTCAGACCAAGAAACATTCCAGTATTTGCAATATCATCGTCATGGAGACAAGCAGGTGGTGGACCCCCATCAGAAAAGTTACATAGTGTAGCTTTAAGTTCACACATAGAAATCCACAACAGCCGATATGGTGAGGATTTAAGTGAGTAAAAATTCTACTTGCTGTAACCTGTTTTGAGAAGAATTGAGATTCCTGCATATTAACCCAGTATATCCACTGATTCTAAGTTTTTTTCTTTCTCAGTGTTCATCATTAGTAAATATCTACTCTGCTTCTCTTCTGATGCAGAACTAATGACTTTTTTATCCTTTCAGATCCTCCTAGAGTTTTTCACAAACAGAACGATCCTCTCCAGCCCCTCACTTCAGTCCATCTCCCTCCATCACTGTAGATTTAGTCTTTGTGGTGTTTTCTGCTGCACTTTATGACCTCTGGACCTTTACTACTGCAGTTTATAAAGTGAACAGTGCAGAACTTTTCAGTGGACGTGAAAGAACGGCACAGTTACTTTCTGACTTCACTGTTTTCACTAATACTCTTAGTACAATGTTACTGCCAAAATTACTTAAACTACTATATTTTTATATAAGAAATTAAAAGTAAATGATACTTTTCAGCTCATATCATTAACATTCACTCTTACCTTTTTGTTGAAAAAAAAAATCCTAAACATGGGCACAGTATTGTTCACAGGCTCCTGAAAATGTGCTGTTTAAATCAATTTTGTGCATCGTCTTTTGCTCTTTCTTTGCTAAATTTGACAGATTTTTGTTATTTCTGTGGTGATTCAATATGATTTGAGGTTGAATCAGTCACTTCTATGGTGAATTATTGCTTCATTTGACTATTTATGTGTTGCAGCTCAGGCCTTTTAATGATATTGTCTATTTAACACAATCGTATTGGAATTATTTTGCTTTATTTTAATTGTATCAGTGGCATAAAAGGATTTGAGTATTATCATTAATGGCAGTATTTATCTATAGCGATATATGCTTTGAAATGTGTTAGCTCAAGAACTATGATTATTATTACAGTTAAATCCTTGAGTCTTCACATAAAACTGTTTTAGGTGAGTGTCCTTGGCTTGTTGTGAGCGGCGTCTCTGTTGTGCAGTTTCTGTGTGTGCAGCTCTGTGACCTTTGTGACCTCGGCTCTCGCTGCAGCCGGAGCCTTTGGGCCCAAAACAGGAATTTTATCAGATTGTTGTAGATTCGATCACAATTTGACATTATCCAAATGTTGAATCAGGAACAACCTTTTGTTTGTTTGTTTTCAGATTAAAGATATTCCTGGAATCTTTTTTTTTTTGAATCACAACATCACCAGAGTATTTTCTGTATTTAAAGGTGCACTGTGTAACTTCTCTGGTGAAGGGTCCGCCACCTGCTTCTCTCCATGGAGGTGTAACTGCTTTGCCTTAAATGTTGGAATAATATGGAAATAAACTTAGAAATAACATTAGAGGCAAGTTATTGGTCAGATCTATGGAGAAGCAAGCCTGCTCAGAGTCATGATTCATGTTTTTGAGGTATAAAAGACGAGTCACTGAACACATGCACCACACAGGTTTAATGCCGTACTGTGGAGCATAAGTATAATGCAGGTTTGGTCTTAACATTGTCATATTAACCTGCTCTGCATGATCCTGGGTTTTATTTCACAATTCCGTCTGTAAATAAATTCTTATTTCTAACATGGAACTTGGCTCTAAATTCTCCACTATAACTGCTGGCCTCGATGAGCTTCATTTGACTGTAGCCGAACGCTCTGGGTGTCGTTACACTTGTTTAATCCACTTCTTTACACAGTCTGTGATGACCACAGAGGGTTCTGTTCTGTACCTGGTCACATACAGCAGCTCCTGCAGTGATATAACTCTCATCACCTCCTCCCCGTGAGCTCCGCTCTGTGTTATGGGTTTACATGGAAATGAAAATGTTCTGTTTGCATTTATACTGTTATGTTGTATAATTTAGTCCCAGTGAAGATATTTGAGCTTTAAGGCGTGTTATAAACCTGTTTCCTCACCAAAAAACAGACCTGGACTTGTGTTTTGTTTCATTCACATGTTTGAGTGATTCATCGGTATTATTATTATTCAGTTCAGTAGAGATTCAATTCCAGAGCTGACATTACCCTATTATTATTATTATTATTATTATTATTATTATTGTTGTTGTAGTAAAGATGTATGGAGTTTAAAAACGCAGTGGAGCACTTCCTGTATCACCACATGACATTACAAGGAAGTTGAGCGAGTGTTTTCTGTTTGAGACAAGAACTCAGCCTGAATATGCAGAGTTTGTGTGTTAAATGTGTGAATGAAACGAAACACAACTTCAGGCTGTTTTTGATGAGGAAATATTATAAAACCGATCTGAAAATAGTGTAAAATGAGCCGTTAAAAAACAGAATGCAAATATAACTCACAGAACACAGATCATTGTATGTTCATGTAGTGGAGACAGGTGCATGTAAAATGATGGTTCATATCATGTGCACTTCCCTTTGCTCTGACAGTGATGTCCCACTTTAATCTGCACATAAAACATATGTGCAGGAATGGCCTCATTTGGAGCAGGACAGATGCTCTCCCTCTGCTCGGCCACTCGGAGGGAAAATCAGCCGTCACAAACCGTTACGGCGCTGTCTGTCTGCCCAGTGGCTCTTTGTGCTTCAGCGCTAATTAAGACTGACGCCCGGTTCACATACGGTTTAGTCCATGTTAGCGCCACATCAGCCTAATCTACACCAGCGTAACACACGAGCCGGGCATATTAAATAACGGTGACTCTCAAACGCTGAACCTGGCCACGAATTTGTGCTTTGAACAGAGATGGAAGCAGAGCCGAACGATTTGGATTTTTGTGATTTTTCTAACAGGCCCTTGCAATTTGTGAGTCATGTTTTAGCAGGATGTCACTGCTCATTTGCACCAGGAACATCAACACTTCAGTGTAAAATTAGGGATCCAACGTTCCTGCTTTTTCTGTTCCGATGTCAATACTAAGACTTTAAGGATCGGCCAATTCCAGGGCAGAGACTGAAAATGTATTTCCTTTAAACACAAGCAGCACATGTTTGTAATTGTAATTTATAACCACAGAACAGCTCTGAAAAAATACAAGCTCAGTATTACAACCGTTTGGGCTTATCGAACCAGTTTATAGACCAAAATTATATATATATATATATATATGTTGACTGTACAGATATCTCTGTCTCTGTGACCGATATCTGCCAAAAACCTTTTCAATATTGTTTTTAATATCCAAATATCGTATCGGTAACAGTTTACAGAACATTTCTAACTAGGTAAAGGTGCTGACTAAAGCTAATAGATAAAACATATTAATTTATTGCCACGAAGGTAATCAGAAGTTATTTATTTTATTTTAACATTTTCATTCTGGTTGTTTATTGCGCTGAACAAACGTGTCTCCTTCCTGTGAGTGAACTCCATCTCCATTAGGGATTTAAGAACAGATCGATTCAGTGACACATCGTGATACCTGCACAATGCTTCATGAGCTGCACTGTTCTTATGATTAGAACAAAAGGTAATACATTATATTGTATTCAGTCTTGTTCTCATGAAGGTTTAGTTGACAATATTATTAGAAGTAATTGTTGGTAAATCGCAGTATCTCATCCAGTGTTTTTCAGTATCGTGATGTATCTGATCTGATCTGATCTGATCTGAGCATCGTGATCTGTATCGTATCGACTCCACTCCTAATGTCCATAAATCTGTCTCTTATTTGGTCCGTGCTTCTTATTTCCTTAGAAAGTAAAACTAAGTTTCTGTTTTTATTTCGTGCTGGTGCCACCTCCAGAAAGTTACACACTGTGCCTTTAATAATCCCATTGTCTTGATATTTAAAAAACGAATTCTTTCAGCGTGTGTTTCAGAATCTGTACAGTCCAGATGAGTTATTAAAATAGTCAACAGATATTTTAATCACATTTATTCAGATTAAAGGTGCCGTGTGCAGCTTTTCTGGTGGAGGGTCTGACACCTGCTCGTCTCCATCAGGATGTTATTGCTTTGCCTGAAATGTTCCATCTATGGAGCGTGTTTCTATTGCTCTAAAATCCAATGATTGGCTCTGTGAATAGTGTTGCCTCTGCACAGATCTGATCTGTAATGTGGCCTGTAGTTGTCTCCCTTGAGATTGATGGGTTTAATCTCTCTTCTAAATAAAGCAATAACCCTGCAGGTGACGGGAAAGCTGCACCTTCAGTCGTCCAAACACACACACACACTTTTAACAGGAAGTTCAAATCAGTGCGCCTCAAATGGAGCGTGCTGCCTCTACTTTAAAAACACTTTAGTCCCGCTCAGTCTTATTTTCACTCAAAGCACTAAAGTCTGTGTCTACCTCCACAAAGAGGCTCCTGGAGAATCTGCTGCACTTAATCTTATGACAGACAAGCGTTAAATCAATAAATGAAGCTTACGAACGTTTTGTCCTCCTGGTGAAGCCCTGATAATAGGTGCTGCCAGGTGATGGGTGCTGCCAGGTGATGGGTGCTGCCAGGTGATGGGTGCTGCCAGGTGATGGGTGCTGCCAGGTGATGGGTGCTGCAGGTGATGGGTGCTGCCAGGTGATGGGTGCTGAGTGGGTGACTCGTCTTTCCACACGTGGTTAGTCTCATTAAATGGTTTGACGGCCGCTTGCAATTTGCTCTGTGAATCTATGACACTATTTTCTGATTGATGTTATAATGTTGTTTACTTATCAACTTATTGTTTCATTCTCACATCTTTAACACACAAACTCTGTACTCAATTTGCAAAAAATCTATATACTTATTGTATTTCTGAGCTTAAACAGAATTACCCCTACAGGTTTAGCCAAGATAAGATTAAAGACGCACTGTGCAACTTAAACACATCCAGCAGATGTTTATTTTACGGCTGTTTCTTTTCCTCAGAAATACAATAATTCTCTCTGTGAACAGAGGCGACTCTCCACAGTTCTGACCTGTAACTTGGTCTTGTTTGGTCTCCATGATGGAAAGGTTTAATACTGTGGAACATTCTAGACAAAGCAATAACATCTCCATGAAGACAAGCAGGTGATTGACCCTCCACCAGAAAAGTTACGCAGTGCAGCTTTACCCAAACCCTGTGCTGAAGCACATATAAGCAGCAGGGCGGCATTAAGGCCCCTGGAGGCTGCAGAGTCAGAGGTGACTGTTACCTGCAGAGGTCCTGGTCCTTTCACACTGTGGTGATGGACAAACAAGCACCATAACAAAGCAGAGACATTTACAGAGACTATTTACTGAGCAGTGCTAAACCTGTGGGGCCGGTGATAAGGTGCAGACATGGAAATTGCCTTGTCAATTTGCCGTGATTGGCAACATTTTGTTTCAGTCAGGCTCCATAACGAGCCTGTGTTTGCATAAAAGGTTCTGTGTGTTGGGTGAATACACAAAACCTGCAGGACTAAACCTGGACCCAGGAGCCTCTGGGGAGGGTCAGTTTGGTGTGTGCAAAAATATAGAAATATTGATGTATTGTGATACTAAAAGTGGTGATTCAGTATCGTTATCGTGGGCCGCTGTGTCGATATATCCCCAAGAGGAGTTTTGGTATGTTTTAGCTGGTTTAGCTGCTGCTGGATGTTTGGCTGCTGATTTAGTGGAAAGTGTTTGGCTCAGTTTGTTTGCACAGTCCAGCCCAGGGATGGGCTCATATTCTTTTCATGGGGCCACATGAGAAACAGAAAATATTGTGGAGGGGCCAAAATGCTTCACTCAGTTCTGCATAATATTGTCTTTCTTTATAAAATGCAGGAAATGGCCTTGTTTAAGGTAAGAGCAGCTTTAGTCCAGGCATGAGGTAAAATGAACAGGTCAGAGTCAGAGTCCAGAGCCCAGTCTGTTTAACTGTATAAATATAAATGGACACAGATAACCCACAAGCCACTGCGTTACAGACAGGAAGTGTTCACGGGGGCACTTCTGGCTCTTTCGACTCTGGCTCCAGTTGACTTTACATTGGAATATTGTCGCCCCTCGTTCTGTACCTGATCTGCCATCTGCTTGTCTGTGGTGATATTATTGCTTTGCCTGGGATGTTCCACCGTATGGCATTAAACAAATATATCTTTTTTGCTTAACGTGTTTTTTTCTTTTCAAAACTACCACAAAAACACATTATTACTGTGAGTGGACGCACTTCTCCACAGATCTGACCTGTACAACAAGAACATCTAAATGTAGTCGGGCAGGTGTCGGACCGTCGACCAAAACAGCTGCGTAATAATAAAGTAAAGCACCTTTATTCTTCCCGGTCTCTGTCCTTTAGCTTTGGAGCTCAGATATTTCCCTTTGTGCAGAGTCTTTTCTCATATACAGAGATAAGCCGTGACTGATACTGGGCTGAAGTTTCATACGTTTTGTGGCGTAGTGACTGTTTTAATAACTCTTTATCGGCGAATGCTGATGCTGAAGCCCATAAAGCACTGAGCGGGAGACAGGCCCGGGGAAAGAGCGGTTTTTCTGCCTGTGTTTCAGAACGCGATAGAAAACATTTGGATGAGGCTGTCAACACTGCAGAGAGATAAAGATGTGTTTTCTGCAGTGTTGGTCAGTCAAGTTTGATTTGCAGTGGCTTCAAAATGTGATTTGTGGAACATATTTCTATTATTTTACTATATTTGTTATATATTAGGAAAGAAGAATGAGTCAGATCAGACACAGTTGCAGAGATGGGTTGAAGTAAGTTACATTTACTTGATTATCATTTTTACATTTTTGAAGTGCTTGTGCTCTTACAGAATTGAATATCTATATTCCATTATTCTCTGATCCATGTGGTGAAGTTGTTTCCTCATTGAAAACAGACCTGGAGTTGGATTTTGTTTCATTCACATGTTTAACACACAAACCCTGTGGATCTTTCTTCTCTCAAATAGAAAACACTGTGTTCCACCTCATAGGCCTGGGTATCAATTTGATTCTGATTCTCAAGATTCAGAATCGATTATCACGATCCGATCTGATCCGATCTGATCCAGTCTCGATTCAGATGAGTGTTTTTAGAACCATGTTTGAGCTGTTACCTGAGCAGTTGGTTGTGTTTCCGCTAAACTTCACATCCATTTGTCTTGTAAATCTCTTTGCTTTTGTCAAGTGCGTCTTTGTCTTTATCGTTTCTGAACCTGAAGTGGGGCCAGACGGAGCTTCGAGTGTTTCTGCTCACGCTGCCGCTCGTGTCCAACGCCGTGTTCAGAGTTTTGATAAAGTCAGAGCTGCTCCTGTGCGAATTCACTAAAACGACGAGTGGGGTTAAAGTTCACCAGGGGAAAATATATTAAAAATTAAATCGATCTTTGAACGTATGAATCGATCTGAAGGAATTAATATGCAAATGGATATAATCACAGCCCGACCACGTTGTGATGTCATGTGGTAATACAGTCTTTTCAACTTTTCACTAAATCTGGATCATTTCAGCCCAGCTCGACAAAACTAAAGACAAAGGTAATCACTGCATGACATCACGAGGTGCAAACTAATAATACAGGATCACTCAAACATGTGAATGAAACAAAACACAACTCCAGGTCTGTTTATAACAGCTTAAAGCTCCCGAGAGTGAATTCTGTGTAATGTCGGACCTTTAAATCATTCAGCTCTTGAAGTCTGCTCCCTCTGCTGACGCTCCCGGGCCTTAAACACGTCGTTGAGAGTCTTTGCTCTGCTGACGCTCCCGGGCCTTAAACACGTCGTTGAGAGTCTTTGCTCTGCTGACGCTCCCGGGCCTTAAACACGTCGTTGAGAGTCTTTGCTCTGCTGACGCTCCCGGGCCTTAAACACGTCGTTGAGAGTCTTTGCTCTGCTGATGCTCCCGGGCCTTAAACACGTCGTTGAGAGTTTTAGATGTACTCTGCACCTCTGAACTGTTGCCATGGAGCTGTGTGAGATGAACACAGGATCTTATCTCTGCTCCATCCTAATTTCCTGTGGAGCTTTACCCTGTGGCGGTGGAGACGAGGAGGGGGCGGGACCATCGCAAACATGGCCGCCTGGAGACGCCTCGCTGCTGCAGTCACTGAGTAAACAAATGAAACATGGAGCAAAAGCCTCAAACACGTCTCCTGTGACACTCAGGGTTTCCCAGAGCAGAGTGAGGCTGTTCAAAGCACGGGGGAATAATGCATGCATGTTATTGGTCGAATTCTGTGCGTCTGTTGGAATGTTTATATGATAATAAATCTGACAAAATGTTACGCGTTAAAGCATTTACATTACACTATTTTCTGATCTGTTATGAGGCGGTTTCCTCATTAAAAACACCTTGAGTTTAATTCTCACATGTTTAACATACAAATCCTGCACATTTACACTGAAAACACAGTTCCCCTGATGTGTGGAACTGTGTTTTCAGTCTGAATGACTTGTCGTGTTAATACAGGAAGTGCTCCACTGTGTTTTTAAACTCCACACTTCACTAGAATCATTTGGATCATTTCAGCCCTGGAATTGCCAATCTTTATGAAAGGTAAAAGGAGCTGTTAACTCGAAAACGTGTTTATCTTGTTACCCTCCTACACAAAACACGCTAAAGGCTAAGGCTAAGGTGTTTAATAAAAATGACCAAAAGGAATATTGTTAAAATGCTTATTTTTGTTGTAATAAAGCTAATTTAGGGTCTAGTCACTAAAAGAAGTCAGTTTTCCTTATGGATATTTGCTATGGAAATCCTGTATATTGTGATCAAATGATACTTGGGGGTGTTTTACATGTATGTGCATTGGCAAAATGTTCACCAGTTACCATGGTGACACACACACACATTAGCAAACACTATCAAAAAAGTTTTAAGATCATAAAATACTAAATGGATTTAAACATCAGATTTAGTATTTTCCCAGGAGCCTGTGATTAATACGAGCGTTTATTTTTCCCAGGATCAGTACTTAACACAGGCTCTGGCCCCGTCTGTGATCATCACAGTCTGAAAACCACCAGTCGCTGTGTAAATCACACAGCACATGATTCAGTAAGGGAAAGGAAACATAAGGACCGCTTCAGTTCTGTTCTGTTGGATGGAAATGCAAATTATTGATATTGCAAACACAAATTTTCCCTTTTTGACAGCCCCGACTATTTACCAAGAGGAAAAACAGCACACCTCGAATTCTTAGTGGTCCATTAGTCTGGTCTGTGGTGTTAACGGGGCTGCCTGGAGTTTGGTTATTGTAGTGGATTTTCATGATGAGCGCTCGGGGCCTATTTAAGTCCGTCTCACTGGAGCAGCTCGATGAACACTGTTCACGACTGCAGCGCGAGCGAGAAAACCCAGACAGAGATGGACAGATACAGCGGAGGAGAGGAGGGAGGAGGGATAAAAGTAATGCATGTGTTCTGTGCATGAGGAGTCCATGAATGAATCTGCTGCACTGGGGAGACTCATTATCAAGAGAGCCGATGGTGAAGGAAACTTTTAAAAATGTTTTCAGCCTAAATATCACAACACTGAGATAAGTGAGTTTAAAGCTGCATTAAGTAACTTTTTATTAAAACTTTCCATCTTCAGGGAGAAACCAGCCGAGGTCCAGGGTCTGTGGAAGGTGGAGCTGTTTAATGCCACACTGTGGAACATTCCAGGCAGAGCAATGACATATGTGGATATGTCATAGAAACTAACAGACCCCCAACCAAAAAGTTACACAATGCACCTTTAAACCTAAAAATGTTTTACCAAATGTGTCAAACTGAATAGTTTTTGGGTGAAGCTGATTATAGACGATATATTAGTAACAGATGAAGATGAGCGCTTTTCCTGCACGTTTTGAGGGGTAGAAAGGAGCACACACCCTGTTCTGGACAGAAGTTAATCAATTATATATATTTTTACTTTTTTTTTTAATTAAATCTGAATTATTTGGGGACAAAATCTTGAAATCATGATTTTAAATTTGATTAAATGCACAACACTTGTCCTAACCCAGAGTGAGAAGATAATAAGATAAGATAAGATATCCTTTATTTGTCCCACAATGGGGAAATTTCAGTGTTGCAACGCACAGTAAAGAGAACAGCAAGAAACAGTAGCAGCAATAGAAGTACAGTTAAGTTAAAAATAGACAAACACTATAAAGATCTATAAAGATAAGGATTATAAAACTATGTATCATATGAATTGCTATCTTAAGGTCCAGCTAACTGTACTCATCATACAAACTGTGCACAAATGTGAGATAATATTGAAAAAGTTCAAGTTTAAATGTAATGAACATTTGTTTTTGACCCATACTTGATCATAACTGTTAAAGGGTCCATATTACGCTATTTTCTGATCTATGTTCATCACATTCACACATTCAAACTGGAAAACAATGTTAAATAATAATTCTGTGCAGTAATACCGGCAGTGCTCAATACACCTTCACTAGAATCATTTGGATCATTTCAGATCTGAACTCCTGCATTTTGAGCTTGTGTGTGAATGAAGCAAAACAAAAGTCCGGGTTTGTTTTTGAGGAGGTGTCAACATTCAAAGATGATGTAAAACCTTGTAGAACCTTTAACTCTTTACCACAAACCCTCAAATCCATGCAGACTTGCACTGGGGCGACATTCAGCATAAAACCAAATTACAATGCAAATACCTTCACCTCTTGGAAGAACACCATTTGCTGTAGCGATTCAAAAGTAATAAAGGCTAAAGACGCAACATTAAAAGCTAATAAAAAGTATAAACATGCTAAATAAAAGATGTTTAACTGAGGAAACCGCTAACCTTGATGCATAATCGTGGTCCATTTCTATTTCGCCTTATTCTCTTAAAAGTGCAACAGTATAATACAAACACTTAACTGGTCATTTTCCTGGTGAAAGCTGCGGCGCCTGATTATAAAGTGCCTAAACAACCCTTCACACAATGACTGCAGGATTTGGTTTGCTAATGAACCGGAAACAAGAGTCGCTCGTGCAAAGAGAGGAGAGAGGGGCTTTTTCTGTCCTGTTTTTATGTAAACCTGCCCACCTGATCATTGACCGCTGGACTTGTTAGAGCAGTGATGTGAGGATGTAGGTGGAGAAACTGTGATTAAGATAAAGTGCAGTGCACAGTTCAGGTAGTTTAAAGGTTCTATATAACTCAAAATGGATTCTTGTGAGTTTTAAGCCACGTTAGAATGTTGTTAACTCATCAGAAACAGACGTGCAGTTGTGTTTTGTGTCATTCACACATGTTGGAGTCATTCTTTATCAGGCCCCATCCACACTCCTACATATTCCAGTCGTTTTCATTGTGGACGCAGTGTTCGTCCACACTGATGCGATGGAAACGGCTCTGGAGACAGAACGATCTCCCACATATTCACGGGGCTGTAGCTGCTGTTCCTGTGACTTGCTCCTTCCTAATTTGCTGTGTTCGTGGCATCAGGAATGCGACGCTATGGTGGAAAAGTTCTGCTCTGGGTTTTAAAATCCTGCAGGTCTGACCCCACCTCCTCTTTCCTTTTTTTTATCAAAGTAGCAGAAACACCAGATCTGCCTCTAATAATTTAGTCCCTTTAAGAAAAAGTGTGTTCAGCCAAACTGCTTTTCCAGTGCGAGCTCCACTTTTGGAACACAAAACCAGCTCAGATACACAACACTGGACACACAGAACCTTTAAGAACAGGTGAAAGTCGTGGTGACGTGAGAATCAAACCTGTGACCAGAGTTAATGCTTTGTGCTGCTGCTGATCTGTTTATGTCACATTTTTATTATATTTCCTGTTTCTATTGTGTAGTTTATCTCTGTGCTTTTATATAACCTACTAATTCTTATTCTACCATCTTTTCCTAATCGTATTGTTGCACTTTACACCTCCAGGGACGACAGTTGGAAACTCACTGTGTCGCTCACACCGGCACATTTACAGATGTTTATTAATGTGCATTGTCCCTGTTCAAATAAACTAATAAATAAATAAAATGAGGAAAATAGTGTAATATAAGTCCTTTAATGAACAACCTGGGCTGGTAAAAACCTGAAAAAGGCTCTTTGTGGACTGTGCATTCCAGTCACTCATCTCCACACACCTGTGCCCTGCTCTGGGTCTGACAGGCCATGTTCTGCTAATCATTCTCATTAATTCATACAGGAGCTTGTGCTAAATTAGCCTGTCCTCCATCTGTATAGATCTGAGTGTTTAGCATTCCGCTCACTTCCTGTTAGCCGCGTGTTTATGCCCTGTCCTGCTCCTGACCCCTATCGGCTTTTCCTTATAGCTCCCGCTGGGACAGGCCCCCTCGTCTCCTACAGGCTGTGCTGGAAGAGAAAAAGCCCCACAAGTGCAGCTCAAATCCAGGTGCAGACAGTGGATGTGGAGCTTTTTATTTAAAGGTCCCGTATTAGACAAAACCGACTCTTGTGAGCTTTAAGCCACGTTATGTTTTCTGTTATAATGTTGTTACCTTCTCTTGTGTTTTGTTTCCTTCACACGTGTAACGGGAGAGTTCAGTTTAACAGCATTTTCCCTCATGTTCAGTAGAGATAAGCAGCTCCAGGGCTGAAATTATCCAAATGATTCTAGTGAAAGTGTCTGCGTTTAAAAGCACAATGGGGCACTTCACAGCACAACCGAGTGAAGCAGATTTCTGTTTTCAGTTTGGGAGAAGAGCTCAGCCTAAATATTCAGGGTTTAGAGTTTGTCTTAAACATTTGTGAATGGAACAAAACAAAACTTCAGTTCGGTCCAGGTCCGCCACAAGATTAATATGGCAAATGAAGCCGAACCCTAAGAAACAAGAGTCAACATATGTGAATATTTCAAGATTTCTTTACATGAATCTCCCATAGAATATATATATATATATATATATATATATATATATATACATTTTTCCTACACTGAGGCTTGTTGGGGTAAAGAGTCTGGAGCTCTGCTGCTCGTCGCATCATTTGGAGCCAAACTGAAACCTTCTGCTCTATTTTAAGACTTTGGCCTTTTACTTGTCACAGCTTAAGAACCTCCATGTGGAAGCTTCCTCCTCCCTCCTCCCTCCCCCCCTCCTCCCTCCCTCTCTCCCTCCCTCCCCCCTCCTCCCTCCTCTGTTCCATCTCTTCTCTCTCTTTATTTTACTCCCTGTCCCCTGTTTCTTCCTCCTCTCGCTCTTCTCTCGCTCTCATCTTTCTCCCCTTTTCTTGCTCTCTGACTTTATTTTATTCTCTGTCCCATCTCTTTGCTCCCTCTCTTTATTTTACTCTCTCCCTCCTCTCTCTTTCCTCTCTGTCGCTCTTGTCCTCCCTTTCTCGCGCTCTAAATTTGTTTTACTCTCTCCTCTCACCTCCTCCTCTCCTCTCTCCTCCTCCCTCCTCTCTCCTCCTCCCTCCTCTCTCCTCCTCCCTCTTCTTCTCCTCCTCTCTCCTCCTCTCCTCCCTCCCTCCTCCTCCCTCCCCTCTCCTCTTCTCCTCCTCTCTCCTCCTCCCTCCTCTCTCCTCCTCCCTCCTCTCTCCTCCTCCTCTCCTCCTCCCCCTCCCTCCTCTCCTCCTCTTCTCCTCCTCTCTCCTCTCCCCCCCTCCTCTCCTCCTCCCTCCTCTCTCCTCCTCTCCTCCTCCCTTCATATGGTGGGGCAGATGGCAGTTCTGGCTGCAGGCTTCAGTTCACAGTGATGCGTTCAGGGACCACTGTACTTTTCACTACACTAAACTGTCCTTCAGGGGAGTCCACAGGGTTAGAACAGGAGCTCTGAGCTCTGAGTCACAACAGGAACGACTGCACCTTTAAATGGTTTCTGTCTCGTGACACCACCACATCCTGTAATATCAGCTCTACTTTGCAGTAACATCAACATCAATTTAAACCTTTTCATTTTCCTCAGTCTCTGTTCATGCTCCTGTTTATGGTGTAATATTGGCCCTTTCAAATCTAAAAAACAGACGTTTTCTTTGTAAATGATGTGAGAATCCTATAGTTTGTTCTTGGCGTTTTCCTGTCAGGGGTTCACTTGTGTGAGGAGGTGAGATCTTTGTCTGACATGTGCTAAACGCTCTGTGCAGCCCACTCGAGGACCCCCCGGCCCCTGTCTGTCCAGCCCACTCGAGGACCCCCCGGCCCCTGTCTGTCCAGCCCACTCGAGGACCCCCCGGCCCCTGTCTGAAGCCGTCTCGCTCATTTTCACTCTGTCTCTCTCGTCTGATGGGCAATTTCACACACTCCCACTCACTTCCACTGCATTTCACCCCCGGACACGCTGCCCGCGTCACTGGAAAGACTTCAAACTCTGAACTTTTTGGCACTTTTTAAGGATCAATCATGTAGTTTTATGTGTAATTTAAGGACATTTTCTGAAGGACTTTGGACACTTTGAGTTTCAGACTTGAATGTATATTTGATATAAAACCATAAGCCATAGAAATGTAACATGGCATTTTGTTCAATCACAATTTTTGATTCAATTTTTCAAGTTGACTGAAATTTTGTCTCAATACAAATGTCTTTCAAATGTAATTTCCTATAAATTCAAGTCACTTCTTTTAACTGATAGAAAAGACCCAACCATATGGGGGGGTATCAGTATTGCAGTATTGATACTGAGGGCAATGTGGGTATTGATACTGTTATACAAATACTGATATTAAATCGCATTTTAAACCTGGCACATAGACTGTATAAATGGACATAGCTGTAAATGGACGTAGTTAACCCCCTTGCCGAAGTGAGAGGAAGTGAGCATTAAAATAATCCTGTTAATCCCTTTTGTAAGTAAATAAAATCCTATTCCTAATATGGAACAGGCTCCGAATTCAGGTAAAGTAACGTTATTTATGTAGTGCTTTTCACACACACATGTCCCAAAGACGCTTTACAGAGGATTATTAACAGAACATTCTTCATTCACTCCAGGCCCGGTGGTGCTGCTGCTGCTGTTGTAGCCTCAGCTGCCCTGGGGCAGACTGACAGAAGGGGCTGTCAGGCCAATCGGCGCCACCGGCCCCTCCGACCACCACCATCACTCCACTTTCACACCTACAGGTTTTGTGTTGACTGGGGAGACCGGAGCCTGGAGGAAACCCATCCACACATAGGGAGAACATGCAAACTACACACAGAAAGGAGAACCCGGAATCTTCTTGCTGTGAGGCGTGAGTGCTAGCCACTCAGCCACCGTGCCCATAGTCTGTTTGGGCCATTTTTTCTCCACCATCAGCACTGCTGGACTGATCCATCTGTGTCTGTCTGTTCTGTCCAGTTTGAAGCCCTTTTGTCTCCATATATTTATGAAAATTCCTCCTTCTTCAAAGATGCACTGTGCAGCTTTTCTGGTGTGGGGGGAGCGCCACTTGTCTCCATGGCGATGCTATTGCTTTACCCCCAACATTACAAAATATGTCATTAAACTTTTCAGTCTCCACAAAAACACGCAGGAGAAGCCAATTTCCAGGTGATTTGTGTTTGGAGGTGACTCCACTCAGAATGCATTTTAAAGGTATTTTTCAGCAGTGAAAACCCCCACAGTTAAATACGCTTAATCACGTTTAGTGCATTATTATTGTGGAACATTACAGCAGCCTGTCGATGGGCTACTGCACATTTAAGATTCGACCAGTATCGCCTATAATATAGAAAAATTGACCCAAAAGTACTTGGTGTCATATCTTTACAAAAACTGTGATTTCCCATCCCAGCCTAACCCTAACCCTAATACTGACAGTTAGAAATGACTGAATCATGATTAAAATGTGACCAATTGCACAACCTTAAGTAACAATTTAATGCCCAATTTAATCTTAATGAAAAGTTTGGCTCTTTCCCTTGTTTGACTTGTGTGAACTTTCTGACTTGGAGCTTATATCCTCTGTATATAATCTCCCAGTGCACGTTTCTTGTATAATTCATCAGATGCTCCTGCGCTTTCTCGGACAAATCCCTCCCTCAGCCTCGGCTGCTGTTCCTACATAAAAGTATTTGCAGTACTATCTGTATATATCTATAATACATGTGTGTGTTTGTGTGCAGTGTTCATCCATGCATAGGGGGCTGTAAAGGCTGCAGCGGATGCAGAGATAGGCCCCTACACGCCTGTTTGAGGCTAAAGGGACAGACTGGGGGGTTGGCTGTGGCTCTGTTGAAAAGGTTTGAAAATCCTGCGCTCTGAGGCTCGGCGCCCGTGGAGCCGCTGCGTCCATATGGTCCAATCGACCGAATCAGGTCACACAGTTGTACAGGCAAACGAGCAGTGCTGTTTTCATATGTTTGGTGCAGGCGAAATATTTGTTTCACTGGCAGTTTTACAGTTCTTTATAATTTTTTCATGTTATTTATTGATACTTTGCAGCAGATGTCCTCACTGTTCCCTCTGGGTGTGATGCTAACTGTAGGCATGCTCTGTCTGAGGCTTTAGTAGACTTTAATTTGAGCTTTTATTCTGTATATTTCTCTCACCTTAGAGCAACAGAATTTTGGGCTTTACTCACTGATTCTGCAAAAATCTGCAACGTTTTTCAGTCCACTGTCGTAGTTTGTTTTCCATATTTGTTTTGATGCGGACTTACCAGGCCAGGGTTAGGGTGAGGGTTAGGGTGAGGGTTAGGGTCAGGGTCAGGGTTACCAGGTCAGTCACACCCATCTGAGAACGAGGAGACTCACCAATGACCTGACACATCTTTGTATTCTGGATCCCAGGCATCATGTTTCACCAATGCTGGAGGTTTGTGTCCTCACCGTATGGCTCAAAAAGCTTTCCCTATCACAGCTCTCAAGTGTGAAAAATTAAGAATAAATGAATAACAAAATATTAAGGTTGTATATACACATTAGGGCCCGACCGATATGGATTTTGTTGCGGCCGATTTGATACCGATAAAATGTGAGTTGGAGCTGCCGATACAATCGCCGATATATTTATGACGTAAAAATTCACTGTAAATCTTCAATTGTTTATAAAACTTAGGTTTGGCTCTATTGGATTTTCAAATGGGTTTATTTAGGCGACATTTATTGTTATTCTGCTTCTTTACATCATATTTAAAGACAGTAGGTCGGCCTAATGGTGTTTTTGCATGACATTCTAGCCTATAAAGTAAGTAAACTACCGCTGTTAGCCTTTAGCGGTAAATGCGTGTGCACCGCGGTAATGAATGATCTGCTAAATGCGGATAATTCACACCTCTATTCACAGCTCATTTCCATATCAGTGTGTGTCCAGTAACATATATACGGCCACTATAGTCACTTTACAGTCGCTAACAGAAGAGAAAACAGCCTGTTTATGTGTGTGAGCTACAGCAGCTAATCGCTAACCAATGAGAAAGAAACAAAACGAGCTTCAAACCACATTTCAACACTCAGCCTCACACAGGCTCCTCTCAGATCAGCACCAAGAACTGTCCTTTAATCCAGACTCACACTGAGCTGCCGCAAAAACAACACAATCTCAGCACACATACACTATATATGTGCACATGGATCTGTCTGCGGCTGTAAACAAACGCACATGGTGATGCGTTCAGGGGCGGGACGGACACAGACAAATGACTCTGCAGATAAACCCTGATGCCCCGCCACAGATCAGGACATTTATCTGTCTGTAAACTGGATTAAATGGGCAGAATATAGAGAATCTGAGCTTTGTAACAAGGTAAAGCGTCCACGTGTAATATCGGCCCATGTCAGCAAGATTTTGGCCGATATGTTTCCTGGAGCCCATATCGGCCGATAATATCAGCCAACCGATATATCGGCCGGGCCTAATACACATCAGACAGGACTCAAGTCTCATGAACCCACAAACATCCATCCCTGAACTGCGTTGCCTGGTACTCGCTCATATTTCTGATTTAAAACATTGAACAGTGTTAGAAATATGTTAGTAACAAGAATTTTAATCGGTTTTAAAAGATTTTGGGTGTAGCTTCCCCATCTCACTGTGTTTATTACTTCAGCTGGTGACTCCATTTATCTGGTGTGTCTGCTGCTGTGCTCATAATCTGATCTATGAAACGGGCTCCTGCAAATCATTTCACACCAACACCACACAGAGACGGGCAAAGAGAGGGAGGGAGGCTCCTAACTTTTACTGGAGTCATTCTTCAACATGAACTGCACTCAGGTCATAGTTATGTGCAACTATGACCTGAGTGCACACTACATGTGCACACTACATGACACACTCAGGTCATAGGTATGTGCACACTATAAGACACACTCAGGTCATAGGTATGTGCACAGTACATGACACACTCAGGTCATAGGTATGTGCACACTATATGAC
Organism: Odontamblyopus lacepedii; assembly: GCA_034769755.1. NCBI lineage: Eukaryota > Metazoa > Chordata > Actinopteri > Gobiiformes > Gobiidae > Odontamblyopus > Odontamblyopus lacepedii. Next base: position 40,199,663 of record CM068351.1, on the reverse strand, counting down.
ACACTCAGGTCATAGGTATGTGCACAGTACATGACACACTCAGGTCATAGGTATGTGCACACTACATGACACACTCAGGTCATAGGTATGTGCACAGTACATGGCACACTCAGGTCATAGGTATGTGCACAGTACATGGCACACTCAGGTCATAGGTATGTGCACACTACATGACACACTCAGGTCATAGGTATGTGCACACTATATGACACACTCAGGTCATAGGTATGTGCACAGTACATGGCACACTCAGGTCATAGGTATGTGCACAGTACATGGCACACTCAGGTCATAGGTATGTGCACACTATATGACACACTCAGGTCATAGGTATGTGCACACTATATGGCACACTCAGGTCATAGGTATGTGCACAGTACATGGCACACTCAGGTCATAGGTATGTGCACACTATATGACACACTCAGGTCATAGGTATGTGCACAGTACATGACACACTCAGGTCATAGGTATGTGCACAGTACATGGCACACTCAGGTCATAGGTATGTGCACACTACATGACACACTCAGGTCATAGGTATGTGCACAGTACATGGCACACTCAAGTCATAGGTATGTGCACAGTACATGGCACACTCAGGTCATAGGTATGTGCACACTATATGACACACTCAGGTCATAGGTATGTGCACACTATATGACACACTCAGGTCATAGGTATGTGCACAGTACATGGCACACTCAGGTCATAGGTATGTGCACAGTACATGGCACACTCAGGTCATAGGTATGTGCACAGTACATGGCACACTCAGGTCATAGGTATGTGCACACTATATGACACACTCAGGTCATAGGTATGTGCACACTATATGACACACTCAGGTCATAGGTATGTGCACAGTACATGGCACACTCAGGTCATAGGTATGTGCACAGTACATGGCACACTCAGGTCATAGGTATGTGCACATTACATGGCACACTCAGGTCATAGGTATGTGCACATTACATGACACACTCAGGTCATAGGTATGTGCACAGTACATGACACACTCAGGTCATAGGTATGTGCACACTACATGACACACTCAGGTCATAGGTATGTGCACACTACATGACACACTCAGGTCATAGGTATGTGCACATTACATGGCACACTCAGGTCATAGGTATGTGCACATTACATGACACACTCAGGTCATAGGTATGTGCACAGTACATGACACACTCAGGTCATAGGTATGTGCACAGTACATGACACACTCAGGTCATAGGTATGTGCACACTACATGACACACTCAGGTCATAGGTATGTGCACACTACATGACACACTCAGGTCATAGGTATGTGCACACTACATGACACCCTCAGGTCATAGGTATGTGCACATTACATGACACACTCAGGTCATAGGTATGTGCACACTACATGACACACTCAGGTCATAGGTATGTGCACACTACATGACACACTCAGGTCATAGGTATGTGCACACTACATGACACACTCAGGTCATAGGTATGTGCACAGTACATGACACACTCAGGTCATAGGTATGTGCACAGTACATGACACACTCAGGTCATAGGTATGTGCACAGTACATGACACACTCAGGTCATAGGTATGTGCACACTACATGACACACTCAGGTCATAGGTATGTGCACACTACATGACACACTCAGGTCATAGGTATGTGCACACTACATGACACACTCAGGTCATAGGTATGTGCACACTACATGACACACTCAGGTCATAGGTATGTGCACACTACATGACACCCTCAGGTCATAGGTATGTGCACACTACATGACACACTCAGGTCATAGGTATGTGCACAGTACATGACACCCTCAGGTCATAGGTATGTGCACACTACATGACACACTCAGGTCATAGGTATGTGCACAGTACATGACACCCTCAGGTCATAGGTATGTGCACACTACATGACACACTCAGGTCATAGGTATGTGCACAGTACATGACACCCTCAGGTCATAGGTATGTGCACACTACATGACACACTCAGGTCATAGGTATGTGCACACTACATGACACCCTCAGGTCATAGGTATGTGCACAGTACATGACACACTCAGGTCATAGGTATGTGCACACTACATGACACACTCAGGTCATAGGTATGTGCACAGTACATGACACACTCAGGTCATAGGTATGTGCACACTACATGACACACTCAGGTCATAGGTATGTGCACAGTACATGACACACTCAGGTCATAGGTATGTGCACACTACATGACACACTCAGGTCATAGGTATGTGCACAGTACATGACACACTCAGGTCATAGGTATGTGCACACTACATGACACACTCAGGTCATAGGTATGTGCACAGTACATGACACACTCAGGTCATAGGTATGTGCACACTACATGACACACTCAGGTCATAGGTATGTGCACACTACATGACACACTCAGGTCATAGGTATGTGCACACTACATGACATCCTGCTAAAGCTGCTAAAATATGGGGAACAGACTGTGAACAAATGTCACTGCTCCCATCACCAAGTATTTATTTCTTCTGTTTCACTTCCTTTTGACGGACGCTTTTTCACCTGTTTTTAAATGGTTCTCAAACTATTGGTACTTTGCAGTGAAGCTAACTGTAGGCACTGCTCTGTCTGAAACTCTTACTCAGGTTAGACTGGCCACGTTTACATGATGTTTTTAATTCCGAATTCATTTTTCTGAATTAAATAGTTCAGAATTAAAATATTCTCCTTTGAGTTTACATGGAAATAACAATTACAAATTGAGCTTTGCATGGAAAACGTGTTAAATCGTCTTTGTTTAATTCCGCTCAGCGTCTGGGGGTGGGGAAGGTTCTGATTCTGAAGTAGCTTGTGGTGTTCCACAAGGATCTGTGCTTGGTCCAATCCTGTTTACTCTGTATATGTTGCCATTAGGTAACATTATCAGAAAACATGGCATTAATTTCCACTGCTATGCTGATGACACTCAGCTGTACTTATCAATGAAACCTAATCAGACCGATCAAATGGATAAGCTCAGTGCCTGTGTGAAGGACATCAAAACCTGGATGACCCTGAATTACCTCCTTTTAAACCCTGAAAAAACAGAGGTCATTGTTGTCGGTCCTAAAGGTCAGAGAGATTCTCTGTCAGACCAGATAATCTCACTTGACAATGTGAGTATAGCCTCTAGCTCTACTGTAAAAAACCTTGGAGTCGTATTTGACCAAAATCTCTCATTCACAGCTCATATAAACCAAGCCTGTAAAACTGCATATTTTCACCTGCGAAACATAACTAAAATCAGAAAAATTTTGCCTAAAAATGATGCTGAAAAACTTATCCATGCATTTGTTACATCCAGACTAGATTACTGTAATTCTCTGCTCACCGTCTGCACTAAAGGTACTTTAAGAAGCTTCCAGTTGGTCCAAAATGCAGCGGCCAGAGTCCTAACAGGAACTAAAAGGCGTGATCACATCAGTCCTGTGTTAAAATCACTTCACTGGCTTCCTGTCGAGTTTAGAATTAGATTCAAAGTTCTCCTCCTGACATACAAAGCCTTAAACAATATGGCCCCATCATATCTTCAGGATGCCATTGTCCCCTATCAGCCAAATAGAGCACTTCGCTCTCAGAATGCAGGATTATTAGTGGTTCCTAGAGTGTCTAAAAGTACAGTGGGGAGAGCCTTCAGTTACCAAGCTCCTGTGTTATGGAATCAACTCCTGTTGATGTTAAACAGGCACCCACAGTCTCTTTATTTAAGACCAGGCTTAAAACCTTCCTCTTCGGAATAGCTTATGACCAGGTTACTTAGTTGATGTCACTAAGATAAGCTGCCCGAGGAGATAACAAGCTGGGGGAAGTGTGGCAACCTGAGCACTGTCCTCTGTTTCCTCCTTTTTTCTCATCAGCATCACTCACTATGTTCTCATCTGTAGTTTGTTCATTGCTATTCACATGTTGTCCCCTGTCCCACTCCCCCTGTGGAGTGGAACTCTTTCAGACGCCTGATGGCAGCTGGACCTCGCTCCTCCTCTTCGCCTGGCTCCTCCTCCTCGCCTGACTCCTCCTCCTCGCCCGGCTCCTCCTCCTCGCCCTCTTCTCCTCCTCCTCGCCCGGCTCCTTCCCCACCTGGGTAGCTGTGGTCATACTGAACTGGCCCACGGGCCTGGACATCTATAGCCTGTCCGTCCATGGGAGTGGATCCCTCCTTCACTGTAGTTCTCCCTGAGGTTTCTTCTTTTTCCCAGGACCCTGGGTTTTTTGGAGTTTTTCCTTGCTGAGAAGGAGGGTCTAAGGACAGGGGATGACTGGACAATGTTTCATTTGCTGCTTTACATGAATGTTGTTTATTCCTGTTTTGATATGTCTGTGTGTATGTTTTACTCATCCATATCTTGGAACGCCCTTAGAGGCTGCTGTTGTTGCGATTTTGGGCGCTACAAAATAAATTGAATTGAATTGAATTGAATTGAATTGAATTGAATTGAATTGAATTGAATTGATTGGACAGCGACATGAACGTATTTACATCAACCGGAAGAAAACCCACACTTCACCTACCGGCTTTTTGTCATCTCAGTTTGTCATTACATCACGGACACAAACATGATTCAACTTTTTCCGCAGTGGTTCTGATGATAATGAAGCAGCAGCTGGAGAATTCTCTCCTCAGGCTTTAGCTCAGCTGAGGAGGAGAAGGGAAGAGTGTGGGAGAAGGAGGAAGAAGACAAACTAAGTCTGAGGCTGCCACACCTCAGCCCACTCCCACATCCCGCTCACAAATCCAAAGAGACGTGGAGGAAAGTCCCAAGAGACGACTGGAGGAGCCGGATCGTCCGGATCGAGTCAGAAGGACGAGCCAACGAGCTCCAACCACCGGGATTATTGTGAAGAAGAAGAAACGTTTACATGATCCAGGAAGAAATTCATTCGGCTTTAAAATCAGAACAAACCCACTGACTTCAGGATTAAGTTTAATTCCGAATAATATTTTTTGTTATGAAGTGTTTACATGGTCAGAACAGTGTTTTTATTAATTTATTAAAGTGTTTTTATTCAGAATTAAAGCTCTCATGTAAACGTGGCAACTTTAATCTGAACAGGAGCTGATTTGTGCTGCTGAACTCGTCTTTCACACATAAAATTAGTCACAAAATTGCTTATGTATATATATCTAAAAACTTTAACTGCATTGTGTCTCCATGGTAACTGCTGAACATATTATATAGACGAACATGTATAACCCCCCAGTGTGATGTCGCTTCAGTCAGTTACACCCTTTACACTGCAGTCTTTAGGAACAAAGTGGTACAGGCTACACACATGACTTGTCTGGTCCATGTTTTTTTTAATGTGCTTTTCTGGAGAGGGGTTCACTACCTGCTTGTCTCCATGGAGATCTTATAGCTTTGCCTGGAATATTCCGCAGTATGACATTATCTTGCATTTATTATTCACATATTGCACAAAAATACCAATGTAAGCGTGATGTTTTACTGTGAGTTGGAGACCAGCAGGGGGCATATCTCCCCCCAGAGAAGTTACATGATGCACCTTTAAGAGACTTTTTTAAATCCCCGATGGTTCTCTGTAGTCATTATGTCGCCCCTTTAACCTTAAGTTGTCATTAGGTGGAACAGACTCCTGCCCCTGCGGCTTCAGATTCTCTGTTACTTGATGTGTCCATTAAGCTGTAACTGTCCTGCCCTATTTACAGCAGAAGTAACTTTATATCCATCTCATTACAGGAGGATAATGCTTTATATTTTATTCATATCATCCCGACATAATCATTCCTCTAATTACTCTGCGTCGGTTGTCTTCTTCCATCACGGGTCTCACCTGTGACTTCCTTCTGTTGCTAATTTGCTCCTGATGAGGTTGGCCTCAGCACTCTGCAGCTCCTCTGCCTCTGCAGGCACCTAATCACCAAATAAACTCTGGAGCTGCCTCTGTGTGCCGCACTCTGGAGGAACCACAAGTGCAATAATATTGCTGTGTAATATATGACAAATGTGTAGCAGGGGACTGGTGCTTCTCAAACTGCGGTACTCGAGCTCCTTCACTGTTGCAGATTCCATTTTACAAAACAGTTTTCACAAAATAAAACACAGGTGATCGAAAAAATTATTATAATAAACAATACAAAGTGATTCATAGTCATTTATTTAAGTTTGATAATCTCTCCACAGCTTCCACAGACGAGGGCCGTAGTACTGGACAGACGCCTCTCTGTGAGTGTCCGACTGAATGACCAGGAGCTCGATAATATACTATATATATATATACTATTATTGCAGTTTATTACTTTTCAACATGCGAGTCCAAGAAGATTCTGGAACAGCGGCGCTCGTCCCCTGTGTTTTTTCATATAATAATACAGCCTTTAGCTTTAGCTCATCGAGCTCATTACGTGAGTCCAAAGTTAAAAGTCACTGTTGAGTGTGAACATGTTTCTGTGTTGGAAATAACATGAAATAAACAGCTTCTATAACCCACTTCTGTTCAGCCGTTGGCTTCACCGTTCATTTGTCAGGGGACGTTTGATTGGACGTCACTCCAGGCAGCGTTGGCTAAACAAGTGAAGTTGTTCACGTTTATGTCCAGATTTTGAAAAGGAACGATTTTGATAAAAAAACATTATAACAAAGATCAGAAAATAGAGGAATATGGGCCCTTTAACTGACACATGTCACCGAATGTTTTTGATGATCAGATTTATTTTGTGCCTTTAAACACACACGAAATCATATCAAATTATTGTCTCATTATTCTAGTTATCGGTTTACTTCATCTGTCCATTTAAATCTACCCACTGAGAGCCTGATGAATACCCACCGTCGTTTTAGTGATGTGTGCAGGTGCTGCCAGGTGCTGCCAGGTGCTGCCAGGTGCTGCCAGGTGCTGTGCTGCCTTTTGTGTCACTGTGGGGCCGTATTGTTCCTTTGAAGCTCAGTGTGGCCCCAAAGCCTGAAGGGCCTGAAGGGCCGGTACATCCGCCATCCACACAGCATTTCATCATGTTTTATTTTTTCCACCCTCCCGGTCAGGTGTGATGCAATTATTACTTACACATTGTCCTCTCCACCACATAAGAGATCATTAAAGCTAATTACCTTCATGTCTTTCTAAACGCAGAAATATGCGCTTTCATTTGGGTCTTTTTACTTTGGCACTTTATTCACATTATTCACATTATTCACATTATTCACATTATTCACATTATTCACATTATTCACATTATTCACATTATTCACATTTCTGCCCAGGACGTTTGTTAACTGTGGTGATGCAACAGCTCAGACAGTTTTTGGAGTCTTGTTTTACTGCAGTATTGGACGTTGGATTCGCTGTTCAGGATTTTTTGTCAGTTGGATGTTGCACTTGTTGTTGGCAGATACACACATAATATATCTTAATAAATAAAAGACATATATACTGTATTCAAGACTTACTTTTACTCAAAACATGCAGAAAATAATACTAAACCTGTTTGTCTAAACTCTGTGTTTTCACTGACACAGAATTACCTGCAAAACATTAAAACGTCTCGAGATGTTTTAGAGTTTGAACCAACTCGACCTCAGTTTGACTCAAATTTAATTGCACAGACGTATTGTTTTTGGTTTTTGGTCCTTTTGCAGTGCAGCGGTGGAGAATGCACCGTCATTTAAAAGGAGAGGAACAATTTGGTTAAATGTATCACCCAGAATTAATTTAGATTTAATTCATTTCTTTAACCAACAGCACAAAGTACATTTACATTAAAGGACCCAGACTGGGCCGTTTTCTCCTCTGTTATAATGTTAATAATGACCTGGACACAAACTCTGCAGCCCGAGTTCTTCTCTCAAACAGAAAACACTCTGTTCCACCTTGTGATGTCATGTGGTAATACAGGAAGTGCTCCACTGTGTTTTCTGACTAAATGTGGAAACTTTCCGCCCTGAAATTGCCAGTCATTACTGAACAATGGGTAAAAAGTGACATTTTGTTGGTGAACGGGTCACTCAAACACGTGTGAATGAAACACATGTTCAGGTGTGTTTTTGATGAGGGAGCAGCTTTAGAACATGTTTAAAGCTCACAAGAGTAAAGTTTGCATAATATAGGAGCTTTTTTTTTTTTTTTACCAGACTGTGTCTTAGCAGCTAATTTCCCTCCGCAGTCCTGGGGGGAGGAGTCAGTGCAATAGTGAAGATAATAAATCACTTAAACTCATATTCATATGTTCCTGCCACAGGGAAATCTATGCGAGGCCACTGGGTTAAAGGTGTTTTTAATGCCAGAGTTTTACAGTGTCCTTTTTTACAGTGTCCTTTCCATTCATGGTAGTAAATATATGTCATTAAAATACAGTGTACACAGGACATTTCAGTTCTTCCATTCATGTCAAATACTGTGTTTATAGGTAATATTGGATTGTTGTAAAATATCTATGGATTTTGGAAAAAGCTTTTACAGTTTTATTCATAGCAATAAAAAGCCTTATTCTGACCCAGAAAACCCTGAGTATGTCTGGAATTCACTCCAAATGGTTTTAGAATCTTATTGATGGGGCTTGTTTATCTTTCCATAGATTTATCTTTGGTATTTATTCAGCTTTTGTGATTTTGTAGAAAGTATAACTTTAAAATGTACTTTCTTTGGGTACAGTTTGATCAAAACTTTGCAGTAAGTCATAATGTGAAGAGCCCATTGTATTTTGAGTATTAAACTCTGGATTGTGTTGCATGTGACCTGTTTAAATAAGAGTCAGTTATTTTGGACTTAAGTTTTATTTTGAATAGGAATTATTCCAGTCCATATTAATGCTAAGAACAGGCAGCTAAATATTCAGTAGTGCATTAGTCCACGTGCACCAGGGCTGTACTTTTACTCTCTGTTTCTTCACACAGTCTTTTCCTGACGTCTCAGCATAAAACAAAACTAAAATACAAATATGTAAATATAGAAAGGATTTTGGAGCCAGAATTCACTGTTTTCTGTCGACATTTAACAGGAAGTGAGGCCTGCAGAGCTGATGCAATAAAGACCTGTGCAGCGCCCACATATTTTGGTGACACTTTTTATTTCGGAAGCAAAATAGTCTCAAAATGGCTAAAGTGATGTCGCTTTTTATGTACTTTTCCGGTTCCTGCAGTAGTTAAAGGGCCTAGATTACGTTATCTATGTTTCCTCAGAAAACACCTGAAGTTCTTCCTCAAACTAAAAACACTGTTCCTCCCTGTGATTATGTGGGAATGTAGCAAGCGCTCCACTGTGTTTTTAAACCTCCATAAACCTTTACTAGAATAATTTGGATAATTTTAGCCTTGGCGTTGCCCATCTCCACTAACCAATGGGTAAAAGGTGCTGTTAACGTGAAAACTACTGCTTTATGACCAGGTGGAATGGAGCATTTTGAGCTTTTTGATGAGGTAACAGCATTTTAACAGACACAGCCGTCTGCATCTTATTTATTCACTTATTTTACCCTTTTTTGCCTTTGCTATTTCAGTCAAAACACTACAGAAGCTACAGTCTAAAATGTTTTATAACCAGAAGGATTCTTTAGTGTTCCTTTCCATGCAGCAGCTGTACAGTGAAGGATTATGGGAGAAACATGCGGCGCTTTAATCACATTGTAGATGAAGCCCAGATCAGTGAGGCATTAATAACCAGGTCCTTATAGGCACAAGTGGAAGTGGGAGGAAAAGCACAGCCAGAACTGAAGGTTTCCTCTGTCCCGCTGGATTATGAGAAGAACAGGGCTGGAAAATCCCATTAAGAACTCATCTGTTACACTTTTTTAGACTTTTTCATCCATTCATCAAACTTTGCATTTATTTGGAGCCAAATAAAGATGTGTTATTATGAATATGCAGCTTCTCTGGTGGAGGGTTCACCATATATATTAGTGCCTTTTCTGACCCCAGTCTCCTGCTATTTTTACTACTTATTTTTAATGTATTATTGTCATTTCATTGTTGCCTTGTCATTACATTTATTGTGACGTGTGAGCTACTGTGTCAAAATAGTTTTTCTTATGAATCAAAAAAGCTTGTCTGTCATTTCTTTGCCTGGAATGTTCCACAGTGGGGCATTTAATTCCCCATCTCTGTCCACAACTATCTCCATGGAGACGAGTTTGTGACCCCATCAGGCCAATTTACAGGTCAGAATTTTGTGAAGGGGATCTCGTTTTACATTATTAATCAATGTATTTTTGACTAATAAAACATATTGAATAAAAGCAGGTTAGACATGTTTAAAGCTTTACTGAGGAACATTCCAGCCACAACAATAAAACAGTCTTTTTGGATCCAGCAAACGTTAAATGTTGGACTTTAAAGGCTCCAAATTACCCAATTTTTTGATCTGTTATGATGTTGTTTCCTCATCACAAACCTGGAGTTGGGTTTTTTCTTCATTCACACAAGTTTAACCTACAAACCCTGAACATTTCGCTTGTGTTCTTCTCTCAACCAGAAAACACTCAGTTCCACCTTGTGATGTCATGCGGTAATACAGGAAGTGCTCCACTGTGTTTTTAAGCTCCATACACCTTCACTTTAATCATTTGGATGATTTCAACCCTGGAACTGCCTCTATTTTTTCGCATCTCTACTGAACAAAAGGTAAAAGGTGTTCGCTTCTTTTAATTTGGACACTACCACTTCATGACATCACAAGGAGGAACAGAGTGTTTCGAGCTTTGGAGATGTCGACAGACGAATAATAACCGACTCAAACATGTGTGAATAAAACAAACACAGCTCCCGGTGTGTTTTTCAGGAGGGAACAACATTATAACACGGCTAAAAACCTCACAAGAGTCAATTCTGTGTAATATAAGACCTGGAAAATGGAGGCTACACAGAGCGATTATTGCAATATCCCACATAACAATGCATATAATTATTGTATATTCTCTCTGGCAGGAGACACAACATACAACAGAGTATTAAGACCGAGATGTAAACTGGAGCAGAGCGTCCCACACAGACATCACAGCAAACTCACTCATCTCTCCTAACAAGTAGCTCTGCCTTAAGTTCCACACCTGCCCCTGTTAATGCAGCTCATACAGGCTTAATAAACTGTACGAGCTGTCGCCAGGTTTAATTGGCGTGAACATGTGATCAAATGCAGTGTAGGAGAGTCTATTTTTGAATACATACATCTGTGCAGCGTTCTCTGTAGACTGGAGCTGGATGAGAGGAAGTTAAATTATTGAAGTAGAATCTTATCAGCAATTTAATTCAAAGTGAAATGCACACGTAGTAGTCAGGGGTTTATTTTTTATGAATTGTGCTGCCCTAAAGCAAATCTTAGCAGACTGCAGATGTGAGACGCTGCCTGACTCCAAACCTGGGAGAGAGAAATGAAGTTCTGACTATTTTTGACTTACAGTTTCCAGATATTCAAAATCTATTCAAATGTATTCATCAAATATATACTTTTTTTGTCATTAAAGTGCACGATGACACATTCCCCATGAGTTTGTTAGAATGTTATGTTAAGAGTTCGATTTTCAAGGATTTTTTCAGGCCCAGTGGATTAAACCGTCTGTACCTTCAGTAGCTACAACACCTTTAATCCAGACTGTAAAATCAACTGAAAACACTCAGACTGAATAATGTGATGTGGACACAAAAGGCGCATTGTTCAGAACTTTAATGAAGCATCAGGTTAGACGCTTTTATCCAATCAAAAGTGCTTAATGAGAAAGTGGGAACAACTGCCTGTGACAGTCTCATAGTCTCTGTTATAGTTCAACATCAGTGTAAGAAAAGGAAGTAAATACTGTTTTCTTACCATTTTTATATTTTGTACTTTGTTATTGTAATATAATGTGATGTTTGAGCTGCTGTGTCCAAGTCATTTCCCTTGTGGATCAATCAAGTTTGTCTAAGTTCTTTTCTAAAACATGTTTTTCACTCAGGGGAAAATCAAGTCAAACTAGTGGAGAATGACCAAGAAAAAGAATTGGAAACTTGGCGATTTTACACAGACAATAATAAAAGATGAACTGTCAAACCTGTCACTTTACAGGAAGCTTTCATTTCATCGCTGTTCGGGTGGAAATTTGAGACTGGCTTAGATTTCAGGACTGTTCAGAATTTTTCAGGACATCTGTATATATATATGTGTGTTTTTCTTAATGCAAGTCACATTAGGGCCGTATCTCGCCCCTGGTCTTTGTGTGAGCGCATGTGTGGAGCTCTAAACAGAGGTGGGACGTGCCTGAATATCCGCTGGGCTGGAGCAGGCTGACAGAGTCATGTGGCACATTCAATGAATTGGCAGAATTGTAAACAAAAATAGGCTAAATATCAAACTAGTCCAGGACAAAACAGAACATGTAACACAGGCTACTGAAGGGAGGAAACACCTTTGGAACTGTTAGGGTGAAAAATACATGGATAACAGGTCCATGTCCTGCCAGGATGTTCATGTATCCAGATGCCTCCTGCAGCAGAGCAATGAACTGAAGTAATCAACTTCATTTCATTTGGTGACCAAATTATTCCCATTGTCCCGATTTGGTTAGTTAATAAAGTTAGTTGCCGTCAGGCTGCTATCAGAACCATAAACAGCTCTGTGCGGAGCGGCCTCGTGTGGATGGAGAGTCAGGAGAAGCTGTGGTGGAAACTCAGACCTCAGGTGAGAGACACGGGAGTGAACCACAGGGACCCGAACCCTGCAGAGGGAGGTCAGCGGGTCTGCTGGGACGGGCAGCGCACCGGAAGAAAGACACCGGTCTGCTGCATAACAGGAGGCAAAAGTTTGGAGAAACGCGAGAAAACTAAATAGGATGATGTGTGTGCGGTTGCCTACAGTTGTGCTCATAAGTTTGAGACGTACTTGGATATTCAACATGATAATGATCCAAAACACAAAGGCAAGTGGACCTGTCACTGGCTCCAGCAGAATAAAGTGAAGGTTCTACAGAATAAACTGAAGGTTCTGGAGTGTTCGTCTCTTCTGACCTCAGTATCTCTGAGCCTCTGGGCAGATTCAAGCTGCAGTTCAGACAAGAGCCCAAAAATTTACAGGAACTGGAGCCTTTTGCCCAGAAGAATGAGCAGCTTTACCATCAGAGAAAAGAACTCATCCACAACTATCACAAAAGACTCCAGCTTCACTGGGTCATTCATGTAGTTTCTGTATCATTATGATTTAAAAAGAGGAAACACAGGAGTTTGATAATAAACGGCTTCACCGAAGAAGCACCAACCATGAGTGAAAGAAAAGATTTTGTGTTATTCATATTCTCTGAAAGATGGACAAGAAATCAATCAAATTCTGTCAGGGTCTGTGAAGTTATGAGCCGAACTGTTCATGGATAAGACGGGCACATGGGCGTGTGGTGTGTTCAGAACACAAACCCAACCAGGTCTGTCATGGCCCATTGGAAATTATATAATCCAGGCGGGAACTGCAGACTTCCACAGTGGAGCATCTTATGTAATAGGTTATATTATCTTTTTTACCACACCTCTCTTTGCTGCCTGGTAATGAGTCAGAATGGTTCAGATGCCATCACCGTATATGTACTTGTCCCGTCCCACTCCAGCCCCCAGCGGCAAGTACAGCCCGACCTGGACACGCCCCTTTAACGAGAGCACAGCCCGACCTGGACACGCCCCTTTAACAAGAGCACAGCCCGACCTGGACACGCCCCTTTAACGAGAGCACAGCCCGACCTGGACACGCCCCTTTAACGAGAGCACAGCCCGACCTGGACACGCCCCTTTAACTAGAGCACAGATCGACCTGGACACGCCCCTTTAACGAGAGCACAGATCGACCTGGACACGCCCCTTTAACGAGAGCACAGATCGACCTGGACACGCCCCTTTAACGAGAGCACAGATCGACCTGGACACGCCCCTTTAATGACAGCACAGCCCGACCTGGACACGCCCCTTTAACGAGAGCACAGATCGACCTGGACACGCCCCTTTAACGAGAGCACAGATCGACCTGGACACGCCCCTTTAACGAGAGCACAGATCGACCTGGACACGCCCCTTTAACGAGAGCACAGCCCGACCTGGACACGCCCCTTTAACGAGAGCACAGATCGACCTGGACACGCCCCTTTAACGAGAGCACAGATCGACCTGGACACGCCCCTTTAACGAGAGCACAGATCGACCTGGACACGCCCCTTTAACGAGAGCACAGATCGACCTGGACACGCCCCTTTAACGAGAGCACAGATCGACCTGGACACGCCCCTTTAACGAGAGCACAGATCGACCTGGACACGCCCCTTTAACGAGAGCACAGCCCGACCTGGACACGCCCCTTTAACGAGAGCACAGCCCGACCTGGACACGCCCCTTTAACGAGAGCACAGATCGACCTGGACACGCCCCTTTAACGAGAGCACAGCCCGACCTGGACACGCCCCTTTAACGAGAGCACAGCCCGACCTGGACACGCCCCTTTAACGAGAGCACAGCCCGACCTGGACACGCCCCTTTAACGAGAGCACAGATCGACCTGGACACGCCCCTTTAACGAGAGCACTTGCACTGAGATCAGGCACACCATAAGGCCCTAGATTTTGTTTCTTACTTTAAGTGCAAAGAGTTGTTGTTTTTCTTAAGTGTAGAAAGGTGTATTTTCACATTTAGAGAACAAAAACTCTTATTCCATTGGTTGATACTTTTACTTGTCATGTTATTTAAATCATGATAAAACTTTCTTAATTCAAATCATCTTAACTCGGCTTCTAGTTAAGAGTCGAGTTCACAGTTCAGGTAAAGCCAAGTGTCTTTTCAGGTGATGTGTGACATGTTAGAGATTAAAGACTGAAAGCCGAAAAAGTGCAAATATATAGATCCGCCAACATATTTCTAATTCCAACCTTATAGTGAATGAATACGGATATTATGCCCTTGGGCAAGACACTTCATATTACACCTACTCCAGCCACAGTGTGTATCCAATTAGCAGCATAAAAGAAATCTGTCAGATCTCTACACGACTGCTTCTCTGGCCCCGAGGGGAAAAAACACAATTGGAGCCACAGAAAATACTACTATATTTGTAATTCTAATTCATTGTCCAGCTTTTCGTCTCCCTCCCATTTTCATGTGCGTTACCTCAGAAGATGTAATCAGATAAATGATCCGCGTGTCTATTCTTGGCGTCAGAACAAAGGTTGTGTTTACTTCTTTCGATGCACAGCCTCCGTGTATCGACTGGAGCTTCCTTGGGGCTTTCTCTCTCTCCTCTTTCTCTCTTCTGTCTCTCCTCTTTCTCTCCTCTCTCTCTCCTCTTTCTCTCCTCTTTCTCTCTTCTGTCTCTCGTCTGTTCGGCGGGTCTCACGTCGGTAGCAGGAGGTGTAAATGTTTAGCTGTAATGAGCCTTGCAGAGTGCTGGTGCTTAACACTTCAAAGCCTGGCAGAGGCAGAGACGAGCAGGTGACAGCAGGAGCTCTGAGCTGCTTCAGAAGTGTGGGACCACACTTAAAGCTCGTGAACAGGAGAGATGGAGCTGGGAATCAAATGCTCGAGCTCCACTTTGTTTTGTAAGCGCCATTTTGAGTTTGTTATGTCAGTAATTGCTATGGTAATATTCTGAATCCTCCCCGAGCATCCTGAAACCTCTGGAAACACCTAAGCACAAGTTTATGTCACTGTGGAAGTTTCTGGTTCAGGATCCATCACCTGCTTGTTTCCACAGATGGGAATGTTCCACAGTGTGACATTAAACAGCTAAACCTTGCATTTCTTATAATAATGCATCAGTTTTATATAGCGCTTTTCTGGACACTCAAAGACTCTTTACAGCATTATTCATTCACTCCAGACCCGGTGGTGTAAACTACTATTGTAGCCACAGCTGCCCTGGGGCAGACTGACGGAAGCGAGGCTCCAATCTGCACCATCGGCCCCTCCGACCACCACCAACACTCACACACACCACTTTCATACTAGGCAATGTGGGTGATGTGTCTTGCCTAAGGACACAACGACAGTTTTTGCAACTGGCGCCCCCCTGTGGCACCTGGAATTCCTTGTGGTCTCTCATCCAAGTACTAACCAGGCCCTGCTGAGCTTCTGAGATCTGACGGGATCAGGCTTTGACGAGCCGGTGTGGCCACAAATGTTATGTTACAGTTGGTTTTATAGCTCAAAAATACCTTGAAAAACAGGGATTCTGATTGTGAGCAGCGTCGCCTCTCCACAGATCTGACCTGTAACTTTGTCTAGTTTGGTCTTGATGAAGATAGAAAGGTTTAATGCCGTACTGTGAAACATTCTAGACAAAGCAATAACATCTCCATGGAAAAAAGCATGTGATGGACCCTCCACTGGAAAAGTTACACAATGCAGCTTTAAGTAGGCGGTAGTAGCACAGTGTTGTACTATTATATGAAGTGCAGTCGCCCCATATGTTCTTTACTAATACCTTTCTCCATGGGGAGTTTACTTATCTCATGTTTGATGTGTTTTATTTGGTCAGTGTTTAACTCATTACATTTTACAGATAAAATATTCCGTCTGATGCCCATAAAATAAAACATATTCAGTCTGTAGATTAATCAAGTCAAACACGAAGCAGGTCATTGACCCGGTGTAGGCAGAAGCTGAAGCTCATTGTGCCGACGCTTATCTTCAGCTACAGCACGTTATCTATCACCATGGAGACATCCAACACCAGGCCGAGCTCCTGGTCAGATCTGTGGAGAGGCGACCCTGCTCACAGTAAGAACGGATGTTTTTGGAGGTATTTTTGAGCAATGAAAACACCTGTTAGATAATGTCCTGAAAAACAGCCGGAGATACAGGTCACTTCCCTTCAGGACCAGCAGAATGTCCCACAGTCTCTGTCCACAGGCAGTAAGACCCCAGGCCAAACCCTCCATGACTCACAGCGGCCATAACTGTGATCTGGACTTTGCATTGATGCAGTTACTGTCATTCCATCCCACTGCTGTCTCCCTGTATTCTCCTGCTCTGGTGCTGTTACATAAGCACCTCCTCATATTGTGTGTGTGTTTAAATTGCACTTCTCCTGCACATCAATGCTCTCAATGTAATTCCGTTGTTACTTGTGACAATGACAATAAATCTTTGAATGTTGAATCTTGAAAAGCAACTCTATCTCCTTTTAGACAGCAGAACCTCCACCAGAAAAGTTACACGGTGCATCTTTAATCTTGCAAGGTATACAAGGCCCTCAGAGAATGTGTAGTTTGGACCCATAAACCCAAGAATGTCTCCAACATGAGGCCGACTCTGTGATTTGGCACAATTTGGAATAAGACGTCTTTAATTACCCTTATTAATTCACCTTTTTCTGCTTTTCCTTTTTCAGATCAACCTCCATGAAATACACTACACCGAGAGACTGGATTCATGCACCCGTGTGAAGGCTCTATAAATCATCATAATAGCAGGTCAGTTTTCCGTTGTTAATTACAGCCCATAACATAAGGTTGCAGTTGAATGTAATTGAGTTAATTATCTGTTCACATGCCTCCCACTCCAATGGAAAAGGTCGAGAGGTCAGAACTCCTACGCTGTCGCAGTTTCCCCTGAGACAGATACTTAGTCATGGCATTTACATAGACATATCTGTACATTAGATACCCACAAATTAAAATATATGCATAATATATTCAAGGGCAACTCATGTGAATGTTAATTGGAAACCAGTTTAAACGTATCAGCGTCTGAGTAACATTTTATTAGGCTTTTTTTTTTTACAATTAACCCCATTTAACAAATCAAAAAGGCCTGTTGCATAAGCTCTCCAAAGCAGTGTGGAAAACATATAGACTTTTATATATAAAAGGACCTAGCTAACCCGCTACCGCTGCATTTCAAACAGGAAGTGAGCACGGGGGCACTTCCGGCTCCATTGACTTTACACTGGGATATTGTTTCTCTCTGTGTAACTGCTGCACTGAGCCTCATTATTTTACTCATATGAACCCGCTCTACATGATCCTGGTGTTTTATTTATTTTATTTTGTACGTAAATAAATTCTTGTTCCTAATATGGACCCGGCTCCTATTACCGTCGAGAGTTTCATTTGATTCATTTGATTGAGTTTCCTTGAGCTGAATGGGTGACGTCACATTCTCTTTTCCTCTTCTTTGTTCAGGCTGTGGTAAAATATGATTTTAACGCCACTGTCACATTCACTGGAGCTGCAGGATTTTGCAAAAGAAAAATGTGCTTTTTTTATTGTTGGTGTCATGATTAGAAAAAGTAGGATTGTGTTCAGAGCTCTTCATTGTACATTTCAGAAGCTTCATATCTGAGACGAGACTGAAATATGAAGTCTAATGAATTTCAAACATGGTTCTAAAGGTCTCAACTACATTTTTTCTAAGAGCGTATTTTATTCTTTACAGAGGATTTGGATAACTGTGGTTCAGCTGTGATGTACAGTGCAGCCGTAGTGTATTTTCACTCTCCCTCCACTGTGCTGATGTTAATGTCCAGTGTTGATGTCCATGTTTATCAGACTTCCTCCTAATCTTATAAAGCAAAACCCCTGGGATAATATGGACAATACGGATAAGCAAAAGCAGATAAGGCCGTGTGTATTGTGAACAGAAGTGTTTTAGTGAGTGTCCTTGACAGTGGATTCCTGTTGGAGCTCATTAGAAATTCTTAAGCTGTAACGTGCAGTTTTTCTGGAGGGTTTGCCACCTCTTTGTCTCCATAGAGATGTTTCATGTGTGTTATTTCTGCCGTTTTTATTATTTATTGTTTCTTGCTTATTAGATCCCCATTAGCTTCAGCAGCGACTGCGTCAGCTCCTCCTGGGGTCCATATACATTTGCAGTATTACAATTCAAAAGCAAAACTTATACACATAAAACCATAATTTACAACATTTGTCATGAGCTACAGATTAAATACAACCTCAAAAAACACACAACAACAGTAACTCTGTAGTGCGTCACTTTAACATATTAATCACAGATTTAAACTCATACAGTTCATACAGAATATTTCACATCACATCATTTATATGTTTAATGCATTTGAAGTTTTTCAGTGGTTTGTTCTCTAATGTTCTGAGGGAAATGGCTCCAAACGTCACTGTTCTCTGGCTCTGACTCGTTTTACATTTTGGCAGTGAAAAACTGTCCTTCTGAATGCCCCATTTACTGCTCAAAAAAACAAACATGCGTACTTACTGTGAGTGGGGTCTCCTCTCCACAGATGTTACCTGTAACTTTGCTTTGCAGCGTCTTTACCTGATTCACCAGAACCACACACACAAAACTATAGAGACGAGTGGATCTGGAGCTCCCGACTCGGATGAACCAGAGGCGCTTACACGTAAAAAGGGGGAAAACAGCCTAAAAGAGAGCGAAACAGCTCCGATTTTTACAGAATTAGCATCAAAGAAGTTCTATATTTTGTTCTGAATATTATAAGAATTTTGGAGGTGAGAAATGTCTTGACACTTTCTACAAATTAGCGGCTGCACTGCAAATTTCTCTGATCTGACCAAGATTTTAAAGCTTATATCAGGTTATTCATCATGTTTTCAGATTTATTTTCTACTTCCTAGTTCTGAGACTGTAAACTTCTAGAGGTTGTTTATTTTGTGATAACTTGTCCCGGCTGCATGAACAGATCCTTTCACTACTTTTAAGTCATTTTCTGATGTGTTCACATCTTACATTTTGGCCAAGCTTTTTTGCACTGTGGTTGTTCTGACTCAGAGGATTTTCACCTTGTCCGGTTCTGGACTCTGTCTGGTCCGGCAAGCGTCACCTTAAAATCAATAATTATATCAGTAACATCTGGAACCATGGAAACTGCCAGGAAACCATCTCTCCACAATAAAAGTGAGTTTTTTTTACTTGATCCTGTATGTAGTTCTCAGACAAAGTTAATACCAGTAAAATACTTCCCTCTTACCTTTTCCCATTACACTCGTAAGTTTTCCTGCTCTGTCTCCTCTCCTGGGACCTGCCTGCTCCAGGATTAGATTAGCCATCATTTATAGTGGGCCTGCGAGGCTGTGAGGAGCAGACTCAATCAGATGGAGAGATAATGGTGTTTTATGATGGGCCCTGGCTAATGAAATGCCACTGTCTGTAATGAGATCAGTGAAAAGTGAAGCTTTTGACCTGTTCCAGAGGGCAGGAGCACGGCGGCTTCCACTGACATCCTCCAGCCCCAATCCGCAAAAAGTTACAGGTAGAAAAGAAATTGGATTGTCATTTTATAGATCATTTTATTTTCAACATTTTAAGATATCAGGTATTGAAAAAGACCTGAAGCAAACCTTTGAGAAGAGTGTTTAGAAATCTCTTCTTCTTTTAGAACAGGACAAAGTGATTCTTCATGGATGTGTATATTTATCCTTCACTTTAGCTCTAAACGACTGTGTGTAGCACAGTTAAGCCCACCCAGGTTCTGCCGGTGTCTTAACCTGTGGACAGACACAAGTTTTTCTCATTCTCAGTGTGTGGAAAGTCCTTCAAAGCCCAGAACCTCCAGAATTCTCTCACTGAGCTGCAGGAGCTGCACTGAACCACGATTGGTACGATTCATATCAGAGAAAGATTTAAACCATTTCAGGATTGAAACTGGCTCATCAAATGAGAATCATGTAAAGCTCATTCTGCCTCTGAATAATTATCTGAAGAACAAAACCTGTCCTAATTATAACACATATAAATGGGACATCATGACCAGTGTTTACTGTAATTAAGAATAAATTGGTGTAAAAAAGTAATAATAACTATATTCCACTTGAACATTGTATCTGGGGACACAGACAGATCAAGTTTGTGGAATTTAAAATCAAAATGTTGCATAGAGTTTCTTTAAGAGTTCATGGTCAGGAGAACCCAGCTGGAGGCTCAACTCTTGTGCATTTTTGAGTTGTTTGTGGGTGAACCTAAACCCAGTTCTACATCCTGCAGGCTCAAGAGAAACGACCACAGTCAATACTAAAGAACCATATGTTCTGCCATTTGTTTACCTTGGATTGTTCTTGTGCTGAGCATTTCCAACCTGAAAAACCTCCAATTCCTCGAAATTGAATCATTTGTAGATATTCCCTGGCCACACACTTGATCTGCAGCGCTGTACAAATCTCAAATTCAAACGAGCACAAACAGAGGAAATGCCAAAATGCTAATGCTAACATTTACCGGCGGCGATGAGGTGGGGCCGCTCAAACAACGCCAGAGGTGAAAGGTCAACAAGTGGATTAGTCATTCAGCTCCAGGCCCTACATCTGTGTGAAGAACACTGTCCATCTTACATAATCCTGCCTGTGCGCTGAAGAGAGCCGCTGAAACAGGATCAAACCCCAACTGATTGGAGAATTAAACCTGGGACCTTCTTGCTGTGAGGTGAGATTGCTCACCAATGCACCACAGAGAGTGTTTCAGGAAGTGCATCTGGCTTAAAATAATACTCCAATATGTAAAAATGAAGTCATTTCAATTTTGTTCGCAATTCTCCGTTTGTATGTTTGGACTCTTTTTCCATCCTAAACGTGCAGATTAAAGGACACATTCTGCTTGTGTCTGTTAAAAGCTACAATCTGCGACACCCCTGGATCAGGATGTTATAATTTGCACATTTTAAATCACAATATTCATCTGAAATGACTTAATAACCCTTAATAACTAATCTTATAACTTCTGTGTTAGAAAACTGCGGTGCCCAATGAAAGCTGCAGATCACACAAACAAGCAGCAGATTTTTTTTTTCCATTTGTACCAAAATGACGATGTAACATTACAGAATGTGTGTTTTACCATTTAAGAAAATAAAATTTGAGAACGAATAAGTACAGAGCAGTGCACATATGCCTGTGGCGGTGAAAACAGGTGAAAAACTGAGAGAATAAATGAGGAGGGGAAACAACTATAACATCATTAAAAGCTCTGAAACGTCTGTTTTGCATAACAGGTCTGGTCTCAGTGTCCTGAAGGTGGAAAAGCGCCATAAAAATATGACAATTTACCATTTAAAGTGAACATTTCACAGTAATCGAACCTTTATTCATTTATTTATTTAAATAAAGCAGTCGTGGCACTTTGTAAAATGCCTGTCTGACGATGAAGTAATGACCCTTTGCATTATAGTCATGATATAGTCATGAAAAACACACCTCCACCTTCCTCCACTGTATTTTCACCCAGTCTATAGAGACGACCTGACCTGACCTTTATCTTAATGCAGACGGAAGCAGCTCTCCTCTCACCGCTGCTCTATTTTCTTTGATTGCATCGTCTTTTGTTGCCAAGGATTTGTGAAGCACATGAGGACCTGTCATCTCCCGCCTCCAGTCGCATCCTTAAGGCTCTGAAGAGGGTCAAAGGTCACGCCAAGTCATCTACACTGAAGGGAGGGACCCAGTTGTTTGTGACTGACAGCTTTTCATTTACACCTGTCGGGTTTATTCCCTGAAGTGCAGGTTTTAAATTCCCAGTGCATCTCACAGAGGAGCTTCTCCCTGACAATAGGAGCTTCTCATCTCCCCCAGACACAAGTGTTTGGTTTTGTGTGAATTAACCAGGAGCTGTGTGTCCCCGATGGCTATTTTCATCTGTCACTGTTACATTTCCATCATGCAAAGCCCACAACAGTCTCTCGTACGGGGATTTATAGCAAGAAGGGAAAAAATGCCTCGTATTAAACGCTAAAAAATAATGACTTCAGTTTATTCACGTATTTGCATGCTTATGTTTTCCTTTAAAAAGCATAAATATTTGAAACGTCTTATATTACACAAAATTTAGCTTTTAGAAAATCCTACCTGGAGTCATGTTTCAAAAAAATAAAAATAAATAATGCATCAGTTTTCTCAGAACTCCAGGTGTGTTTTTGGTGAGGAAACGACCTAAAAAAGGTCATAACGGACGGGCCGTGTTTCTGTTTGCTCAGAATGAATGAAAAAGGATATTTTCTGATTTCGTTTTGTAAAGTGAACATTTACTTATTTCCTTCATCTGATTTTATATTTTAGTAGAAAAGCAGCATAACGGCCGTTGCTCTGTGCAGTTTGTTTAAAGCAGTAAAGTCCTTTAGTGCTGATCCGGGACAGTGAAGCCCACAGGAAAAACTCAGGACGACCTGCAGCTCCTGTTTCCTGTTACGGCCCCACAGTGAAACATAAATGACCTGCAGCAAGTGGAATTTATTTGGTTAGAATTAAAATATTTATCAAGACTCTGGTTCTGATTGGAGTAACTGGATTTCCCTCCATCCTCTTCTGCTTTATCCGGTTGAGTCGTAGGTCTCAGGTCGTAGGTCTCGGGTCGTAGGTCTCAGGTCGTAGGTCTCGGGTCGTAGGTCTCGGGTCGTAGGTCTCGGGCTGTAGGTTGTAGGTCTCGGGTCGTAGGTCTCGGGTCGTAGGTCTTGGGTCGTAGGTCTCGGGTCGTAGGTCTCAGGTCGTAGGTCTCGGGTCGTAGGTCTCGGGTCGTAGGTCTCGGGTCGTAGGTCTCGGGCTGTAGGTTGTAGGTCTCGGGTTGTAGGTCTTGGGTCGTAGGTCTCGGGTCGTAGGTCTCGGGTCGTAGGTCGTAGGTCGTAGGTGGTCGTAGGTCTCGGGTCGTAGGTCTCCTGTTGTAGGTCATAGGTCTCGGGTTGTAGGTTGTAGGTCGTAGGTCTCAGGTCTCAGGTCGTAGGTCTCGGGTTGTAGGTCGTAGGTCTCGGGTCGTAGGTCTCGGGTCGTAGGTCTCTGGTTGTAGGTCTCGGGTCCTAGGTCTCGGGTCGTAGGTCGTAGGTCTCGGGTCGTAGGTCCTAGGTCTCGGGTCGTAGGTCTCGGGTCGTAGGTCGTAGGTCTCGGGTCGTAGGTCTCGGGTCGTAGGTCGTAGGTCTCGGGTCGTAGGTCGTAGGTCTCGGGTCGTAGGTCTCGGGTCGTAGGTCGTAGGTCTCGGGTCGTAGGTCGTAAGTCTCGGGTCGTAGGTCTCGGGTTGTAGGTCGTAGGTCTCGGGTCGTAGGTCTCGGGTCTCTGAGCTCACAGGAGTTTGGCTTTGTTTCCCAGATAATTTATCTTGTAATAAGAAAATAAATCAGGTCGTGGAGTGAATCTGTTGGCTTGAAAATAGAAGTGAAGTTAAACATAAACATCTGATGCCTCAGGGGCCACAGCCTGAGAGCTGCTTTTAAAATGAAGTCAACATGATCGACCTACTACAAGAATGAAAATCATGTATTAATGAATAAATATACTGAGGATCAGTCATGGACTTAATGTCCAGGCTGACTCATATAAATATGTTTTTTTATAGCTCTGTCTCCATTTGATCTCAGAAATGTTAATTTAAGCTTAAAATAAGCCAAACAAACTGTACAGCACTGAAACCCTCACCACAGTTTGAGAACCACAGTTTGAGAACCTTCTGTAAGAGAACCTCCACTGGCTCTTTACACACAACTGAAGAAAGAAACCTGTTCTTTTCTAATTCCTCACTGGAGAAACAGGAGCTCACTGTTTTTACAGTGAGATTTACCTCTGCACAACATGACAAATACACCTGCATCTGTGCTGTACACCTGCTCTGTGCTGTGCACCTGCATCTGTGCTGTACACCTGCTCTGTGCTGTACACCTGCTCTGTGCTGTACACCTGCTCTGTGCTGTAGCTTTGTGCTGTACACCTGCTCTGTGCTGTACACCTGCTCTGTGTTGTACACCTGCTCTGTGCTGTACACCTGCTCTGTGCTGTACACCTGCTCTGTGCTGTAGCTTTGTGCTGTACACCTGCTCTGTGCTGTACACCTGCTCTGTGCTGTACACCTGCTCTGTGCTGTGCACCTGCTTTGTGCTGTACACCTGCTCTATGCTGTACACCTGCTCTGTGCTGTGCACCTGCTTTGTGCTGTACACCTGCTCTGTGCTGTACACCTGCTCTGTGCTGTACACCTGCTCTGTGCCAACACTGTAACATAAATTCAGATTAGTTTTTGCGTCGTGTTTCGTGCTGCTCCTCTAATCAGTGCATTGAGGAGGGCATCTGAGCTCTGGAGTGAGGCAGATGAACAGGTCGGATGTTTTAAGTGAAGCTGTGAGTGCTGGAGGTGTGGAGACTGTGTGGGCTCCACGGCGAGATCTGCCTCAGCAACACTGATCTGTGCCGTTTTTAGCTTCCCCTTTAAAACCTGTTGAGGCCCACCGTCCCTGATCAGGGACAGTTTCGTTTTTTTCTTAATTCATTCAATATCCCTTTAGTCAATATGAGCTTCCTGTATATCATTTGAAAGCTTACATTCACCACAAAATGCACATTATTCATTTCTTTCCAAAACACATTCCAAAAACGTTGCCCGCAATCAAACTGTACCATAAGCAAATCAGAAATCTCGCATTTCTTACCTTTTGACTGCTACTCCAGCTTCAAATCACATTCAATCCAGAAGTGTTTCTGCTCTTTCTGTTCCTCATAGTCCACAGAATAAAAATATCCACTTGTTTTTTTTTCATAAGACGCTCCGTGTAGTTGCTATCCAGCCGAAATCTCATTTTCTTCTTTGGAACGTAGCTAATACAACAATACATCCATTTTTGCGCATGGCTTTTTAAACATAGCTTCCATTTTGGCAGCTCACTTAGGGTATGTTTGTTTTCCCCCAAGTCTTAGCTTCAAAACAAGACATTCCACGGAGTTTTCCCTGAAAGTGTCCCGGAGTTAGACCCCTGTGGATGAAACGAGCGCCTCCTTTTCGTGCTCCGGTCACTTAGACTGTATGGTGCGTAAAAGCCGCACCTTCTGATGCATCATTGGTGAATCAGGTTGTCAATCACAAAACTTGTAGCCAATCAGTAAAGCTTTCCAAAAAGAGGCGGACAGTCAGATCTGAACTCAGATCAGCCTTTTATTAGCGTGCGTAAAGAGAGACGGTCACTATTTTGCGCGCACATATCTTTACGCATCAATCTGCGGGTTTTTCTATTTGTGTAGCACGATTTTACGATGCCTAAGTGATATTTATAGTCACCAAAGTGACAAAATATGTTTTATATTTCTAGGGTAGGGATAAAATGCATGTAAAGTAATTTGGCACAGATGTGCCAAATCGGTGCCAATTGTACTATTTCATACAAAAAGGTCCACATTTTCAAAATAGTTGTATCTAGAGGTCTGAAATTTGGCACAGTTGTTGCCAATACTATAGACAGTTGCTGTGGTGAGTTTGAAATGTATAGCATGAAGTATGTCTTCAGGAAGGCCTTTTATTTTTTTATTTTTTTTCCGAGGCCAAAAAAACCCCCTACTTTTTGGGTATGTTTGAACAAGTGTACTGCAAGCTGTGAGTCTTCTAGACAAATCTAAGACATATCTACATAAACTAGAAGGACTGAGCTTTCAAATGATGCATCCACAAAGCCTCTAGAGTGTAAGGTGCCCAAACAATAAGCTTTAATATTTGGGTATGCACAATTTGAGAAAAACAGACAGTTTGAGGTGGGCCTCAATAATGATGAATTCAAAGGGAGACATTACTATCACTCTAGCTGTCTAAATAAAGCAAATAGTCAAATTGCTTTACAGATAATATATTTTCTGCATAGAGAAAGACAGACACACTATATCGAAGGCAGGTTATAAAACTGGCTCCAAAAGCAGTGGTTGGTGATGGTGACTCAACAAAAGGAAATTGATTCTGCTCCTTACACGCTTCCTCTGCCTGCAGCTTCTGGCTTAGTTCTGATGGAGCAGGGCCATGTCAGCAGCATCCTGGAAACTCCTCTGTGTTCCGCATTTTCTTATCAGCTAAACCGGACTGTCCCTCTGCTTTGAAGACTGCATGAAACAAGAACGATTGATAAGGATTAGGGAATTGTCAGGTTTGCTTTTTAGTTTATTTTGCTGGAAAAAAAAAAAACACTCTCTCAAATGTCAAGATGGAGCTGACATTTTCTGGTTCTGTAACAGGTTTGTCATGGCTGGAAATTCTCCTCCCAAGTGCTTGAAAGATTTGAAATGGGGGAATGGACGAATGAAACAGCAGGGTGGAGTTTAGTGCAATAGATTAGGGACAACTTTATGATTAAATGACCTTATCACCTTACTCTGCATGAAGGGCATTCAGTGGGTTATTGGTACAAAAGCAGTTCACATTTTGGTCCCAAATTTGAAGTCAAAATCTTGTAAACAATAATAAGATGTAAAGTTTTTGCACAGATTGTAATGTGAAACAACTGGGTCAAATTCTTGGCATTGCAGACTGGAAATGTACCACAAACGATCTGTTCCACCTTGTGATGTCATGTGGTAATACAGGAAGAGCTCCACTGTGTTTTTAAACTGCATAGACCTTCACTAGAATCATCTGGATAATTTCAGCCCTGGAATTTCCCGTCTGAACAAAAACAGGTGGCTGCATGTCAGAATCAGAATCAGAATAGCCTTTATTGTCATTGTAACAAAAGATACAACGAAATTGAGTGGCATCTCCCTTTTTGTTTAAAAGAAAACACAAACAAAAATAAATAAATACAGACAAACACAAAAATAAATACAAACACAAAATAAATACAAGATTAAAAAAAGATTTAAAGGAGGTAGATATATGACAATTATTGCACATGATTTGGAAAGTGACCAGTGGTGTAAAGTGCAGATTTAGTGAATTGTCAGAGTGAGTTTGAATACTGTAAATTGAGTGCTGTGACAGCTCTAGGATAGAAACTGTCCCTGAATCTGTTAGTCCGTGAGCGGAGTGACCTGTAGCGCCTGCCAGAGGGCAACAGGGCAAGAAGGTGATGGCCGGGGTGAGAAGTGTCCTTGACAATGTTCAGAGCTCTCCTGAGGCAGCTGGAGTTGTACAAGTCCAGAAGAGAGGGCAGAGGGCAGCCGATAATCTTCTCTGCTGTCCTTACTACCCTGTGCAGCCTCTTCTTCTCTGCCTCAGTGCAGCTGGAGTACCACACCGTGATGGCATAGGTCAGCAGACTCTCTATGCTGGAGCGGTAGAAGGTCACCAGCAGCTGGGTGTTCAGGTTCTCCCTCCTGAGAACCCTCAGGAAATGAAGCCGCTGCTGGGCTTTCTTTACCACTGCCGCAGTGTTCACAGACCAAGAGAGGTCTGCTGCGATGTGGACTCCAAGATACCTGAAGGACTCTACCCTCTCCACACATTTGCCGTTGATGAACAGGGGTGCAGGGGCAGCTCTGTTCTTCCTGAAGTCCAGGATGAGCTCCTTGGTTTTGGCAGTGTTCAGAGTCAGGTCATTCACTGAACACCACTGTTCCAGTCGGAGGATCTCATCCCTGTAGGCTGCCTCATCCTCCCCTGTTATCAGGCCCGCTATCGTTGTGTCATCAGCAAACTTCACAATGATGTTCTCCGAGTGGGCGGGGCTGCAGTCGAACGTGTAGAGAGAGTAGAGGAGAGGACTCAGCACACAGCCCTGAGGAGAGCCGATGCTGAGAGTGCGGGTGGATGAGAGATGTGGACCAAGTTTTACTCTCTGAGGCCGGTTGGTTAAAAAGTCCTTAATCCAAGCGCAGGTGGAAGGAGGGATCCCCAGGTTGGACAGCTTGGGGACCAGGACGTCTGGGATTATTGTATTGAAAGCAGAGCTGTAGTCAATGAAGAGCAGCCTGACGTAGTTGTTCCGGTGCTCCAGGTGGCTGAGTGCTGAGTGGATGGTGGTGGCTATGGCGTCCTCTGTAGATCTGTTGGACCGGTATGCGAACTGATGTGGGTCTAGGGTGGGGGGGAGACAGTCTCTGATATGACGCAGAACCAGTCTCTCAAGCACTTTGTGATGATAGGGGTCAGTGCTACAGGTCGATAGTCATTGAGGCTGGTTGTGGAGGACTTTTTTGGAACTGGGATGATGGTTGCAGACTTCAGGCAGATTGGAGTGACAGCTTGGGCCAGAGACAGGTTGAATATGTCTGTGAAGACCTGAGACAGCTGAAGAGCACAGGCCTTCAGCACTTTCCCAGGTACTCCATCTGGACCAGTTGCCTTCCTTGGGTTCACTGACCTGAGTACCCGTGTGACCTCCTGTACTTCTACGGTCAGTGGGGGGATGCTGGAAGCTGGAGGGGGGTGCAGCGGTATAGCAGGGAGCTGTGTTGGAGACACAAAGCGTGCAAAAAAGCTGTTCAGTTCTTCTGCTAGCCCGGCATCTGGGTCACCTGATGTCATGACACAGCCCCTGTAGTTGGTGATGGTCTGGATGCCCTTCCACACCTGCCGGGGGTTGTTACTGCGGAGATGATCCTCCACTGTCCTTTTGTGAACAGCTTTGGCCTCCCTGATGCCTCTCCTCAGGTCAGCACGAGCGGCACTGTAGAGAGCTCTGTCACCAGACCTGAGGGCTGGATGTCTCTCTAAGGGGACAAAGCCTCACCCCCAGAGGCTGCACACCCTCCTTTAATTTGCTGTAATTTGATTTCTGATTTGGCATCACGCTTCTTTCCATTTGTTTGTTTTGGAACTTGAACCAAGACTCTGTGGCTGGACCAGTTTAATGTCGGTTTATTGGCTCGTTCATCTCAGCCTTTATGCCTGAGTCTAATGGCCCGTCGACACTTTTGGAAATTCATAACATGATATTTAACTCTTCCAGTTTCCCCTGCAGCTGTGACCTCTCCATGACTTACAGCTCCTCCTGCGCTGGAGCGAAGCAAGTCCAGAATAATGATTTTAAACTGCGAATTAGTCTCATTTCAATAAAATATAGTTTACGATCATTTTATTTAACTTTTTACTAAAAAATGTGCCTTTTTTTTATTTTTTATGATGATTGAACTTCCTGGTTGAACATGAGCAGCAGATGCGACATGCATAAAGATAATTTCATAAATGTTAGTGAGCAAACATAATGTCAGCAAGGGCCAAAATGTGTCCAGACTGTGCAGTAGTTATGATTAGACTAATAAAAAACAAATGGCAACACCTTTATTTTGTTAAATGAAGGTTTAAACCACCAGTAAATTAAAGAAAATGGATTTGAACGACACATTTTCAGGAGCCTGTGATCAGTACGAGCGTGAACTGAAGATGAACTCAAACTGTTCGAGAGAGACTTGTTTAACGGCACAAATCAGCTCATGTGTTGTAGACAGAACATGCCTCCAGTTAGCAGCACACCCCAGGGAATGTTGATTAAAGATATATGTATATATGTATTCTGTATATAACTCACAGCTTCCTGTATATTTGCAACTTTCTTCTTTACTTTGTTCACAAACTTACACTTAACTGATGTAAAACTATGAGAAATATTTAGCACAGTTCATCCTACAAAATCAAGTAATAATTAGAACCTGTCGTGTGCATTTTCAATTTAAACATGTATAATATAATCACCCTCCTGTGGGCACCACCTGCAGAGGGGTTCATAGGGGGTCAGGTGCTATGAGGATTGGGCAGCAAACTGCCCCCACGACCCAGCCGGATTAAGCGGGAGAAGATGGATGGATGGATGGATGGATAATATAATAACTAATCTTTATTTCTAAAGCACTTTTAAAAACAAGGTTTACAAGCCACAAAGAACAATACAAAAAGCATAAAAATGTCAAACAGAAGAGAAAAACAGACCATGACTCAAACCATTCATTTAATTATAATAAATAAATAAACAAATGGAATAAAATCGAGCTAAAACCAGTTAAAGGAAGGACATCTGATACAAATCGGTTTCAGGGCAGGTCGTTCCAGAGCCGAGGCGCCCGGACTGGAACAAAAAAGAGAATAGAGACTGTACATAATAAGAGTTTGTTTTTAATGTGTTTTTGGGCTATAAAATCAAACAAATGCAAACAAATGCAAAGCAGGTATGTTTAATGCCCTACTGTGAAACATTTGAGGCAAAGGAACAACATCTCCAAGCAAACAGCAGATCCTCCACGTTATAATTTCCCGTTTTTAAGGGGCACAGAGATGGACAGTGGCTCTTTGCTGGCACAGGGAGCGTGTGGTGATATCGCTGACAGCAGGCGCCTGGGGTCCGGCTCACAGGGCTAAAATGTTCCGCGTTGACCTTTAGCTTCTCATTAACGAGTGTTTGGTGTGGACAGATGTGGCACCCAGGGCTGAGGTGTTACTGCAGTGACGGAGGAGAGAGTCCAGCTCTGAGGCGCCTCTCACAGTGTGGAGTTTAATTATATTTATGTAAAACTGTGAATGTGCTTTATTATTCATTAAAAGAATTGCACATATAGTTTTCATCTTCCAGTCTTTGAAAATCACATCGGAAACACTTTTTAACTGTAGGCTATGTGATGAATAATAAACGTCCAAAAAACTAAATCTACAGAAGATGATCATTCCCATATTTGACCTACATTCGTTTATAAAATAAGCACTTTTACAGCAGCACTTTCTCTGTGCTGCTGAGGAGCTTTGGCTGTACCAGGAACAGAAAGTCAAAAATACATATTCTGCTATTTACGGATAACATTTATTCATATGCACAGACTGTATACAGAAGTGGACTAAGGGAGCGTGACATCAACACAATGAAATAAAATACAAACAGTGGGATTATGTCGAGTGTTTAATAGGAACATTTTAAGACCAAATGAGGCGTCTGACAGCAGCAGTTACAGAGACGACATTTTCCCCAATATAAAGTCAATTAGAGCCGGAAACTCACTTCTCATTTGGAACGTAGCAGCTTGTGGATTAGCGATGTTCATTTATATAAACACTCTGCATATGGGACAATAGTGAACACTGGGGGATGTTGTCTGCAGGTATAAGACCCACAAAGACTATGGGACAAAACCATTATTAAAGAAGACATACTGTACTTGAGTTTGTTATGTAGTTATAACTTCTGACCCCCATGGGTCACTGAGTTCTATTCTGTACATTGTTAAATTGCAATAATGATCTAAAACAGTGTCATACAAAAACAAGTCTGTTTATTTCCCAATGGGAACAAACTTCACTGTCAAAGTCCGTCTGTCCATCGTCTTCCACTTTATCCGGCTGGGTCACGGGGGCCCCGTCCTCTGACCCCTCATGACCCCCTCTGACCCCCTCTGACCCCCTCTGAGGTGGAGCCCACAGGAGGGCCACTGGAAAAGTCCTCACAATAAAGTGTCGCTCTACAGATCACGATAGCAGTGGATAAAACATTTTTAAAAGTGCCAAAACAACTCAGCAGTGCTGTGGAATCTCATGTGTATCAGCAGTTAAGAAAATAAAACTGGAGAATGAAATAACTACAGAGCGGTGGGTGTGTGCTGTGGGGGTGAAAC
This sequence comes from Odontamblyopus lacepedii, assembly GCA_034769755.1. Taxonomy (NCBI): domain Eukaryota; kingdom Metazoa; phylum Chordata; class Actinopteri; order Gobiiformes; family Gobiidae; genus Odontamblyopus; species Odontamblyopus lacepedii. The sequence continues at coordinate 40,167,501 of CM068351.1, read as the reverse complement.
CAGGGTCAGAGCCACGAGTGCACAGATTCCTCACACAGGTGAGGAAACAACATATAACACAGCCCGAAAACTTCAAACTCCTGCTTATTTCTCTTAAATACAGTTCGGGCTCAATAGATGCAAACTTAATGAACTGCACAGCCCTGTAAAGTATAATTAAAGGGTTCAGAGCACTGGAGCTCCTGCTGCTCCTGCTGCTCCTGCTCCTCCTGCACAAACCGTAACATGACCTGTTCTGTGGTCTTGGGTCCGTCCTTGGGGCTCAGGGAAGAGGAGCTGATACTTTTGCCCTCAGGGTCACTGTGCTGCCTCCTGCCCCGGGCACTTCTGTTACCCTCAGGGTCACTGTGCCGCTTCCTGCCCCGGGCACTTCTGTTACCCTCAGGGTCACTGTGCTGCCTCCTGCCCCGGGCACTTCTGTCACCCTCAGGGTCACTGTGCCGCCTCCTGCCCCGGGCACTTCTGTCACCCTCAGGGTCACTGTGCCGCCTCCTGGCCCCGGGCACTTCTGTCACGTCCGTGTGAGTCGTGAATTGAAAAGTAAAACCATTTCTCGCCTGTCGCCTCAGAGTCTGTCCCACACGTCCGGGGAAGATGACGGTGAAGGTGGGATAATAATAACAGTGTGGACTTAAAGGTGCATTGTGTAACTTTCCTGGTGGAGGCCCTGTCACATTATATCCTCCGTGGAAATGTTATTATGTTGTCTGGAAAGTTTCACAGTACGGTATTAAACCTTTCTACCGTCATGGAGACCAAACCAGTCAAAGTTACAGGTCAGATCTGTGGAGAGGCGACCCTGCTCAGAATATCTATGAGCTATAAAACTACCTGTAATTTCATAAGTGTGAGGCAGAGCTGTTTAATGCCATACTGTGAAATATTCCAGGCAGAGCAACGGCATTTCCGTAGAAACGAACAGGTAATGGACCCCCCAAGCAACCAGAAAAGTTACACAGTGCAACTTTAAGGGTAAAAAGTAGATTCTGCTTTGTTTGTATTTAAAGGCTCCGTATCTGGAGTTTAGTGGAAATAAGTTCATGTTAAACAATTACTTTTTTTATGTCCTTTCCATAAGTTTGAGAGAACAGAGCAGAGTTTTGCCTTCACAGTAAAGCTGAAAATAACCAGCAGAGTTGTTCTGGTTCAAGAGTTGTTATAATTAGATGCAGAAAAAAACGGCTCAACTACATCTAACACTAAGATCAGATTGTCCCATATTAAACTATGAATCATTTCATAATCTCCAGGTGAAAGTTTAAATGCCAAGAAAGGACTGATAGTTTCGTGCTTTGAGAATAATGCACGTTTGTTTACAAGGGAAAGACGGTAAAGGTGAAGAAAACTGCACTTTTTTTTGCACCTTTTTGCTGCCACTTTCACTGCTGCGTAAAATGACCTGAGGATTATGTAAAAACTACAGAGATCTAATCTCAGAGTTAATCTCTGCAGTAAAATATGTGCATTATTTGGTTGAAATACTGTGAAAAATGCTTTTTTGATATTTAACACTTCCCTTGTGGAAAAAGAACATGAAAAACATCGGCGCTTTCCAGAAATATTACAGTTTTTTTCCAAATGCTTTGGCACATTTTATGAAACTTTTAATAAATCTGACAAATCTTTGAACACTGCAAAAGTATTCACACTACACAAAAAACAAAGGAGAATGTCTGAAAAATTTTAATTTGTGAATGTAAAAAGGGCAGTTTGTGCTTCAGATGCAAACACCTCATGTAACCATCACCTACTGTCTGGAGAAGCTCCACACTTTAGTCGTAGAGACTGTGGGCCCCGATCACACTGTGTAGAGACTGTGGGCCCCGATCACACTGTGTAGAGACTGTGGGCCCCGATCACACTGTGTAGAGACTGTGGGCCCCGATCACACTGTGTAGAGACTGTGGGCCCCGATCACACTGTGTAGAGACTGTGGGCCCCGATCACACTGTGTAGAGACTGTGGGCCCCGATCACACTGTGTAGAGACTGTGGGCCCCGATCACACTGAGAGCGAAGCAAATGTGGAAAATATGTGCACAATGTTACACAATCATTTAGGTCACAAAAAGCCGAACCGTGTCAGACTTGGACTTCAGTCTCTGAATGAACCCTGGTCCACACAGGTTTGTGTTTCTGGTGCTTCTGTCTGTAAAATCTGTTCATATTGTGATTCCCGTGTGTTCAGTTTTGTCCTGTGTAACGTCGTCCTAACATGAGCTGAGTATTTGCTTCTTGAGAGGGAAGGAATTTGTGCCGAAATTTAGATTTGAGTGTCAAAGCACAAAAAAAAAAAAAAAAGTAAACTCTTACAAATTAAATTAATTTGCTAATGAACTATGACTGATGAAGAAGCCTTATTTTATTGTAAGTAAAGTTATAAAACGACATGCATTTTTATTTCTTATTAAGACATGTTGACCACTTTTCATCTTTTGTGATGGAGGCTGCTCATTAACTGCCCCATGAGTAAAAATACCCCGTGGTCCTGATGCGTCCGGCTGTGACACACAAAGCTCCTTATCATATGGTCTGGTGTCTTTGGCTCTTAAAGGCGTCAGATACTGAAGTGTCCGGACATGTTTCACAAATGTGTGAGCTGCAGGACAGATGAAGGCTCAGTGTGTGAGGTGAGGCAGAGCAGAGGGGACAGCAGGTCCTGCAGAGTTATTAAGCACTGAAGAAGAAATGAGGAAAGTGTCTGTTTTGAACATGGTTAAAGCCACAGTGTGAACTTTTGTGGTCCAAAAATAAACACAAAAAGCAGGTTTATTTTGGTTGTGTTTATTGCACTGGAAAACTTAGAGAAGCATGAATCCTCCTTACTTCCTCCACCCACTTTTGCAAAAGAAAACAGTTTCCTTCATCCTTTCATTATTAGTCTGTCCACATCTCCAAAGCTGTTCCACCTTGTGATGTCATGAAGTGGCAGTTTTCAAGTTAACAGCTGCTCTTTACCTTTTGTTTAGTAGAAATGGGCAATTCTAGAGCTGAAATTATCCAAATGGGCCCTTTAAATAAAAGCAATGACATATGTATTTCCCCTTCCAGCCCACAGAACCACAGGACCCATCTGCCGGGTTCATTTATTGTATTTATTTGGTTTGTTTAGCAGGGACGGTGCACATGAATCAACTTCTGTTTCTGTAAATGTACCAGAATTAGCCAGAGAAGATATTTTTCATCTCTAGTCCCTGGACAGATGGTAAACCCTAAAAACACACCAGTAAGAAAGATACAAAACAGTGCAATTGTTCATATCAGTTGAATTAAAAGGCAGCATTAAACAATGTGCAGCATGAGAAACATCAGAGCAGAGCCCAGAGACAGAAGAGGCTCCTGATGAGCGCAGGTTTGATGAGTTATTAGCCAGTTCTGAACATGCTTTTTAAAAGACTGTATAATGTTAGATCTCTTCTGCTGCCAGGAGAAGCTGTGAGGGAGAAGACCCTCACACTCAGGGGAGCGGTGCAGTCTCCAGGGAGAAGACCCTCACACTCAGGGGAGCGGTGCAGTCTCCAGGGAGAAGACCCTCACACTCAGGGGAGCGGTGCAGTCTCCAGGGAGAAGACCCTCACACTCAGGGGAGCGGTGCAGTCTCCAGGGAGAAGACCCTCACACTCAGGGGAGCGGTGCAGTCTCCAGGGAGAAGACCCTCACACTCAGGGGAGCGGTGCAGTCTCCACCTCACTGTGGGGTGGTTCTGATTCTGATGAACTGAGCCACACCGGCCATGGAGGATTTTGTAAATGGTTTGAACACTTTTGTAGAATATTGCAGTGGTGACGTCTCTTTGTGTCGTGACTCTGTGGGTTTAGGGTGTGATCGGACCACTGAATGGATGAATGTTTTTGCAGCCTGTAGAGGAAGGTGGGATCTGTTTGACATATTAAATCTTACGAGAGTGAAGACTTTATGTTAATTTGACTTGTGAGTTTTGAGCCTATTGCTAAACTGAGGTATTTGATTTCTGACGGTTTGAAGTTTTTCTCCAGCCACACGAACATCTGCAGCTGTGTTTGTTCTGGTGGATTTGGACAAGAACATTGAGGCTGTTTTGCTGATGTTGAGTTTAAGGCAGAACTGATTTAACCATTGATCAGTTTTTGTGCCACTTGTGTAGGATTATTGTGTGTAAATGTGTCGTCTGCAGACATTTGAATATGGACTAAACTGAAGGGAGGTCATTTGTGTAGATGGGAAAGAGCCATGGACCCAGTTTGGACTAGTGTCACTTTAATCCTTTTAGGCTCCAGTTCAGGCAGGAAATGGCCCCAGGATCCTACTGCCAAACACAACTTAAAGAGCACATATTCCACTGTTTACTGATCTATATTATTCTGTTTCCTCATCACACACAGACCCGGAGTTGTGTTTTGTTTCATTCACATGTTTAACACACAAACCTGCACATTTAGGCTGAGTTCTCCTCTCACACACTCTGTTCCACCTTGTGATCCATCCATCTTCTCCCGCTTAATCCGGCTGGGTCGCGGGGGCAGTTTGCTGCCCAATCCTCATAGCACCTGACCCCCTATGAACCCCTCTGCAGGTGGTGAGCCCACAGGAGGGTGGACAACATGGTCCTTGATGTTAGTTCAGGTGCTGCATGTTTTGAGTTGATGGGGGAAACCGGAGGAAACCCATCCAGACACGGGGAGAACATGCAAACTCCACACCGAAAGGCCCGGGCGACCCGGGGATCGAACCCGCAACCTTCTTGCTGTGAGGCCTGAGTGTTGCCACTCAGCCACCATGCCTGACCCAGGGGGCAGGTGACTGTGCAATGGTATTATTAGCCTCAGGTCAGCGGCGGCTCAGGTCAGCGGGGGGCTCAGGTCAGCGGGCTCAGGTCAGCGGGGGGCTCAGGTCAGCGGGGGCTCAGGTCGGCGGCGGGCTCAGGTCAGCGGGGGGCTCAGGTCAGCGGGGGGCTCAGGTGTCTGTAAGTCTGAAGTGTGAAGGAGGGACCAGAGGGACCAGCGCTTTAATGACTCGTGTCCAACCAGAACTTTTGTTTTCTTGTTCTTAAATTGTAAAATATGTGAAAGAGGCCGGAGTTTTCTGTATTCTGCAAAACTGAAGCTCTGTGAGCTTTAAGACTTCAGCTTTAAGTTATAATTCTGTTACCTCATCACAATCAGACCTGGAGTTGTGTTTTATTTCATTCACACATGTTTTCCTGGTTTATTCGTCTTCAAAGTGGGATTTCCCAAAGCTCTGTTCCACCTAGTAGTAGTAGTAGTAGTAATTTATTTTTTTCGAGCATATGATACTTGTAGTACACAGAATATGTACAATGTCATTCAATTTAAATAAACAAGGTTACACAGTAAAAAAAAGAATGGATATATGGACACACATACAAATATATACCTATATATACATGCCCGAAAAGGAGTGGGTAGAAGTAAAACTTATATCCCACCCCTTCTCCCAAAATTAGTAATGATCCTTATTTTTGTTTATACAATTAACCGGTGACAGTGGTTGGCTGCCAAAACTTGAATACTTGTCCAGTGTTAAGCAAATTACAATAAGACAGGAAAGAAAAAAAAAAAAAAAAAACAAAACAAAAAAAACAAAAAAAAAAACAGTGACATTAATATACGTATAGTATGTAAAATACAACATGCTTCATTTGTTATATATATATATATATATGTGAGCAATGTAATATACATAAATATCAGTGCAAAATGTTTTATTATTATGAGTATCATCATCATCATCATCTGCATCATTTTGCTCTTATATTTAGCCTCTGGTTATCACCATTTATGTAATTTCTTAAACTGTTACTTTTTATATCTGCATGAAAATTGTGTTTATTGGAAGTATTTGATTGGAAGTATTTGTGCTGATGGTATTAACTTAGTGTGAATGGTGTGTGTGGTGCATTAAAAGTGGCAAAGTGTTTTGTGAACCTGTTGCCAGAGAGGGGTTGTCTCGACAACAGGACCACCCTTGCCTTGTGTCTTCTGTTGTGCATTAAAAGAGACAAGATTTTGGAGGTTTGCTGCGAGAAGAGGAACATCTCCCCACAACAGAGCCTCCATCTGCCCTGATCTGGTGATATTGAGGACAAACATAGTAATATGTACAGTATATCTTTTCTCGCTTAGTTATTCGTTTATTACCATCAGCACAGGACCTCCATCTGTAATCAGTTTAGTCTGTGTTCCTGTGAACAGAATTTAGGTTGTCATAAAATAACGATAATAATAATGATGATAATATCAATACCAATATCAATTATCAATAATAATAATAATACTATCAATTACAATAATAATAATAATAATAATAATAATAATAATAATAATAATAATAATAACAATAACAAGAGTAATAATGATACTAATAGCAACAGCAACAATAATTGAACAAATAAATATCAAGCAAGGGAGTTAGAAATGATTATATATTCAACTACAATCATAATCAATTTTCATAATCCAATTATTGTTCAGTTTTGATAAACATAATACACCTTTATAATATTGATTTATATTGTTCTATGGTATAAGATTTATACACCTTTTAAATCTTTTGATTGAGGTGCACTCTTTAATTCATCACTCAGGTTATTCCATAAATTTACTCCTGTAATTGAGATGCAAAAGCTTTTTCTAGTTGTTCTTGCCTTAGTCTTTGGAAAATTGCTGCTCCTCTGAGATTATATGGACTCTCTCTGGGCTTGAACATCTCCTGGATACTTTGTGGAGCATGTGGTTGTTTGCCTTATACATCACAACGGCTGTATTCAGATTGATCGGGTCATTTAATTTTAATGTATTTAGTTTAATAAAGAGAGGGTTAGTTGGTGCATAATATTTAGCCTGATTGACAATTCTTATTGCTTTCTTTTGAAGTAAAATATAGGGTTAACGCTTGACTTATAATTGTTCTACCATGTCTCCACACAATAATTAAGATATGGAAGAACAAGAGAACAATACAATACATAAAGTGAATTTTGGTTTAAAAAGGTTTTTATTTTACACATTATGGCAATAGTTTTAGCTAATTTAGTCCTTAGATTATTTATATGTGGTTTCCAACTTAATTTATTATCAATAATAATCCCCAGAAATTTATTTTCATATACTCTTTCTATTTCTGTATGATTAATTCGGATTTTAATTTGGGTATTTATTGTTCTATTTCCAAAGATTATATAATTTGTTTTATTTAAATTGAGTGAAAGTTTATTGATATCAAACCACTTCTTTAATATTTTGAGCTCATTTTCTACTGTATCCAGGAGCTGATCTAAGTCTCCTCCAGAGCAGTAAAGACTGGTATCATCTGCAAACATTATACACTTCAATTTTTTTAATATTTCACAGACATCATTTATATACATAATAAACAATTTAGGTCCCAATATAGAGCCTTGTGGGACTCCATGTGTAGTTCTTCTTATATCTGAATCAACATTATTCATATGTACAAACTGATGTCTGTTGCTAAGATAACTATTTAGCCAATTCCTCTGACACCATATCTGTCCATTTTTCTCAAAAGTAATTCATGGTCAATGGTGTCAAAAGCCTTACTTAAATCAATAAAGACCCCGACTGTATATTGTTTTTTGTCTATTGCTGTTGTTATCTCTTCAACTAGTTCCATGACTGCCATTGAAGTGGACCTGTTTGATCGAAACCCATACTGATGGGTGCTCAATAAGTTATTTTTCTCAATGAAATTGTCAAGTCTGTCTGCAAACAATTTTTCTAAAATTTTTGAAAATTGCGAGAGTAGGGAGATGGGTCTATAATTGGTGAACTGGTTTCGGTCGCCATTTTTAAAAATTGGGATTACTTTAGCAGTTTTCATTTTATCCGGGAAGATGCCTGTACTAAAGGATTGATTGCAGATATATGTAAAAGGTGTGACTATACAGTTTATAATATCTTTAACTAACCACATATCTATATTAGAGCTGTCAGAGACCTCTTTGTTTTTAAATTCTCTTACTATTTTTATAATTTCACTTTCGTGTATACCCTGATGAATATAGAATTTGGATTCCGCCTGATAATCTCTTCGTTTAATCCATCAGTATCTTCAGGCTCTGTAATTTTATTGGCTAAAGTGGGCCCTACATTTACAAAGAAGTCATTGAATGTATTTGTTATTTCATTTGTTTTCTCTATTGTTATACTGTCCTTTAAAAGGTGGTTTGGATATTGGGCTCTTTTCATTTCCTTTCTAATTATTTTATTTAGTATTTTCCAGGTTTCTGGACATTAGATCTATGTTGTTCCAATTGTTTATGATAATAATTCTTCTTATTTGTTCTTATAATATTTGTTAGTTTATTTTTATATGTCTTATATTTGTGTTCAATTTCTTTTGTTCTATGTTTTATATATAGTTTATATAGGTGATTTTTCTTTTTGCATGCATTTTCTATTCCCTTAGTGATCCATGGTTTATCTATTTTTTTATTTTTAATCAAAATTTGTTTTTGTGGACAGTGCTTGTCATAAAGTCTGAGTAATGTTGAGAGAAAGGCGTTATATGCCCTATCTGGGTCACTGGTGGCATATACCTCCTCCCATAACTGTGAACACAGGTCTGCTTTGAAGGCGGCGACAGCCTCAGGTGTTCTGTGTCGCCTCATCTTAAAGTTGACTGGATTTGTTTCATTATAATTTTTAAAAAATGTATGTAATATACCAAAAACTGGAAGATGGTCACTAATGTCATTTATAAGTAATCCGGCTGTAACATGATTATCCATTGTATTTATAAAAATGTTATCTATTAATGTAGCTGTGTTTCACTGTAATCCTACTCGGGCTAGTAATTAGTGGAAACAGTTTGTTGCTATACATTGTTGTGATGAAATCTGTTGTTTTAGCATGTAAATGAGGATTTAATAGATTGATATTAAAGTCACCACATACTATGTGCACCTTATTTATATCACTAAACAAACTGTCTATCTTTTGGTTAAATGTGTCTATGCAGGATCCAGGTGTTCTGTACAAACAACTTACTATTATGTTTTTAGATTTTTTGTCAACTATTTCTGATTGTTAGACATTCCATTATACCATCAATAAGGGTTGATATACTGTTAATGATGTTACATCTAGATCTGCATCTACATATAAGGCCACTCTCTCCTTTTCTAGTGGTCCTATGTAATGTAAATAATTGATATCCGTCCATTTCCACCTTCTGACTCTCTCTCTGTATCTAACCAAGTCTCAGACACTGCTATAATAGTAAATTTATTGAATTGCTTCAGATATTCTTTAATTTTTGTGTAGTTTTTATGCAAACTCCTGCTATTAAAATGTATTATTGTAAAGTTTTTATCAATATTTACATTTTTAAATTGCTCATCAGTATAGTATTTACAATTTTCTTTTATATTAATGAAAAATTGTTATCAGGATCTAAATCATTACTAAATTCATTTGTTTTGTATTCCATGAAGTCATGATTTAAACAAAAACTTTCATAGTTAGAATGCAGTTGACATCCCTTTTCACTATAAGTATATTCAAATTCATTATCGCCATTATCACTAAGTGCAGACACAAAACTGGCTTCATTAAGAGTCATTTGTTTTGGTTGTAGTCAATGTTGTTATCCCTGCATTGGTTTAACAGTGTTTGTTGACAGGTTTAGAGCCAAATTATCATTAATTTTTTCAAGTTCTTTTTTATATTCCTAATACACAGCACCCTTTGCATCACTTGGATTACCATTCATTTTAATGTACACTTTGCAGTTGGAAGTCCATGTAGCCTGTATTTTACCTTGCTTTTTTAAGTGTCTTGCTTTTTTAAGTATTTCTCCATTGATTTTAGTCAGATGTTCATTAACATACACATTTGTTCCTTTTAGGTTCTTTTCCTGTCTGAGCAAGTCAATTTTATGCTTTCTGTTTACAAATCGTACAATGATTAATGCGTGGTTGACTTTCTGGCTTTGATTTTGTGTTGGAAATGGTATGGCATGCTTCAATAGTTTGTTTGTCAATGGAGATGTTATGTTTTTGTAGAAATGCAATTACCTGTGATTCTGTTGATTCATCATGTTCAGTATTGTCACTTTGTGACCTTTCTTTGGCAGCATGAGCATATGATTTTGGTTTGATGACAAGTCCAGATATAACAACATTGTTCATTCGACTGTACTGTTCCAGTTCTGACAATCTGTTTCCAAAGAGTTGATTTTTGCTGCTGGTCTTCATTTATAGTTTTTAAGTACTGGATTTCTTTCATTAGCCCCATGATTTTTTCCTGTTGTTTTAATACAGTTTCTAAGTTTTTCCTCATAATGTTCAATGAAACTTTTAACTCTCTATGTCATTATTTACCTCCATTGAGGCCATATTGATGTAGCTTGCAAGTCTGGTGGTAGTTCCTAGGCCTGGATGTACCTCCTAGGTCTGGTAGTGGCTACCCTGCCTGAGCCTGGTTGTAGCTCCTCAGCCTAGGCCTAGCTGTAGCCCTCAGCCTAGGGCCAGTTGTAGCTCCCTGGCCTGGTTGTAGCTCCCGGCCTGGCCTGGTTGTAGCTCCCGGCCTGGGCTGGTTGTAGCTCCCCTGGCTTAGCCTTTGTTGTAGCTCCCTGGCCTGGGCTGGTTGTAGCTCCTGGCTTAGCCTTTGCTGTAGCTCCCTGGCCTGGGCTGGTTGTAGCCTCCCGGCCTTGGCCCAGTTGTAGCTCCCCCGCCTGAGCTGGATGTTGTTCCCCGGCTTGGATGTAGCTCCCTGTGCCTGGACCGCAGATGCAGCTGCCGGACCTCAATGTAGCTCCTGGTCCTGGTTGTAACTCCTGGGCCGGGTGAAACTCCTGGGCCTAGGCCTGGATGTTGCTCACGGGCTTGGATTCAGCTCCTGGTCCTGGATTTAATTCCCGAGTGTGGTAGTAACTCCTGGGCTTGGTAATAGCGCCTAGCCAGTAGCTCCTGGGCCTGGCGGTGGCTCGCACCTGTGTGCTTCAATAGCAAGTCTCTGGAGAAAATCCTCAGAATTAATTCTAGTTTGTGTAGCAATATTTTAAAGTATATATATCCTGATGTTGTTAATTATCCAAATCCACCCGCTGTACGTTTGTCAAATGACTGTTTTACAAGTTTTTTTTACAATTTGAGTGCTCCACACTCTCCACTCACAGAACCTGCGGCAGCCATCTTTTTTTTTTCACCTTGTGATGTCATGAAGCAGTATTTTTCAGTTTAACAGAAACTGGCAAAAAAATTATCCAAATGATTCTAGTGAAGTTTGCCCGTGCATTTTTGTCCTAGTTTGTCATCTTTTGATTCACAGCTCATATTGGTGCGGACACAGCGTTTCTCCACTCGTCTCCAGGGCCTTTCTTCTCTGTCTTGTGTCTTTTCTGCCTTCAGCACCTTGACACGACACAAACTCAGCCTCCGCACACAAAATGACAAGTTGTGTTGGGGAATATTACACACACAGGACTGTCCCAATTGCATTTTTATCACATTGTCGCAGTCTGGCAGTGACGTTCAAAATAAGATTCTGTGACACGTCCCTGTTTACGGCTTCACTCAAATATTCACTGGAGAATTGGCACAGCGTCGCACTCCGCCTCTGCCGTACCCCATAAACCTGTTTATAAGGACTCCAGTTTTATTGGATTGTACTGAATTTATACTTTGGGTGTTTTTATTTCATCAACATAAATGAGGAAAGAAGAAATGTTTAAACCCGACACAATGTCTTTAAATGGGGTGTTTCATATTCCAGGACCTCAGGAGTCTGTGTTCTCAAAGTGCATCTATCGCTCAAAATTTAATAAAGAAAAACCCTGTGTGCTTTTTCATGCAGATGTGATTGTTTTGTCTGGATGTTCCACATTTAATTTGCCTATAAGCAGGTCAAGCCTGGCCGAGTCACAGAGGTGAGGTGACTCTGCTCGCTTTAAGATTACAGGTTTATTTAGGAATAAAAACATCTAAGTTTAAGGCCAGAACATGGGCCATTTCAGACAACAGACACAAGCAGGTGCTGAACCCCAACCAGAACAGTTACATAGTGCACCTTTAAAAACATTATATTGTATTCTGTCCTTTTACCCTTCAAAACTATCAGTGAATCTAATGCATTTTGTTGCTTGTAAGTTGGTCACATGTCATAATGTTGTTTCCTCATCACAAACAAACCTGGAGCTGTTTTCTTTCATTCCCATGTTTAAAACACAGATCCTGCATATTTAGACTCTGTTCCACCCATTTTTAAACTCCACCCACTAAAATCATGTGAATATTTCAGCTCTAGAATTTCCAGTCTTTGCTTGACTGAAGATTAAAAAGTACCTGTGTACTTAACCACCACTACATGACATCACAAGGTGGAACAGAGCATTTTGAGCTTTGGAGATGTAGACAGACTAATAATGCAGAATTATTCAAACATATGTGAATGAAACAAACAAAACTCAGGTTATGTTTTTGAGGAGGAAACAACATCATAACATGACTAAAAGGTCAAAGCGTTTTTTTTTTTTTTTTTTAATAATATAGGACATTTAAATACAGATAATATATATATATGTATATATATACATATATATATACATATATATATATATATATATATATATATACATATATATATATATATATATATATAAATATATATATATATATATATATACATATATATATATATATATATATATATATATATATATATATATATATATATATATACATATATATATTTTGTTCTTTGCTAAAGGGGTTTTTTAACATTCTGGGCTGTATACGAGGGGCTCCTCATTAATTCAGCCTGATTTGTTTGGGCTGTGTGTCTCCTGAAGTGTGGGTGGTGTTATGTTGTATTGTACATTATTATGCATAACTCAGCCTGTGTTTACTCTTCAGCACAGTTACAGCGCAGCGAGGACACTTAGAAATGGCTTCAAGTGCAGGGAACATTACACAGGCCTGTTCTGTGTGACAGAGGTGAAAGACGAGTGCGAAAGACACGAGGTCGAAGCTGTGGAATAAATACACGGTTTTAGCTTTTCCTTTATTGAATCTGACACAGCGAATGCTCCACACTGCAAACAGAATCTAATCTGAATCCTTTTACTACACCAACTGTCTGTTCTTTTTCGCTGCATCCATAAATTACCTCCTTGACATTTCCATATGCCTCAGACCACATCAATCAGGGTAAAACATCTCATATTGTCTGCGCATAAAAAGGAAGTCTGGAAGTGCTAACCTCAGTGTGCATCTGCTTTACCTTTATGGGCACATTGTGTAAAAGTGGAGGGTCCAGCCACCTGCGTGTCCATTAGGGGGGAGCACTGCCTTGATGCTACAGCACATATGCTGTTCATGTCACGAGTCAGTATATCCCAACACTGAAACAATGGATGACATGGAGATTTATCAGTAATTATTTATAATAATATAGTCATCTACACTCCACTTAACAAAACTGTATTAAATATCGTTGATTACATTTTTAACTTATGAATGTTTGTGAAAAATATTATTTTAAAAATCTGTCTGGATGCATTTTGTGTAGATTCGAGTAAACTGTATGAAGTATCACGATATATCACTGAGACAGTTTTTTCCCTCATACCCCGAGTCTCCATGGAGACCGTCGAATGCTACAGGTTATAGCATTAAAAACATCCTTTGGAAAACAGACCTTCTTACTGTGTGTGGCCTTTCCACAGATCTGCCCGATAACTGCTCTGTGGATGGCAGATTAATGCCACACTGTGAAACATTCTGACATCTGTGAATGAAACAAAACCCAACTTCAGGTTTTGAGGAGGAAACATCAGAAAACAGCCTCATATGGACCCTTTAAAACCATCTGAATGTTGCTATTGAAATACTGCAAAACATATTCAGATTTTCGTTATTATTTCCCATTTCTACTCAAATCTTTCTTGTATCATGTTGGATTTGGCATGTTTGTTGTGGCAGCCATTTTTCCTCTGGTTTTGTGTAATAAAGGCGAGAGCTGTGAGGGGAGGGAGGATCGGGACCTTCCTCCACTTCAAACATGCACAAAATGACACAGGAAATGACAGGGGCTGAACCTGAGGCGGCGGCTTTGATCTGGGGCAGCAGGTCCGTCTGCGCCTCAGATTGGATCCACGCTCTTCACCACATCTTCAGCTTTCATCAGACACGCCGGACTCACACGTGGAGGAAAAGGCTTTTGTGGCCTGCTGAGAGGTTTGTTTTTTTCCTTTGTTAGTTTTTTATTTATATTCGGGGAGTTTTTCATGGCCGTATTGTTGGAAAGAATCCTATTTTTCCCATTTAAATTCAAGGTCCTGGTTGAATTGTTTCGTAACTCTTAATTTCACAATATAAGTTAAGGTTGTGTTTATGTATGAGTAAAGCTTCTTGAGATTAAACCTGATCTATTATTACTTTTTTAGAGTTTTTATTTACTCACCTGAAGTTGTATTTGGAGGGATTCGTGCCTGTTTGAGTAATATTTAACAGTGGATTTTCAAGATGCCATATTACAGAAAAATTCTCATTTTCACTTCCACTGGGACACACCCACTGCTCAATTTGTTCTCTAATTTTATTTTCTTAACTGGTGATACATTTAGGATTCAGCAGCATCGCACAGTCATTTTGGTACATTTTCTTTAAATCTGCTGCTCTCCAGCGTCATCTGCAGTTCTGTGATGTTTACAGCGGCGGCAGTTCCCATTGGGCTCTGCAGTTTTCTGATGTGGAAGAAGAAACAATTTAAAATGTGCAACATAATGATCCATGGGTGTCATAGATTATAACTACAGTACATACAGTAGCAGACACTAGCACTGCACAGAAAGGAACAAAAGTCTTCACAGGCTCGATTCACACTGACGTCACAAACCTGGAAGACGTTTGGAAACGTGTGATGGGAACTTCCGCTGTAGTTCCCGGCACTGGACTCGACCGACTGTGATAAACCCACTGAAGTAAACGTGATCGTTGGTAAAGTGAAGCCTGCAGACGGATGTGCTGTTTGGAATCATCTTGGATCTGGCGCCTCGTCTCTTCTAATGTTCCCAGTGAGCGCGGAGTCAGTGGGGAAACGGTTGTAATTGTGGATTAGCCGAACATAACGGACGCTACAGTGACATGGAGATTAAGAAAACTGGACATTTTCTCATTTTTCCTAGATTTTGTCAGACTTCCTACCGTGAACAGAGCCCGTCGGAAGTGGTCATTGCATTTCCTTCTTCCTGGTTTGTGATGTAAGTGAATAGAGCCTATAGCAGAGGTGACCAAACTTTATTCATCAGGGGCCACATATTAAAACACAGAGCAGCGTGAGGCCGATCGAGGGTCATAGACTGAGAGTAATTCAAATCTGTGCACTTATAACAGGTTTGAATGACCCTCCAGACCTTTGTTCAGGCTCAGACCCTCAAAAGGACAAACTACATCTGCCTGATCAAGATCTGATTCAAAAACAGCAGTAAAAAGTACGACTGCGGCAGTTTGGGCCGATTCACCTGGAGCCTGAGGGCCAAAACAACTGGTCTGAGGGCCACAGTTTGGACATGCCTGGTTTATAGCCTCAGCTCCTCTTGACGTGGCGGAACAGCAGCTCTACTCCGAGCTCCTCCCATGTGACTGACCTTCTCACCCTGTCTATAAATACTCCCTTTACTTTACCCATCGCTGATACATTATACACATTATAAACCTCACAACTCATTAGATGCAGTTCAAAAACAGATTTCAAAGTTATTACATAAAGCGTATTATAATCTCGAACTGTTCTACTCAATCCAAATGATCAACTTTTGCAGATTAACAAAGACATCAGTATTAATTGGTGTGTAAATCCATGTGTAAAAGTGCTGTAGTGCAGAGATAATATTGAAGCCATTTGCCCCTCGTCCGCCCACAGCGCTGCAGAGTCTTGTGAGGTGAGGTAATGATGTGTGGAGCCTCATCTGGAGCTGTCAAACCTAATGGATGTTCAGACCATGAATGTTGCATGATGAACGGGGAACATGCAGATTACTTTTCACATTTGAAGAAATTATGATTAATTATGCTTCATTACTCAGATATCTGCAGAAAACAATTATAGAATATTCCAAATAGCTCTTTTAAAGCTCCTATATTAGAAGTGACTCTTGTGAGTCATGAATGTTGTTATGTTATTGTCTTTAAAAATCTCACTGGAGCTGTGTTTTGTTTCATTCATGCATGTTTGAGAAATCCTGCATCATTAGGATATGTACATCTCCTAAATTTGTGACATTATGAAGCAGTAGTTTTCAAGTTAACAGCTACATGTTTCCTTTATTTCACTAAAGATTGGCCATTCCAGGCCTGAAATCATGTAAAAAAATTCGACTGAAGGTGTATTGAGTTTAAAACATGGTCGTTATTTTCCATTTGGGAGAAGAAATATAATAATTCTGCTGCTCACGACAAATCTTGAGTGTCGTCGTGTCCTTGGACATGAACCCTTTCACTGACCGGGTAGAAATAATTGGTTGTGTATTAAATGTGGAGGTCTGTATGTAACTCGAAAATGCCCATCTTCAAAATACCAATCAACAAAACAGAATGAACGGGAAAAGTATATAATAAGGACGAGCAGAAAGGCCAGGGAAAGGCTGAACCACAACTAAACGAAGAAAATAAAACTGAAATTAAACCAGGACTAAATTAGAGGGGATTAGAGGACTGAGCCATCACAAAAACAGACCAAACCAGGACTAAACCAGGACATAATGGGGACTTAACCAGGCTAAATTATATTGAAATTACCAATGCAATTTACCACGTGTGTTCTGAGGACTTACTTTTTTTTTTCAATATATTGTTTATTCGTTTTCATTTTTTCAATTGAGACAAAAAAAACTATAAAAAACACAAACACTGCCAGTGCGGTAATGTCTAAAGCACAAGTGTGAGATCAGTCCTCTCAAGTTTGAGGTCGAGTTCTCTGTTTAATATGGTCCATAAAAGGTCCCCAGATTTTCCTGAATTTATCTCTGATCCGACAAATTGTACCGAATCTCTTCAAAATCGGAGGACTTACTTTCCATGTACCTTCTTCCTTTGGGTGACAGCAGCTCAGATGGTGGAGTGATTGTCCACTGATCTGAAGGTTGGTGGTTTTAATCCTCTTCTTCTGCTCTTGACATAAACATAAATGGCAGAGGTCAGATCCACTGGCCCACAGGTGGAACACAAAGGAATTCTGTTGTTGTGATCTTGGGCAGAGGGAAAACCCACCTCGCCTCACTGTTCGAACAGTGGGTGTGTGGGTCCTTGCAGTTCCTTGTCTCGAAGGTGGAAAACGCTGTATAAAATTAGTCCCATTTTGTTCTGTGACACTCCGGAGTTCCTAAACACTTGGCACAACACATTACATAACCATGTTTAACTCTGGCGCGTTGGCACTTCATCATTTTAATTGCTGTTCGCTGTACAAAACTCCCTCTGACACAGTAAACAAACATGTGTTACACAGTGAGGGGGAGGTGGGCCCCTGAGCTCAGTCCCTCTGACAGAGACCAGCACAGACCTGTTTCCTGCTCCTCCCACAGCGTCAACAACACTCAGAGCATTAGTTTCCATTGGGGCTCATTGTCGCTGCATTAGACTATGGATCCCTAAGGAAGTGTCCTGCAAATAGCATCTCTGCTAAACGCTAGTGTTAAATGAAGAGAATAACCGGACAATGTGGGTACGATTTCTGCACTGTGTTTAGTCTGGCTTCATTATCAGGATGGATTTAACACTTTTGTCTTTAGTGACTTAACGTTTCTGGTGGAGGGTTTGTCACCTGCTTGTCTCTTTGTTTTTGTTGGTACATCTTCACTGTGTTATCTGTGTCTATGGAGACAAGCAGGTAGCGGCACTAGCCAAAGTAGAGGTCAGATCTGTGGAGAGGCAATCCCACATAATGTGAAAGCATGTTTTATTTTTCTTTCAATAAAACTGTAACTGAGTAAACGTGAGATTAGTTTTTAAGGCCACAACGCTAAACTTTCCAGGTAAAGGAACAACATCTCCAGATTGTACATTTATAAACTCAGTCCGGTCCAGTTTATCCAAAAAGGGTGAAAAAAGCCATTTGTTCTCCAACAGACAAGAGATTTCAAAGAAAAAATCTTCAATTTCCAGGACTTTTTTTTCTTTGACTAATGTTTGTTGTTCTTTGTCTGCCACATGACTCACTGCTTTTAAGGGATAAAAATGGCCACACCAGGTCACCAGTCATCAAACATTTAGTAGAAGCTTTATTTAGCAAATGTTTTCGCCTTAGCTTTTGTTTACTGCCCTTACGTGTCCCTTCTGCTGGAATGGCCCAATCGGTCACATGCATTTTAACAGCACATGTAAGTAATTCTCCCACTATGGCCTCAATAACGTCATTCTGCATTGTGATACAGGCCTAAAATGTTCGAAGACTTATTAAAGGAACAGTTTCCTTCTGAATGATCCACTTTTGCTCTTTGGACTTCAGATGTCTCAATATTTGGCTCTCTGTGAAAATAGTTTGGACAGCCCTGGTCTATACTTTAGTGTTATAATATTATGTCACTGAATCCATGTTTTGACCTTATGTGACCGTGTTAATGCCGTGTTTAGGGAATCAACACGTGTAATGTATTTGATAATCAGCTCGACTCCCTCTAGACACACACGTATCGGTATGAAAGCGTCAGAATTGGCCCCTCTGCGTAATGAGTGTGATATTCGGAGCCATGTCTGTTGAAGATGGAACAGGAAGTGCAGTGGTTTCAGTGTAATGTGGAGGTCCTCTGAGCCTGAGGACCTGTGCTCCAATCAGCTGTGAGTGTCCTCCAGAAGCCCCTGAGCACCGCCCTGCCCCCTGAGCACCGCCCTGCCCCCTGAGCACCGCCCTGCCCCCTGAGCACCGCCCTGCCCCCTGAGCACCGCCCTGCCCCCTGAGCCCCGCCCTGCCCCCTGAGCTCCGCCCTGCCCCCTGAGCACCGCCCTGCCCCCTGAGCACCGCCCTGCCCCCTGGAAACACACGGCACCACTGGGACGTGACGGGAGCTCATGAGGAGCTCTACAATCACCACTGAATGTAAAAATACACTCTGAACATGATGATGATTTCAAACTGTTTTTATTTGCATCCCATTTGGATAACGTGTGTCCATTTTTAGAACAGCGCAATGCAAATTCATCCAAGTGACTGCTGGTAGAACAGTCGCTCCTTGTAGAAAAAAGGTTACAGGTTTGATTCCTGGACTGGGTGGACTTTCCATTTCCTTTAAATATGTGGGGGTCTTCCAGCTAAGTGTTCATAGCCAAGATACTGGCTCAGGAAATGGAGATTGGTCAAATATGAGGAACAAATTTTCCATTGATGGCAGCAACGTTACAAGAAACATACAAACTTCACTTTTCTGTGCTTTAAATCATAGTAATATTGGCGTTCCCTCATCATTAGATTACTCAAGTTTTATTTCAAACGAGAGTCCTGCACGGGTCTGATTTGGACAAACCGCACCCGCCTGTACCCGTCATAACTCAATCTCCACCCGACCCGTTTCCCGACAGAATTGAATTAAAATTCCGCACCTGATTTGACCCACTGTAAATACAAACCGACACACAAATGAAAATCAGTGAGAGCCAAAAATGAGCCACAACTTTATATTCTTCACTCACTAATTTTCTTTTCAGCTCCTCGCAGGTCCCTTTGCAGGACACACTGCAGGACGTCGCAGATTTCTGGGAATGAACGTGCAGCAAAAACATGGATTTTACATTTAATCATCAACAACGGCAATTTTGCATTTCACTAAAACCCTGTGTTTTATTCGCTCGTGATGTTTTATAAACCGCAGGTTAAACCCGCGCTCTCCTGTGTCCAACCTGAACCCAACAGCACAACATTTTTCACCCGTTTCATTCAAAGCTGCGGTTCACCCGTCGTGTTTCTGCAGGTACCTGAACCCGCGCAGGACTCTGTTTAAAACATATTGGAGTAATCCTGTACTGTCCTGCGTTTCTGGTTTGAGTGCTAAAACAAATCTGTTTTGAGCTATGAGCCTTTCCCCGCCCACAGCTCAGTAATTATCTTACCTCAATTATCTGAAAAAGCAGCACTTTATATGTTCAGAAATACTGTGCAGTCATTAAAAAAGGAAAATCTACAAATGAAAATCCACTACTTGCTCTGGCGAAATGCTGCTATAAAGAGGTGGAGCCAACGGCATAAAATCAATTGTGCAGTTTTTAATTATTCATTTCTTTTAGATCAATATTGGGGCCATGTTACTTTCTGATTTTGTCTGATCTGTTATAATGTTGTTTCCTCACCACAAACAGACCTGGAGACTGTGTTTTGTTTCTCACACATGTTTAACACACAAATCCTGCAGATTTAGGCTGAGTTCTTCTCTCAAACTGAACACTCTCCTTTGCCCTGTGATCTCAGGTCAAACAGGAAATGCTGCACTGTCTTTAAACTCCACACACCTTCGATATGGATCAGATTAATAATAAAGCATTACTCAAACATGTGTGAATGAAACAACATAACTCCAGGCCTGTTTTTGAAAAGGAAACATCATTATAACACGGTTTAAAGCTCAGAGAGTCAAGGTTATATGTATATAGAATCTTTAACTAAATGTAAAATAAGGATGTAGATGTTCGGGTTGATTCCCCTTTGCTAAACCTGCTCGGTAAATGGGTTTGGTGCGATCAGCAGAATAAACACGAGCAGAGATCAGACCCGTCTCTGTATATGAATGAATTATGGAGGATCGGTCCGTGTCAGCTGTGTGCGTCTCATCTGGGAGAGATTAACGCTGATAACTGCTCGTCTCTTCTCACTGCTCCCAGTACAAATCTGTTTTTCATTATGGTGTTTTTTGCTAACGATGATGACTGAATATTAAATAAGAAGGGAAGTTAGAGGCAACGGGTGGAGTTCAATTTGTCAACTGGACCAAAGTTTTGGTCTTCTAGCCATGGATTGTACCTGGACGAATGAGGGTTTCTACACAAGGGAAGTTAGAATGAGGCTGGAGTGTGAGCAGAGTCACTTATGTGAAAACAATACCTGGTTTAGGCTGTGTCCTGTATCGTTTCTAATACATTTCTGCTTCGTTAAGAACAGTGACTCTGAAATTCTTCTCATCAAGGACCACCAAAGAAAACATTTTGCTTTTTGAGTAGCACCAGATCTAAACCAGGTCTATAACAGGTCTAAAAGTGGACTCCATAATTTCCACTGTAGTTCTCGACAAGACAACAAGAAATAATCGAAAGGACAAAATAAACTCAAACTAACTTTGGCAAACCTCCCTGAACCATTAAAAAAGTTAGAATAAATTCAGTAAAATGCAGTTTCCATTCAGTTAAACCAGACAAAGGTCTTAGTGACTTTGTGCTGAGCCTGCAGTGGGTTTAAGATGCTTCAAAACTAACTCAGCATCAAAACTTGGAATCAGCATTTTTCTTTCTGTAACAATGTCAAATTTATTTATTATAAAGCACGACTGCCACAACCAGTAACCTACCGTAATTTCACGACCATAAGGCGCATATAAACGTCTTAGATTTTCTTCAAAATGAGCCACGCGCCCTTTCGTGCAGTGCGCCCTATGTGAGGCGGACGTGTTAGAAAAAGCATGAGAACGTTAAAGGGGGAAGTGTGGGCGTGGCTTGTGTATAAAAGAACAGGTATGTGCTTTATGCACAACATTGCTGTTTTAACAACCCTGAAAATGGCAAAGAGACACGCCTATGAAGCTCAATTTAAACTGACGGCGATCAGTTACGCGGAGGTACATGGGAATCGAGCCGCCGCGAGAAATTTCAACATTAACGAGTCGATGGTTCGTAAGTGGAGGAAGATGGAAAACGAACTGCGACAGGTGAAGAAGACGCAGCTGAGTTTCCGCGGAAATAAGGCGAGGTGGCCAGAGTTGGAGGCGAGACTCGAGCAGTGGATCATAGAAACAGTGAAACAGTGGCTGAGGGAGGTGTATGTTCGGAGAGTGGGTGGTTTTTTCCACGCATCACCATCGCTTCTAATTTATGACTCTATGCGTGCTCATCTCACCGCTGACGTGAAAAAACAAGTGAAGCAAATGAACGCTACGCTTGCTGTGATTCCGGGAGGGCTGACGAAAGAAGTCCAACCGCTGGACATCGGCGTGAACCGGCCGTTCAAAGTAAGGATCACGGCGGCATGGGAGCGATGGATGACCGAAGGAGACCACAGCTTCACGAAGGGTGGAAGGCAGCGCCGGGCGGGTTACGCTACAGTTTGCCAATGGATTGTAGATGCTTGGGCTAACGTGTCTGCTGGTACTGTTAAACGAGCTTTCGCAAAAGCCGGTATAATTTCTGAGGAGCCGCACGGTACAGACAGTGACTCCGACAGCGAGGAGCGAAGTGGACCTGCTATGGATTTTGCGCAGCTGTTCGATTCCGAAACAGAGGATGAGGACTTTGACGGATTTGAATAATGACTATTGTTTAATATTGTTGTAATTAGTACTTAAATAAAGCACAACCAAACTCAGTTTTGCTCCCTATATATTTTTCAATACGCACATTTGCATGCTTGTTTGTGCGCCTTTTCGTACGGTGCGCTTTATGTGTGTGTTAAATACAGTAATGGCACACAAAACTGAGACTGCGCCTTTTCGTACGGTGCGCCGTATGGTCGTGAAATTACGGTAGTTTATTCAGTATCACATTATTATTTAATCCTTACTTACAACTAAATGCCTGTGTCCCTGGTCATTAGATAATGTAAATCAACTTTATTAATATAGTACATTTTGAGGATGACAGATGATTTATTTTATTTATTTTTATTCTGTACCAAACTGCAAAAAACAAAGTCAAGCTAAAATCACTTGGATAAAGGAAGTTTTACCATAATTTGAGAAAAAATCACTTGGCAAGTAAAATGATCTGTCACTGCAGTAAGATTTTTGTACTTAAAATAAGAAAAATGACTTTTTGCACTTAAAATAAGAAACAAAATTGAATGTTGCTTGAATTAAGAAAAAAACACTTGATGAATCTACTCAAATAAAGTCAAATGTTCTTAATTTAATCATTTTAATTTACCTGGATATTGTTTTTTCCAGTGCAGTTTCCTTTCACATTACATTATTCTTTAATATTACCATTTTGTCTGTATTCCTTCTCATTAATGTACATACAGGCCTCTTCTATATTTTTTGTCAGGAAAAATATTTATTCTATCAAAACCAAACTGGATTAAATGACCAATCAAACACTGACACAAAATTCCTTCTTCTGAAATCTCACCCAAGACTTGTCCCCTGTTTTCACACCAAACATCACGTGACCAATTACCATAAATCACCACCTATTTTGTTTTGGGGGGTTTTTCGGCTAATTGCTCACCTAATTGTCCATTGATTTCCTCCTCCTGCCGAGCTGCTCCACTTATGCAAACCAGCCTGTGTTTGTCGTACTCTCTTTTCCGTGGCTAATCCTGGAACGAGCCTCTTCAGAAGGGCCCGGCTCTGCTGGCAGGAAACATATGTTCAGTAACACCAGACAAAGAGCTACAAAGAGCTACGGGCCTCCAGTGGAAATTAGTCGTAGATTGTGATTGTTCTGGTAATAACCATATGGTGTTTTTCATATCTTTGTACAATGCGGAAAACTTTGAATCCACAACATGAGGAAACCGCACTGCTAAACTGTTTGTTTTAATGACATCCAAGGCCTGAAATGCCCCTAATGTGTGACGAAAAAACAGGATCAGTATTTCATAAGGGCCCATATAGCACCTTATCGTTTCCTCATCAAAAACACACAACTCTGGCATAATTAGATGTCGTGTGTTACGTGTCTCTTGCTGGGGAAAAGGGAACGACCAAATACAATTTATTTACAGTGAGGAAAGAAACAATCGACCAACAAAAAAACAAGGAATGCTAAAGGAAAAACAAAGGGATTTAAATAAAAAGGAATCACTAAACCAAGAACCCTAAGTAAGAACGCCCAACCCAAGGAAACCAACTAAAGGTGTAGTAACATAAAGTGTCTGTAAACAACAGCCGCTACCGTCACAAATCAAAAGAGACACAACAGAACCAAAAAACCAAAGTGAAAGTGGCTGCAACAGGGTGTGGAGCTGCCCTGAACAGGTAGAAAACCGTGGCTTTTATGTTCCGCCCCCACAGGTGGGGCCGGATCGGTGGGGGCGGATCGGTGGGGGCGGTAGAGCCTCCGGCTGATCCAGCAGCAGCAGCAGATTCCCAGCCCCATCCAGGGGTCGTCTCCCGTGCATCCGGGTCCAGGGCTCACGGCCCAGATGCTGAGCACTCACAAAGCAATAAGAGGCAACAGGAGCACAAAAAACACACGAGGGCCAAAGCTCAGAGCAAAGTGGTGATACAGGAAGTGCTCTGATGTGTTTTTAAACTCCAGACACCTTCATTAAATTTATTTGGATAATTTCAGCTCTGGAATTGCCCATCTCTACTGAACTGAAGGTAAAGATTAGCTGTTTTCTTACTACCACATCATAAGGAACCTGCTTTTCTCTTTGGGTCCATATGTTTAATGCCCTATTGTGGCATATTCCAGGCAGTGTAATCAGATAAGCTTTTACCAAAAAAGTTACTCCCTGCACCTTTTACGCTGCGGTAATCATGGTTTTATTGCATATTAATGTGGTTTCAGCACGTCTGACTTCACTGTGGCGGCTGTTTCGTGCCTGATAAGACAGAACCGCCCCTCAGTGTCACTGTGGATCTGATTTATTAGAGCTGAGAAAGTTTTGTCAAGGGGAAACTTTACACTCCCCAAAATCAGTCAGGAGTTTTTTTCTCCACAGTTGAAGCAGTTTCCACTGGACGTCATTCAGTTTCTTCATCGATGTAGAGAAATATTTTTCCTTTTCACAGAACAGTTCACAAATCCATCTGTAAAACAAGCTCAGGAGGGTTTTTACTGAGGTTCTGTTATCACTAACACACTTCCACTTACACTTCTTATACGTGTTATTTTTGAGTCTTACACAAAGCATTAAAGGTACTTTTCTCTCTCCGTCTCTGTGGAGTTGTTTTGTCCAGAAAGTGACACCATCAAGCCAAGTTACACATCAGATCTGTGGAGAGGCGACTCTGCTCATGTTTTTAACCCTGTAGTTGAATGAACAGAACATAGGTACGTTTAATGCTGCTGTGGAACATTTCAAAGCAATAAAATCTTTATTAAATTAATTAAAGATCATTACTTTCTATGTTTTAGTTTGTATATTATCAATTAATTTAACCAGTTTAGTCTTACTGTGTGTAAAAATATTCAAAAATAACGATATATCATGATACTGAATTTGCTGATACAGTATTGATATCATGGACTGCTGTATCGAGTATTTTTTGGTATCTTTCAGTATTTTTTTGTGACCACATGACAATACAGTCGACATATTCACTCTATTGATCATTTAACTGGATGCATTTCATATCAACTTTGCATAAATAATGCTTTAATGAAATGTAGTTGCTGAAATGTATCGTGATCATATCGTATCGTGATCATATCGTATCGTGATCATATCGTATCGTGATAATATCGTATCGTGATCATATCGTATCGTGAGGGACCCTGTGATTCCTGGACCTCATTTGGATTCTCGATCTTGTGGAAGTTCAGGATTGTATATACCAGTACAGTATGTGTGTTATTGCAGTTTTCATTTCACAGTTTTTAGATTCAAATTTAGAAAACTTTATTCATCCCTGAGGACATTTCCTTTGTCGCTCCGTAGCTGCTCTCAGTCTTCAGGTGAAGATCGATTGTTGTGGTTTCCAGTTGAGGTGGGGCTGTTTTTCTTGGTGAACGCTGGGACAGTCTGGCACACAGCAGTGATTCAGCTGCAGGGCCATCTGTCCAGCCACAGGAGCAAATATTACCCGGCCGAGACTGCACTCATTCAGAGGCGGATTTTATGGCCCCCTTCCTGCCTCTGACATGAGGTGCTGTTCATGTGGGGCACAGATTTCTTCAGTCTCTATAGTATAGTTTAAAGCAAACCTATTGTGCAAAATCTACTTTTTAGAGCTTTTAATCATGTTAGAATTGTTTCTTTTCACCATTTTTCTCTTGAAGTTTCGTACATGTTTCCGAATCAGAATCAGAGGTTTTATTGCCGTATGAGTGAACAGGTTCACAACATTAGGAAATTGCTGCGGTTTTTTGGAGCGAAACGTGAACAAACACTAACATGCAACAAATAAAATAGAATAAAATAAAGTAGAAAACAATAAACTATAATATAACACAAAAATTTACAAGAATATAAAGTATAACAGCACAGGTGATGATCAGTGCAAACAGCAGGTGCAGAAACACAGGGTCATGTGACTGAAGCAGAGAGGGTCATGTGACTGAAGCAGAGCAGTGTGAGTGTTTATGAGTCCAACAGCAGACGAAGAAACTGTTTTTGTGACGAGAGGTTCTGGAGCCTCCGGCCTGAGGGGAGCAGGTCCAAAAGTCCCTGTCCAGGGTCAGAAGGGTCAGATCTGACCTGCAGGAGTCTGAGTCCTGGAGGTGAACAGGTCCTGAAGAGACGGAGGACGCAGCCGAGTTTCGTGCATGTTTGATGTTTGAGCAAACTTTAATCACGTATGTTCAAGATGCCAGATTGTTGATCAACTCCAGTTTTCACCATCCCCAGTAAACACTCACTTCTCTGCGTTAACTTTATTTTCACTTATTTTCTTAATTAAAAATAAAAGTCAGGTGCTCGTTGATCTTGAGGGATCCGTCAGAATCGCCGACTCTTTGTTGTGATGATGTTAACATCAGCTCCCACTGGACACAGCTGTCTGAAGACAATGGGCTTGTTTCTTTTATTAAGTTGTTTCAGATGAATATTGTGATTTAAAATGTCCAAATTATAACATAATTATGCATGGGTCGATTATAGCCTGAGCAGACTCAAGCACCATATGTGTTCTTTAAAAGTGAACTGGAGGAATGGTCAGAATTCTAATTAACTCTAATGACTGGGCCTATCCACATGAAACAAACAGTGACTCAATGTCTTCTCTGTTAGAACAAATACACAAAAGTGAAATGACTCTTTTCACAATCGTCTTTTTGCACTTAAAATAAGAAACTAAATCTTATGTCGCTTGAATAACTAAACAAAAACAAGTCAAATCTACTCAAATAAAGTAAAACGTTTTTAATTTAAGATGTTTTAATTTACTTTTTGATGTGAAGAACGCCTGCAAACCTTTTCTTTTCCATTTGGCTTTTGTAGCTCTCGGCCTCACAATTCAATCAGTGTTTTTTCCAATAAAGACGTATTTGCTTCCTCATTCAGATCATCCACAATACGAACGCCACCAGGAGCCTCTGCACTTTATACTAATCCGTATTTACACACGGGCGCGAGGTTTCAATTTCGCCCGATGATTAATCTGTGCAGAATTATGCATCTCATGAATTATACAAAAAGCAAAACATGTCATTTGAGGGAAAAGAGAATCAAATATTGGCTTGGATGAGCGTTAAGTCGAAGTCATTTTCAATCCCATTTGAAATCTGAGGTAAACACTGAATATTGAAAAACCTGAGTGGAAATCTGATCGTGACATTTATTTTATTTTATCGTCTCTTTCACAGTGCAGCTCACAGAAAAGAAAGGCCAAGTCTCCAGACAGTAGCAGGTTAGAATAAAGTCATATTGGATCACATTTTTAGGTTAAGTACAGGAAATACAAAGTCAGGGTGAAAAGTGCTTTGATAGTTTCATTTTTTTTTTTTTTTTGATCAAGATAAATAATAAAATGCGTTTTCACAGTAAGCAGGCCACCTCTCCACTGACCTGATCTGTACCCTGGCCTTTGTTACGCTCATTTCTGATATAAGGTGGTTTCCTCATCTCATCAGAAACAGACCTTGAGTCATTCACACGTTTCACGCAGAAACCCTGAATATTTAGGCTGAATTCTTCTCTCAAACTAAAAACATCTGCCTTGGTAATACAGGAAGTGCTCCACTGTGTTTTTAAACTTCATACTCCCTCATTAGAATCATTCAGATAATTTCCACCCTGGACTTGCCCATCTGAAAAAGTAAAAAGTGGCTGTTAACTCAACTACTGCTTCATGACATCACAAGGTGGAGCAGAGCATTTTGAGCTTTGGAAATGTAAACAGACTAACATCAACACCAGGACGACGAGACTCACGACAGGAAAGAGGTCGACCTTCTGACCACGTGGTGCAGGGACAACAACCTCCAGCTGAACGTCCAAGGAGATCGTTGTGGACTTCCAGAACGGCCACAGCCAACGCCCACTGCCCAGGACGCTGCTGCTGACCAAGGCCCACTGCCCAGGACGCTGCTGCTGACCAACGCCCACTGCCCAGGACGCTGCTGCTGACCAACGCCCACTGCCCAGGACGCTGCTGCTGACCAACGCCCACTGCCCAGGACTCTGCTGCTGACCAACGCCCACTGCCCAGGACGCTGCTGCTGACCAACGCCCACTGCCCAGGACTCTGCTGCTGACCAACGCCCACTGCCCAGGACGCTGCTGCTGACCAACGCCCACTGCCCAGGACGCTGCTGCTGACCAACGCCCACTGCCCAGGACTCTGCTGCTGACCAACGCCCACTGCCCAGGACGCTGCTGCTGACCAACGCCCACTGCCCAGGACGCTGCTGCTGACCAACGCCCACTGCCCAGGACGCTGCTGCTGACCAACGCCCACTGCCCAGGACTCTGCTGCTGACCAACGCCCACTGCCCAGGACGCTGCTGCTGACCAACGCCCACTGCCCAGGACGCTGCTGCTGACCAACGCCCACTGCCCAGGACTCTGCTGCTGACCAACGCCCACTGCCCAGGACGCTGCTGCTGACCAACGCCCACTGCCCAGGACGCTGCTGCTGAGAGACTGAGCAGCACAAACCCCTGAGGTGCACATCAGTCAGGCCCTGTCCTGGACCAACACTGCACCAGCGGTGAAGAAAGTCCAGCAGCGCCTCTACGCACCACCCGCCTCAGCACCACCCGCCTCAGCACCATCATGAGCACATTCTACAGAGGAACCACTCAGAGCATCTTTTCCAGCTGCATCACTGTGTGACAGGACCACGACAGGAGAGTCCTGCAGCACAGAGTGAACACAACAGGAAGATCCCTGCTGCACCGCTCCCCTTCCTGCGAGACATAAGCACCATCCACTTCACCCCCAAAGCCTTCACCATTACGAGTGATGCAAGTCACACCACACAATCTGTTCAGCCTCCTGCCTCCGGGACGAAGTACAGGAGCCTCTGTTCCCGCACCACCAGAATCACTAAGCTTCATCCACCAGGCTGTTAGGATGCTGAACTCTCTCCTCTGTAACCACCAGGCTGTTAGGATGCTGAACTCTCCCCTCTCTAACCACCAGGCTGTTAGGATGCTGAACTCTCTCCTCTGTAACCACCAGGCTGTTAGGATGCTGAACTCTCTCCTCTCTAACCACCAGGCTGTTAGGATGCTGAACTCTCTCCTCTGTAACCACCAGGCTGTTAGGATGCTGAACTCTCCCCTCTCTAACCACCAGGCTGTTAGGATGCTGAACTCTCTCCTCTGTAACCACCAGGCTGTTAGGATGCTGAACTCTCTCCTCTCTAACCACCAGGCTGTTAGGATGCTGAACTCTCTCCCAGGCTGCAGGAAGCAGTGTCTCCCTAAAGAAGGACTTTAGACTTTTCCTTTTATTTTCTTCTTCTTCTTTACTTTAGAAGACGGAGAGTGAAAACATAATTTAAATTGTTCATATGGAAACTTGACACTAAACTTCTTGAACTGAATGTGACTCAAACGTGTGAATGAATAAACACGACTGTGGTTTGTTTTGGAGAAGGTAAATAAGTTTCTAAAGGTCACACGAGTCTGTTTCCTTTAATATGGGACCTTTAGGATCCAGGCTGGAGTCACGTTCCACTGAACTGAACTGATGCTGTGATACGTTCGGTCTGGATGTTTCCTCAGGTCGACCACAGCTGAGTCACAAATGTGTTCCTGACAAATCTAACAGAAGATCCTGACAAACACCATCATATAACAGAATCTGAGCCTCGTCTGCACCGGCTCTGTCTGTATCAGCTATAAAACAGCTTTTTAAGTGTGAAACTGAAAAGGACTGAAGCCTGTGAAACCTGCAGCTTTTATCAATACTGAATCATCACATTCTGAAGAGGATCTTCTGCTGATTCTGAAATGATAAAAAATACATGTTGTATTTATGTAGATGCTAAAGTTCTAAAGTTCTAATGGAGTTTGGATTATGTCTCGTATTATTCTGTATTTTAGTGTAGAAAAGCTCAACCAGCAACAGGAGCTAAACATTTGCCAAATAAATAAAATGCACAACAGGTAAAATCCTCTGGTTAAGGTGGTCCTGATGGGAGCCCGGGTGCAACACTCACTGCCTTACTGACGGATGGGGCAAATGCAGAGGGCAAATCTTTCCTACTTTAAACAGCATTTCCTTGTAATGAGATGCAGAAGACACACAGGGGTCTTATTTTAGCCCAAGAGCTGCTGTACACCAGATCCAAGACATATTTTACTTTATCACAGGAATAAATCAGGTGCTGCCCCTTTAAGAACACATCGCCACATACGGCCCACATTTTATCGAGCATCACTGAACAATGCCTCATTATGAAGAAACTCACACAATAAACCCTGATTGTTCATCGTACAATATGTAAAATGGACTATTCATAAAATTAGCAGATTTCCTGATATTCCTCTTGTTATTATTAGATTGTGCACTTAAAAAACCCTTTGTAGATCTGCACTTTTGTGTCTGAGAGGTGAGGGGCAGATGCTGAGGGGCAGATGCTGAGGGGCAGATGCTGAGGGGCAGATGCTGAGGGGCAGATGCTGAGGGGCAGATGCTGGTCTGGCTTTCATGACATGAGCACAGACAATAGAAGTGGATCATTTTACACTTCAAAGCCTGTGGACGGAGGCTGGAAACAGGAAGTCAGTGGGTTTGTTTGCTCAGTGATAAAGGAGCTGCTGGGGACACAGGACTGAACGGACTGAGCGAGTGTTCAGTGAGACACGTTATCTGCAGCTGATCTTCCTCTGGTTTAAAGCTGCTGCACACAGAAATGCCTCTGACTGGAACATGTGTCGTCCCTTTGTTATTGGGGAGGGATTATCTTTAAAGGAAACGCTTTTCTTGGGCATGATGGTGACCCTCTTGGCGTGGATGGCGCACAGATTGGTGTCTTCGAACAGACCCACCAAGTAAGCCTCGCTGGCCTCCTGCAGAGCCATGACCGCGGAGCGGCACGGTGGCTGAGTGGCAACACTCAGGCCTCACAGCAAGAAGGTTGTGGGTTCGATCCCCGGGTCACCCGGGCCTTTCTGTGTGGAGTTTGCATGTTCTCCCCGTGTCTGGATGGGTTTCCTCCGGGTACTCCGGTTTCCCCCATCAACCTAAAACATGCCCGCACCCCTATGAACTAACATCAAGGACCATGTTGTCCACCCTCCTGTGGGCTCACCACCTGCAGAGGGGTTCATAGGGGGTCAGGTGCTATGAGGATTGGGCAGTAAACTGCCCCCGTGACCCAGCCGGATTAAGCGGGAGAAGATGGATGAATGGATGGAAATGCTTTTCTTCGTGGAGATGTTTTTGCTTTGTCTGGAATGTCTCACACTATGGCATTAAACCTTTCTATCTACATGGAGACCAAACCAGACCAAGTTACAGGTCAGATCTGTGGAGAGGCGCCTTTGCTCACAGTCAGAATGTGTTTTTCTGTATTTTTGAGCTTTAATAAACCCCCTGTAACTGAACACATGTAAAGCAGAGCTGTTTAGTGTCATGTCTGACATTACTGGATATTCAAACCTCAGTATTGGGTAAAGTAGGTTCAGAGCTTTGAACCCGGTTATATTTGTTTCCCCTTCTCATTTACTCTCTCAGAGTTGTATTTGGAGTGATTCCTTCATGTCTGAGAAATCTTTAATCACTTATTTTCAAGACTCCATGCTGCCAATCACCTCCCACCTTCACCACTTCTTGCCATACACCCACTTCTGTACTTTGTTCAACAGTTTTAGTTTCTTAATCGGTGACTGCACCGCAAAAAATAAGAAAAAAATACTATTTTTGAGGTAAAAATGCCCTATTTTAAGTGAAATTATCACTTAACAAGTTTTCTTAAAATAAGACAAATATAAATCTTGTTCTAAGCAGAAAACACTAGAGTCAAGTATTTATGGACAGATTTTTCACCTTATGTTGAGTATATTTATCCTTGATTGAAGTAATTATTGCTTATTACTGCTTATTTCTCGTATATAACATGTAATGTATTAGACTATTTTTTCTTAAATAGACACTAGTTTTAAGAAAACTTTCTTTCTTCATTCACAATATCGACACATTTGATCAAATACAACAAATCAATCACATTTGAAGCTGCGTTTATTGAAATGTCACATTTTCCACTTTCCCAAAATCTTAGTACATCTGCAGCTCAAAGCCCCGGGACACGACTCTGAGGACAGAGGTTCAGATCTGAGCCGGAGAATCGGTTTGAGACGGAAGTGAAAGAGGATTAACCTGGAATAAGCTGTAATATAGATACGATATGACAGGATGAAATATCCGGAAACAAGTCAAAAAATCTCATCTTATTAAGTTAAAAAAAAACTTAAAATTGCTCTTTTAAGATCCATCCATCTTCTCCTGCTTAGTCCGGCTGGGTCGCGGGGGCAGTTTACTGCCCAATCCTCACAGCACCTGACCCCCCCTGAACCCCTCTGCAGGTGGAGCCCACAGGAGGGAGGACAACATGGTCCTGATGTTAGTTCATAGGGTCTTTTAAGATGAATCTGCTTAAGTCAAGTCACTTTAACTATGCAAGAAAATCCTTCTTTGCAGTGAGGTGTAGGATTTAGGGTCACGCAGTCATTTTGAAGAAAAATGTGCTTCATGCTAGAATGACGCAGTAGGGATGAGACAAGAGCTCGTGCCACAAGACTGTGTGCACATGAGAACAATGATCTTGTAACGTTTTCCCCGTTTGGATAAAAAAAGGTTAAGTGTTGGTGGATTTCATCTTTTGAGAAGCCGTAGTTCCAAAAACACTCCTATGACAACAAACATTAAATGCAGTAAATACAAAGCCTGAAGCCAAGTTTTTTGAACTAAATCAGACTCAGATTTACTCCTCAGAAAGTCAGAATGTCTCTGTTCTCGTGGGCTCGTCCCAGTCCTGATGTGCAGCTGTAAGAGGAGCAACACCTTTGGGCTCTTTGTTTGATGATGTTTACAGCAACATCTTTTCTAAAAGGGAAGTCAGCAGCCTTATTTATTTTATTGAGTCGTTTTAAATTATTATTGCAGTTTAATATGTGCCACATAATGATCTGTGGGTGCCATAGATTATAAACAGCACAGTCGTTATGTTCTATAGTTGTCCACATGTGTTCGTATACACTGGATTTCCAGGTGTGTGCAAAACCTCTTCATACTCTGAGGTGAAGCTCGGGCAGATCCCACAGAACCTGATGCAGTGATTTGCTTTTGTCACAAAATGCTGCTTTTACAATATTTTTTGAGAGAAACAACAAAACGTGCATAAAATAATAAAGTGGAACCGGCTCGAACCCTGGATACACTATGAAGAGTCCAAATGTGACCAAAACATGGATTTATTCCACTATATTACTGACAAATGTTATAATGTTAATCTCTGAACTAAAGGTAAAAGGAGCTGAAAACTACCACTGCATGACATCACAAGGTGGAACAGAGCATTTTGAGCTTTGGAGATGTGGTCAGACTAATAAAGCAGGATTACTTCAACATGTGTGAGTGAAAGAAAACACAACTCCAGGTACATTTTCGAGGAGGTAACAGTTTTATAACATGTCTTAAAGCTCACAAGAGTCAATTTTGACCTTTAAATGATCGTCGATTAGCCCCTTCTCCTCTTTCTCCTCTTTCTACTACTCTCACTTCCTCTTCTACTCTTATTCTACTGACCGTGTCCTGGTTTGACTGCATGTTTTCCTGCCAAAGCTCGGGGCCAGGATGAGCTGGATTCTTTCTTCATTCTGTTGATGTGATGTAAACTACAGCGTAAATGCCTTCAGAACCCAAACAATGGCATGAATGGTGCTGATGTTTGGATCTGTCATTGATTCGAGGAGGAGGAGAAGCTGTGAATATGGAGCCAAGACTTCTACACTGAGATTATCATTTCACTCGTGTTTTTAGTTGCATTTCCTGAGCGTACGGGTTATAAACAGCCTCAGGCACATCCCGTCTGTGCTGAAATAAAGAGGTGCTTCATGGAGGTTTTGTCTTAGCCAATAAACTTAATTAAACAGACCTGTGTTTTTATTGTTAAATACATTGGGATTTGTTGCATGAGGCGCTGCACTCAGTTTTCCTCTTGTAAAAACTGCCCCAGAGGAGATGTATAAATGTAAAGGCTCCTGAGGTGAGAATCTGCCCCGAGCCGCTGTGCACTGTCTCCACTTAATTAGAAAGCATTTTATTGCCCAGTAATCAGTTGTTGTTGTCGTTGGCTTTACCTTAAAGGCAAAACTCTGAAATCTCTGAGTTCTGAAAAACGTATATACATTTACTGTGGTGAATAATTATGTATAATTAACGTGGAGGTTAATTACGCCTAAGGTTTCAAATAGCCTAGTTCTGCTTTTCCCGTTTTTAAGATGGTAAAAAACAGGTTCAGCGCTTTTATTTTAATTACTTAAGACATATTGTGTTTGTATTTGCTCTATAGTTATAATCTCTGTCACCCGTGGATCAGTATGTCAAATCACAATATTCATCATGTTAGAAAACTGTGTCCAATAGGAGCCGACTTTGCCGTCATCACATGAAGCTGTTGGATCTCTGCACAACACTCACCGAGAAGTGGGTTTTGTTTTTTTATTTGTGCCAAAATGATTCTGCGGTGCTGCCAAATCCCACAGGTGTCACTGGAGTTGTACAGAGTTTGTGCTGTGGCAGAAAACAGGAGCTGATGAGCAAAGTGGCGTCATGGAGAAGTGAAGTGATTAAAGATTTTCATCAAACGTGCCACAAATGACTCCAAAAACAACTTTGACAGGGGAAATGAGCAGAGGACACACGTGTGACATGGTTCAAACCTCTGAAAAGTCATTTTTGCAAGTTTTTATTTATTTATTTATTTGTTTGTTTTATTGCACCAAATTTACCAACTACACAGGGTCAGTTCAGTGAATACAAGTTAAGAGTTCCTTTATTTCCCGGGTTGATTTCAGTGAGTTTGAAATGTGCTATAATTTACCAATAATTACACTCAACAAAAATATAAACGCAACACTTTTGTTTTTGCTCCCATTTGTCATGAGATGGACTCAAAGATCTAAAATTCATTTCTCTCAAACATTGTTCACAAATCTGTCTAAATGTGTGATAGTGGCACTTTTGCTTTGCTGAGATAATCCATCCCACCTCACAGGTGCCACATCAAGATGCTCATCAGACACCATGATTAGTGCACAGGTGAACCTTAGACTGCCCACAATAAAAGGCCACTCTGAAATGTGCAGTTGTTGCTTTATTGGGGGTCTGGGGACTCAGAACCAGTCAGTATCTGGTGTGACCACCATTTGCCTCATGCAGTGCAACACATCTTCTTCGCATAGAGTTTATCAGATTGTCAATTGTGGCCTGTGGAATGTTGGTCCACTCCTCTTCAATGGCTGTGTGAAGTTGCTGGATATTAGTGGGAACTGGTCCGCGCTGTCGTATACGCCGGTCAAGCACATCCCAAACATGCTCAATGGGTGACATGTCCGGTGAGTATGCTGGCCATGCAAGAACTGGGACATTTTCAGCTTCCAAGAATTGTGTACAGATCCTTGCAACATGGGGCCGTGCATTATCTTGCTGAAACATGAGGTGATGTTCATGGATGTGTGGCACAACAATGGGCCTCAGGATCTCATCACGGTATCTCTGTGCATTCAAAATGCCATCAATAAAATGGACCTGTGTTCTTGGTCCATAACAGATGCCTGCCCATACCATAACCCCACCACCACCATGGGCCACTCGATCCACAACACTGACATCAGCAAAGCGCTCACCCACACGACGCCACACACGCTGTCTGCCATCTGCCCTGAACAATGTAAACCGAGATTCATCCGTGAAGAGAACACCTCTCCAACGTGCCAGACGCCATCGAATGTGGGCATTTGCCCACTCGAGTCTGTTAGGGCGACGATCTGGAGTCAGGTTAAGACCCCGATGAGGAAGACGAGCAGTTGAGCTTCCCTGAGACGGTTTCTGACAGTTTGTGCAGAAATTCTTTGGTTATGCAAACCAATTGTTTCAGCAGCTGTCTGAGTAGCTGGTCTCAGACGATCTTGGAGGTGAACCTGCTGGATGTGGAGGTCCTGGGCTGGTGTGCTTACACGTGGTCTGCGGTTGTGAGGCCGGTTGGCTGTACTGCCATATTCTCTGAAACGCCTTTGGAGACGGCTCATGGTGGAGAAATGAACATTCAATGCCCGAGCAACAGATCTGGTTGACATTCCTGCTGTCAGCATGCCAATTGCACGCTCCCTCAATGCTTGCGCCATAAGTGGCATTTTGCTGTGAGACAAAACTGCACATTTCAGGGTGGCCTTTTATTGTGGGCAGTCTAAGGTTCACCTGTGCACTAATCATGGTGTCTGATGAGCATCTTGATGTGGCACCTGTGAGGTGGGATGGATTATCTCAGCAAAGCAAAAGTGCCACTATCACATTTAGACAGATTTGTGAACAATGTTTGAGAGAAATGGTAATATTGTGTATCTGGAATGAATTTTAGATCTTTGAGTCCATCTCATGACAAATGGGAGCAAAAACAAAAGTGTTGCGTTTATATTTTTGTTGAGTGTATGATCAAATCTAACTTGGTAATATTTACTCTATTTACTTTTGGGACACACATTACAGGTCTATTACCTGAACAGACAATACAAACCAGAACAGTGACTTTGGCCATGACTAATATTTCCTAAAAATAAATAAAGTGTCATTGATTTGTTATGACCCTCATGTCCATCATGTCTGGAGTTTGATTGGTCCTGAACCTCCAGCTCATTATTTTCATACAAATCAAACTCATCCATCAGCTTCATTCATATTTTTCCTTCATTTCTCTCGTCTCACTCAGATTTTTTTCACACCAGTTGCTGTTTTGAAGCCCAATTACCAACGCAGCCCCAAACACTGCAGGGCTGTTCGAGTAACGCCTCATTTCATGTGATTGACTTTGGAGCTTCCTGGTTCAGTCATATTAAAGCTGTTAACGTCTGAAAATATTGCTGCTTTTTGCAGTAAATTGTTAAATAGCGATTGGCCACGAACGGGGAAACTATGAGTTCTTCCCCAATCTGAGATAAAGACTAATTATACAAGTCAGAAAATAGTGTAAAACGGAACCTTTATGTTTTAGTCCTTTAGTTCTACGATAGGAACTCAGAGTCTCAGAGCGTTTTGTCCACTGACCAACAGGTTAGTGGTTCGAATCCTCCTCTGGACATAAACATTGTTGGTGAGCGTTAGATCCACTACTACTACTACTACTACTGCTACTGCTACTGCTACTGCTACTGCTACTACTACTACTACTACTACTACTACTACTACTACTACTACTGCTACTGCTACTGCTACTGCTACTACTACTACTACTACTACTACTACTACTACTGCTACTGCTACTGCTACTACTACCACTACCACTACTACTATCACTACCACTGCCACTACCACCTACCACCACTACTACTACCACTACTACTGCTACTGCTACTACTACTACTACTGCTACTGCTACTGCTACTACTACTACTACTACTACTACTACTACTGCTACTGCTACTGCTACTGCTACTACTACTACTACTACTACTACTACTACTACTACTACTGCTACTGCTACTACTACTACTACTACTACTGCTACTACTACTGCTGCTTCTACTCTGTTAACCATGTTCTTATAACTGCTTGAATAAACTGGATTCCCTTTTTGCTCATTATGTTTATATGGGAAACTGTTCTAACCTGATTGGAAGCTCGTAAAAGTTGATTTTTGCATAAAATGTCTCTTTAATTTTATGTGAGCTGTCACACTTCACACTCAGTGCAGCTTCGTATGTGTCTTATACTCACACATTTCAATATAACCAGAACGGATGTCTTTTCATAATACCCGATCTGTGTAAATGGCGCCTCACGTCTTATTCCTGTGCTGACAGCGAAACTTAAATCATTTTATTCATGCCATGTTCTGAGGCAGCGTGATTTGGCTCTGCTTCCAATTACCAGCGAGATTGTCTGCATAAATTCTTCACTTATTTTCATTTAAGTGGTTTACCAGACTGAAAGTACCACCCAGAACCATTCGTGACAATTCTAACAAACGATGGCTCATTTAAAACTTTTAAGAGTCCTGTATTGCACCACATTGACTCTTATGAGCTTTTAGTCGTGTTATAATATTGTCACCTCCTGAAACACTTACCTGGACTGGTGTTTTGTGTCATTCACACGTGGAGTCTGCATCTCCCAGGCTCAAAACGCTCTGTTGCCTCATGTGGTTTGTTCCAGCTCTGGGCCTGCAGTTCTCTGCCTTGTTTTGTGTTTTAATTTCTTTGCTGTCTTTATTATCTGATTGGTGGACTTCTCTCCTGCTCTCCTGCCCGGTCTTGGTTGGCTGATGCTTTCTGGTCTGTGATGTGGGTTTGTCTACACCGGGTCAGTCCCTCCTCACCACCACTTCCCCTCTTTAAGCCACATTAGTTCTGTTTTGTATTTTTTAGTTGACACTCAATTCTGTTTGTGGGTTTGTGTGACGTTATTTTTGGACATGTTTTAGTTTTGTTTTATGTGTCCCTTAGTTTTTGTTTTTGCCCAGACCTACGTGACCCGTTTTTTGGCACAAAATGTGTTATACTGTATGTTAATACTGTTATTTTGTTTCTTAGTTGAGGTTATTTTGTGTACCGTATTTTTCTATAAGTCGCACTCAGAGTTTGGGTGGTTCCTGCGACTTATCCTCAGGTGTGACTTATATTTTACATTTTTCACACTGAGCCCAAAGACCAAATATATGAATTGTACATATGAATTAGAAATGAAAAAACAAATCGTTTTCCATTTTTCATTTTGGTTTTAGAGACAAATAATGAAGAAAAGAGTTGTTTTTTTCATTTTCTTATTTTTGGTTCTAGCGCTCCGGGTCGTAACATGGTAGTTTTCAAACAGCCACATTTTACCTTTATTTCAGTAGAGAAGGGCAGTTCCAGAGCTGAATTTATCCCAGTGACTAGTGAAGGTGTGTGGAGTTTAAACCCACAGGGGAACAGAGAGAAGAACACAGCCTAAATATGCAGCATCTGTGTGTTAAACGTGTGAATGAAACAAAACATAACTCCAAATATGTTTCTGATGAGGAAACTGTATAACAGAGATCAGAAAATAATAATATAATAATGTAATATGAGCCCTGTCGTATATTTCTTCCTCAACTATGTGTGAAATTAATGTTATTATTCTCAATGCATAATAGAGTTATTTGGCGAAGTTAATTTATGTTTGACAGCTAGAATAATGATTTTCTACTGGGGCTGTGCAAAGATAGTGAGACGTACAGAGAAGGAGGAACAAATGTAATTTAGGTCAGGAGAAGTTCTTCCTTGAAAACGCAATTACGGCGATGAAGAGAGAGGAGAGTCATTTTGTTCTGTCCCATGTGGAGCCAAGAGTAATGAAGGAGTTATATTCCCATGGGTTTCATTCACTGGCCACTGTCACACCGTCAGATATTAAAGAGATTTTCTAAAAGTGAATGACGAGGAAGACGGGCCTGGAGATGAGATTTAAAAAGTAGTTTCACTTTTAAACTTAGGCTCAGTTGTTAATTATGCACAAGCCAGAACAGTGAGCTAAAAGCCACTATCTAAAACAGATCCCTTTATGCAGCAGAGTGATGTAAATGTTGCCTGCTGGGACATTTCAGCAGAAGATACTCAAAGGTTTTCTGTGCTGTGAGTGGCTGTCGTCATGGAGATGATATTGCTTTGCCTAAAATGTTCACAACTATGGCATTAATCATTAAACATTAAACTTTCTTACATTTCTTCAGTTGCAGCTGTTTTTATAGCTCAAAAATACCCTTGAAAACACTATTTGTCTCCTTCCCATAGATCTGACTTGCAATTTTGTCTGATCTCGTCTACATAGAAAAGAAATACACACATAGTGCATCTTTAACAATTTTAGTGACCAAATTTTCATCTTGTAAAGTTAGGACAAAATACTGAGTTCTATATTGACTTTTTGAACTACTTTTTAAACAACAGCTGCTCAGTTCAAGACTCTTAAGCAGGTGAAGATGCTCTGGAGCTGGCAGAGGGCATCAGGACTCCACCGTGATAGGCATTTCTTTGTTAAAGTTGCACTATGTAACTTTTATGTTGGGGAGTCCACCACCTGCTTGTCCCCATGTTATTGCTGTGCCTGGAATGTTCTGCAGTTTGACATCATCTCTATCCTCCATTAATTCAATTATAAGTGGTACTGTTCCTAAAAATACCTTGAAAAAGTAATTGCCTGGATTGTTATTATAAGTGGCCTCTTCACACACCAGAGTTAAGCAAGTTTAATGCCGTCTTTAATGCCACACTGTGGATTGTGTTGGGCTGTAATACAGTAATACAGAGTCCCGAGGTATCAAAAAGTAGCAACGGGATCAGTTTCATTACCGTCATTTAAAAAAATCTGCAGCATATGGACCTAATATAATATTAGGAGCATTTTGGCTTCAGGGGAGAGACACAAATGTCTCCGGAGCTTCGACCCTGCGTCAGGCCAGATCCACCACAGTCACTTCAGACACAGCAGGACTTCCTCCCTCCGCTCTCTCTGCTCTTCAAACGTGGTTCCGCTCGGAGATTTCCATCCACACGCAGCAGGAAGAAGAAAAAAACCTGACTGACGCTTCGTGTGGATGTTGAGCCCGAAAGTTTGTGATGGAGACGTTTTATTGAAGCCGAGAGTCGAGAGGGGACGAGGCTGAAGAGGAGAAAGTTCTCGAGGGCGAAGTCAGACTTTCACGGAGGAGACGGGAACTTCTCCTCCTGCCGAGAGTCTGTCAGATACAACATGCTGCAGTGGAAATATCACACGCCCTGGACTGTCGCCTTTACTTTTGATTCTGAATCTGCCTCTTCTGCTTTTCTTGTCTTGGCGAGTCCCAGATCATTAAATGGAGGGAGAAACACACTGGTGAAGTTTGGTTTGATCAGAACTTGTGTCTCATCTTCAAATATAAAGCTGCGACTCTGTTTCTGAAGGGTTTAGGTGCAAGTGACAAAATAGTTCTTAATTAGTCACGGTGATAACTTATACCCCGGTAAAACACTAAGAAGGTTGGACAGTATCCAGATTTTGATGCCTTCTTAGTATTTTAGAATTACTGTGGAACATTCCAAAGTAATGACATCTCCATGGAGACAAGCAGGTGGCAAACCCTCCAGCAGAAAATGAGATTAGCATTAAGCCTGAAATTGCAGCATGCCGAGCTTTGAGGAGGGAGACTGACTTACAGTGCAAGATAAGTCTGAAAAAGTTCCCATCTTCCCCTGTTGAAGTTTGTCCCTGATGAGTCTGATACAGAACTGTGCTCCTCTTCAGGCTGAACTGTGCTCGTATTTCCTACGCTCTGTGACAAGTACAATTTCACAGTAGATCTACCCGGTGACAAACAATTCTACCAAAACTGCTTATGGAGCACAATATAGCGTAAACTGAGGAAGGCTGTGAGATAAACGCAGATAA
The DNA here is from genome assembly GCA_034769755.1 of Odontamblyopus lacepedii. Taxonomy (NCBI): domain Eukaryota; kingdom Metazoa; phylum Chordata; class Actinopteri; order Gobiiformes; family Gobiidae; genus Odontamblyopus; species Odontamblyopus lacepedii. The sequence continues at coordinate 40,125,629 of CM068351.1, read as the reverse complement.
AAGCATGTACAGAGAATACTGGAGCAAGTCTTAAAGCAGATTTAACTGTCATGTGTTTTAGCCATGTCAGAATGGTGTTTTTCCTGGAGTTGTGTTTTGTTTCATCCATACGCTTGAATAATCCTTTATTATTAGTTTGTCTACATGTCCTAAGCTCAAATGATCTGTTCCACCTTGTGATGTCATGAGGCAGTTTTAAGTTCTTTTACCTGCAGTTCAGTAGAGGTGAGTAAGTCCAGGGCTGAAATTATCCACATGATTGGGGGGAAGGTGTGTGGAGTTTAAAAACACAGTGGAGCACTTCCTGTATTATCAGCTTTTTTGTTTGACAGAAGAACTCGGCCTAAATATGCACGGATTGGATATGCAGGATTTTTGTGTTAAACTTGTGAATGAAACAAAAGACAAATCCAGGTCCTGTTTGTGATGAGGAAACAACATTATCACATAAACTGGAAAATTACATAATATGGGCCCTTTAAAGGTGCATTGTGTAACTTTTCTGGTCTGTCAAATGCTTTTTCTATGGAGACATTATTGTTTTGTCTGGAATGTTTCACAGTATGGTATTAAACCTTTTAATCGTCATGGAAACCAAGTCAGACCAAGTTACATGTCAGATCTGTGGAGAGGTAACCCTGTTTTTCTCGGTATTTTTGAGCAATTAATGAGAAATTTGGTCCATTTGTGCCAAGAATTGAGGTGTTGTATTTATGGTAGAACTTATTTTGTCCCCAGCTACTGTCTGACGCCTTGACAAATGGAGATCCAATACGTGTCCAAAAGCAGCATGTGCACTCGCCTCTTGGTAAATCGTTAGTTCCCTCGAGATACGACGCTAAACAACCTCTTTTCAAATAAATGACTGAGGTTGGTCACAACAGGAGGTTTATAATACTGATAAGTGCTGTGCTTCAAGTTAATGTCACATAATTGTGATGTAGTTGTGTAACTTTGTGCACTCGTTACTCTAACTTGTCTGTATTGCACTATTTTCTGATCTACGCTCTAAAGTTTCCTCATCAAAAACACACCTGGAGTTGTGTCCTGTTCCATTCACATGTTTAACACAAAAATCCTGCATATTTAGGTTGAGTTTTTCTCTCACACAGAAACCAGCCTGCTCCACATTGTGATGTCATGTGGTAATACAGGAGGTGCTCCACTGTGTTTTTAAACTCCAGACACCTTCACTACAATCATGTGGATAATTTCATCCCTTGAATTTCCCATCTCTGCTGATCAAGAGCTGTTAACTTAAAAACTACCACCTCATGACATCACAAGGTGGAGCAGAGCATTTCGAGCTTTGGAGATGTAGACAAACTATTAACTTTAACAACATTCCAACATGACTAAAAGCTCAAAGAGTCAAATTTGTGTAATATAAGACCTTTAAAGGTGCAATATGTAGCTTTTCAGTTGGGGTTTGTCACTTGTTTGATTCTATGGATACGTCATTAATGTTCCACAGTGTGACATTAAACAGATCTGCCTTACATTTATTCAATTCCAGGTGGTTTTATAGCTCAAAAATACCTAGAAAACAAGTATCCTGACTGAGCGGGAGTCGCCTGTACCTGTAACTTTGGCTCGTCCCACTTCTCTGTCTTAACCCTTCTCCTTTATCTGCGTCTTTGCCTTCCCCTCGATACTGAGCTGAGAGGGTGAGGGGTACGAATGTTCCCCCAACAACTGGGACACCCCTCGATTACCGTTTGCAGATTATCGGGTACCACATAACTCACTTGTTTAAACATGAAAGTTCCATGACAATGATAACGTCGGCTAAACAGACATTACGACAGTTAAAACCACAACAACTGAAAAGTAACGTAGAACATGAGCGTCATAATTGTAAATCATGTTAAACTGTTTATTGATAATTACAACTGCTGAAAATACTTAAGATGAGATAAGATATCCTTTATTTGTCCCACAATGGGGAAATTTCAGTGTTGCAATGCACAGTTAAGAGAACGGCAAGAAAACAGTAGCAGCATAGAAGTACAGAATTACTTAAAAATAGACAAACTCTATAAAGATAAGGATTATAAAATAAAATTCTATATACAATAAATTGCTATCTGAATACAGTGGCTACAGTTTGTACAGTATAAATAACGTTAAATCTTTAAAGTGGCTACAGTTTCTTACAGTGATAAATACATTTGTAATGGGTAAAGTGACTGACATCTTATGTATTGCACAGGGTCCCAGTATTGCACAGGCAGCAGTTAGCAATGCTCTTTGTACAGTCTGACAGCAGCAGGAAGGAAAGACCTGCAGAACCTTCACACAGCCAGGGTCAGGGTCAGGGGTCAGGGGTCAGGGGTCGAACAGTCACTGAAGCTGCTCTCCAGAGCACAGGCCCTGAAGAGGGGGAGACTCCAGGTCCACAGGCCCTGAAGAGGGGGAGACTCCAGGTCCACAGGCTCTGAAGAGGGGGAGACTCCAGGTCCACAGGCCCTGAAGAGGGGGAGACTCCAGGTCCACAGGCCCTGAAGAGGGGGAGACTCCAGGTCCACAGGCCCTGAAGAGGGGGAGACTCCAGGTCCACTGGCCCTGAAGAGGGGGAGACTCCAGGTCCACTGGCCCTGAAGAGGGGGAGACTCCAGGTCCACAGGCCCTGAAGAGGGGGAGACTCCAGGTCCACAGGCCCTGAAGAGGGGGAGACTCCAGGTCCACAGGCCCTGAAGAGGGGGAGACTCCAGGTCCACAGGCCCTGAAGAGGGGGAGACTCCAGGTCCACAGGCCCTGAAGAGGGGGAGACTCCAGGTCCACAGGCCCTGAAGAGGGGGAGACTCCAGGTCCAGAGCACAGGCCCTGAAGAGGGGGAGACTCCAGGTCCACTGGCCCTGAAGAGGGGGAGACTCCAGGTCCACAGGCCCTGAAGAGGGGGAGACTCCAGGTCCACAGGCCCTGAAGAGGGGGAGACTCCAGGTCCAGCACAGAGGTGAATCTGGCCAGAACCTTCTGTTCTCCACCTCCTGCACCGAGTCCAAGGCACAGCCCAGGATGGAGCTGGACTTCCTGATGACTTTGTCCAGTTTCCTCTTGTCCCTCTCTGTGATGCTGCTGCTCCAGCAGACCAACCGTACAGGCTGATGCCACCACAGAGTCGTAGAAGGTCCTCAGGAGTGGCCCCTCACTCCACAGGACCTGAGTCTCCTCAGGAGGTGGAGCTCTGGCCCTTCCTGTACAGTGCATCTGTGTTGTGAGTCCAGTCCAGTTTGTTGTTCAGATGAACACCCAGGTACTTGTATGACTCCACTTATTTATGAGATTTCTTGGCTGGTCGAGGTGATGCTGCCGTCCTGATCCCACCTCCCCTTCGTTTCAGATCTGGTCGAGAGTTCACTTCATTTCAAGGGGTCTGTAGGGCCCGAGGTTGTGGCCCTTGATCAAAATTAGAATTGAGACACCCCCTGTCCTCACATGAACACGCAAAACCAAGGGGCAGGGGTAAGACGAAGGGGTAAAACAGAGTAATGGGCCTTAGTCTGGTTTGGTCTTCATGAAGATAGAACGGTTTAATACCAGACTGTGAGACGTTCCAGACAAAGCAATAACATCTCCATGAAGAAAAGTGTAACCCTCGTCTCCAAATCCCATGCAAATATCTCCTCCTCCACTGCAATACCATTGGACCCGCCACAAGTGGCGCTGTGTGACAAAAATGACAGAGCCCCGAGCCACTTCCTGTCTCCACTTCCTGCTCCCGGCTGTGGCCTGTAGCGCGGGGCAGAGGCTGCACAGAACCGCCCGCGGTATTCTGAATTCTCCTCAAAAAATTCTCAAACTCAATGGTGAGTGACCCTAGAGTTTATTTTATATAATTAATTTGTTAAAAGCTTGCTAACTAGCGCAAAAACGGCTAAATTAAGTAAAATAATAACTTCCGGGTTGCCGCGATCAACTTCTCTGAACGTTTTCGGCTCTGTTGAGTTTTGTTTTGAGATTAGAAACTCAAGAGAGCAGTTTAAAATAATGCATGGTCTGTATCGGACATTGTTTAATTATGTATATAACGACATTTCTTTTTTTTTCCTTTTACTGATGCTAATGGTACAAACCCATTGAAATTGATTCATTACATGTCTTGTAGTTGAGCTGGTAATGGAGATTATAAATATATATAGTGTTGCGCAACTGAACTTTATTGTTTTTGTTTTGAATTTGGATTAATTAATTAATTCAAATACAATGCAATGATTACTTTATAAAAGGAATAATAATACTATGAAATGTAACCGACTAAGTAACTGAGTAACTGACTTGATGATGTGATATTTATTGGTTTTTTTTACCTTTGTCACAGGTCAGGTTTTTTGTGTTACCAGGAACTCTGATTCCTCGTTCTGAGGTGGCGAGCTTAAGACAGAACAAACTACGAACTGGTAGGGTCTTTCTGTTTCCCTCCCTTATTATCCGGACTCGGATTATTTTTGGTTTTTGGATCATTCTGCGATGAACAATTTTTTGCCTGAAATGGATTACTTGTGTTGAACCTTTACATTTTCGTTTCCATTTTAAACTCAACCGAGGGTTACAAAACTCAACAAATGGACTTGGAACTTATCAAAGTAAAAAATCTTTGATGTAAAACTTGAAAAGGGACTTGAGCTAACGTTTTTTTTTGTGGTCTTTTGCCACACTATTCATTCCAATTATTTATTTTGTTTGTTTTCCCTGTACTTTCTCAATTTATTTAATATATTCAGTTAAACTTATTTCTGTCTCTTGTGTGTTTTCATTCTCCCCAAGCTCCCATAACGAATCTGGTATTTTCTGTCAGTCACATGCATCCCATTGTATAACTCAGCCTTAATGTTTTAGCTTCCCAAACTTTTAAGTTGGCGTACATCGTTACAAAAGCAATTGCTGGACCTTCCACCAGAAAAGTTACATAATTCACCTTTACAGAACCACATTATAAACATCTTACCCCAGCCCAGCACCACCTCGTCTCCACTCGTGTGTGGAACGTGTTTAGCTGCAGAATGATGTGCGTGGATGTGTCTGCTGTGATGAATAGGCCTATTGATTCTTTTTGAGGCTACGTCAGGTCACTCCAGTCCTGAAGCCTCCTTCTCCATCTAATGTAACACCCCAAAGACCCCATGGAGCCCTGTGATTAACCCCTCCTGCGCCACAGTCTCCCGCAGCAGACAGACAGTTATTGATTGATGTGTTCGATCTTGGAGGAGCTTTTGTGATGCAATGAGAGAAATGCCCCACAGGGAATCCCTATGTGTCCATGTTAAAGCTCATTTCAGCAAAGCTTAGGGTCTAAACACAAAACCTGTTTTCAGCATTACACAGTATAATGATGATGTATGTGCATGGAGAACCAATGCAGACATTCATTCACTCATGCAGTATTGCAGAGGCTGTCTCATTGGAAAACATGAGGAAGAATACATAAATAAATAAAGAGTCCATGCTACGCTGTTTTCTGATCTGTTATAATGTTGTTTCCTCATCACAAACATGACTGGATTTGTGTTTTGTTTCATTCACACGTGTTTAACACTTAAATTGTGCTTATTTCCGTTGAGTTCTTTTATAAAACAGAAAACAGACTGTGGTTTAAACTCCATACACCTTCACTAGAATCATTTGGATGATTTAAGCCGCCTTTGACTGAGAAACCATGGAGCCAACAGCTCAAAGAAAAGGTTAAAAGACTCTCATTAAAATAATGATAAAAACACGTAGGACTGATTTTGATTGAGACTTTAAACGAGTTCAGTTTGCACAGAGATTTTCTCTTGACCTCTTTTTGCAACAGAATCTACGTTTTTGTCAAACCTCTGAATTAAATTCTGTGCCCAAGTATTTGTAGGAGTCGACACTTTCTACATTTCCTCCATTTATGATCTTATGGTCTCAACCTTTTTTCCTGAAGTCAACTATAGTTTCTTTGGTGTGAATGAACCAAAACCAAACTCCAGGTATGTTTCTGATTGGGAAACAGCATTAAAACATAGGTCAGAAAATAGGGACCTTTAATTATTTTAAACCCAATTCATTCACTAAATCAGTGTTAAATTTATTGTAATCATTAGAATCCAGGCGGCACGGTGGCTGAGTGGCAACACTCAGGCCTCACAGCAAGAAGGTTGCGGGTTCGATCCCTGGGTCGCCTGGGCCTTTCTGTGTGGAGTTTGCATGTTCCTCCCCGGGTCTGGATGGGTTTCCAACCCAAAATATGCAGCACCTGAACTAACATCAAGGACCATGTTGTCCACCCTCCTGTGGGTTCACCACCTGCAGAGGGGTTCATAGGGGGGGTCAGGTGCTATGAGGATTGGGCAGCAAGCTGCCCCCGCGACCCAGCCGGATTAAGCGGGAGAAGATGGATGGATGGATGGAGAATCCAGAAAACGATAGGATGTGTTAGATTTGTGAATGATTGAAGTCGGGTGCAGGGGGACAGATGCATCACAGAGGGATCTTTTAGAGGGGCAAATGATGGTAAAAATACTATTGTATTTTTACCATCATTTACAGACCATAGTCAATGAAGGACAAGGGTAAGCAGATGTGGACCAGGCTGCAATGAAACGAGAGGCTAAAAATCTAAAATATATATTTAGCAAACTCTGTACTGTGTAGGTGTGTCTACTCATGTTCACAGTGTATATAAGTGTATATATATATATGGATACTTGCAGATATAGACGGATTATTTGTTTATCAGCAGCAGATACGTGTGCAGAAACCGCTGGTGTCTGTGCTGTTACCATGAAGCTGCAACATTAGCCAGTGCTGTCAGTGCAGTAAAACAGTTCAGCACCATGTGATAAGTTATGATGCTAAACGAACATTAGTGAGGGGGATACGTGTTAATGACCCATATGTATTATATGCCGCTGAGGGTGTAAATGACGACAAGAAATGAGTAAATCTTCAGTGGTCGGACATTCACTAATGCCTGATCGATACAACCAGCTCCGCCCCCAGGAGAGCCTGAAATCTGCTGAAATCCTAAAAGACGCCGACACGATACAGCAGAACAGCAACAGAACAGTGACAGGACAGGGACAGGACAGGGACAGGACAGGGACAGGACAGCGACAGGACAGCGACAGGACAGCGGCAGGACAGGGACAGGACAGCCACAGGACAGCCACAGGACAGCGACAGGACAGGGACAGGACAGCGGCAGGACAGCGACAGGACAGCGACAGGACAGCGACAGGACAGCGGCAGGACAGCGACAGAACAGCGACAGGACAGCGACAGGACAGCAGCTCTTTCTGCAGGAGACATGTGCATAGAGCACAGGGTGATAATCCCTCTAAGGCCCCGAACACCTCCTTTAATACACTGACTTTTGCATTCATTCAGTATTCAAACATCCAGCTCACTATTTTCTCCTTGCTGCAGGTGACATGACTCGATGAGGTAAAATGAGAGTAAAAGAGTCCACTAAACTGGTAAAAAGGGTGTTTCTGTGTTTCTTCATGGATTGATTTGGGCAGTGAACATCTGACCGAACAGGTGAGATGCTCGGTGCACTAGAGCTCATTTCCACCTCTGCTGCAGGTTCTTTAAGTTTCTGTTCTAAATCCGGATCAGATCTGGTGGTTTATTCATAATCACAGGTGAAGAGTTTGTTTAAGCAGCGACTGGGACAAACCGTCTGCTGCAGGACAACTGTGGATCACATTCAGACATTCTGAGACTTTCTGGGCCAAGTACCAGGAAATAGTTTTATTACATAATGTTAGAAAAGCCGAACAGATACTGTACACACACTGTACACACACACACACTGTACACACACACTGTACACACACACACTGTACACACACACACACACTATACACACACACACACTGTACACACACACACACACACTGTACACACACTGTACACACACACTGTACACACACACACACACTATACACACACACACACACACTATACACACACACACACACACACACACACTATACACACACATACACACTACACACACACACACACACACACTATACACACACACACTATACACACACACACTGTACACACACACACACTGTACACACACTATACACACACACACTGTACACACACACTGTACACACACACACTGTACACACACACACACACTATACACACACACACACTGTACACACACACACACACACTGTACACACACTGTACACACACACTGTACACACACACACACACTATACACACACACACACACACTATACACACACACACACACACACACTATACACACACATACACACTACACACACACACACACACACACTATACACACACACACTATACACACACACACTGTACACACACACACACTGTACACACACTATACACACACACACTGTACACACACACACACTGTACACACACACACACTGTACACACACACACACACTATACACACACACACTGTACACACACACACACTGTACACACACTATACACACACACACTGTACACACACACACACTGTACACACACACACACTGTACACACACACACACACACACACTATACACACACACTATACACACACACTATACACACACTAGACACACACACTATACACACACACTATATACACACACACACACACACACTATACACACTACACACACACACACACACACTATACACACACACACACACACGCACACACACGCACACACTATACACACTATACACACTATACACACACACTATACACACTATACACACTATACACACACACACACACACACACTATACACACTATACACACACACACACACTATACACACACACACACACACTATACACACACACACAATATACACACACACTATACACACACTATACAAACACACACACTATACACACACTATACACACTACACACACACACACACACACTATACACACACACACACACACTATACACACACACACACACACTGTACACACACACACACACACTATACACACACACACACTATACACACACACACAATATACACACACACTATACACACACACACACTATACACACACTATACAAACACACACACTATACAAACACACGCTATACACACACACACTATACACACACACACACACACACACACTATACACACACACACACACACACACTATACAAACACACACTATACACACACACACTATACACACACACACACACACACTACACACACACACACACACACACTATACAAACACACACTATACGCACACACACACACTATACACACACACACACACACACACTATACAAACACACACTATACACACACACACTATACACACACACACACACACACTACACACACACACACACACACACACTATACAAACACACACTATACGCACACACGCACACACACACTCTCACACACACACAGGATGGAGGAGACAGGAGGAGTCAGTCCTCTGCTCTCACACTCTGGTCTTATGTTTCTGACTTTAATAAATCAGTTTCTTGTCTCTGACGTTGGGCTGGTACAATGTGAAGAAGCTTCTGATGTGGTGGGAATTTCTTACTTTGTTCAGCTGTGTTTAAATACCTGGTAACTCACAGCTGCTAAAGCCCCTGTGTCCTGCTCACCTGCAGTGGTTAAGCCCCTGTGTCCTGCTCACCTGCAGTGGTTAAGCCCCTGTGTCCTGCTCACCTGCAGTGGCTGAGCTGCTGTTCCTGGGCTGTTTCAGGTCACTGTGTTCTGTCTTTGTCCATCATGGTTAAAACAAGCTGTAGTTTTGTTCATTCTCATCATTTAGAATTGTTGGTATCCTTAGGTTCAGTCTGCTCGATGCTCCAGCTGAACCAGACCTGACCCAGACACGTCGTCTCCTTTTGAGATTGTTCAGATCAGTCCTGTCGTATGTTTTACCTCATGTTGATTTCATGATGTTTGTCAAACGTAGAAGAGCCTGTGTTTGTTTTGCCGTTCAGATCAGGGACAGACGGACGCCTGAGGGGCCGAAGGTTTTGTTTTAATTTTCTCTGTAATTGTGGCACAGTTGCTTTAATAAATCCAGACTCTTTAAGACAACTTCTCTCCAGTTTTATTCTTCTCAGATTTAGAAATCCACAGCAGTAGTTAAACACTTTGGCCACATTTGTGTAACTTGCTGCATTTCTGTAGGTGGCGACTTTTGTGTATTGAAGCTTAATTTATTGTTGAGTATCTTAGCTCAAGCTTCACGAGCACTTTGCCCAACACTGAACCTGTATGTGGAAGCTGATATCTGCATCAGTATTAGTATCAGATCAGTGCATCCCTTCCTCTGTCTGTTATGTCTTGTGATGCATTGTGGTCTATAATATAGACTCTATATTGACTCGTCTAGTGGCCATTGCTGTTCTCTACTTTTTAAGGTGCATTGTGGGAAATTAGAGTGCACTATTTTTACCCCTGCTGGACCTGACTCCTGTCTAAAATCTACAAATCACAGATTTTAATCATTTTTAGAAATACAACAGTTATTCTCCAATGCCTTTGTTGCCGTGGTGATGACGGTAACAGGAAGTGGCTCCTCTGTTTGTTGATTCTGTTGTGTTGATGCTGCTGCAGGTGCGTGTGCAGATTTCCTTTCAGGCGCCTCAAGAGTGAAGAGTCTAATTACCCATTCAGCTGCTCCCGGGGACAGGACGACAAAGCGACACGTCAGGGCACCTGAACAGCACCGTGTGCATGAGGGGCCCTTATACAAACAGGGAGGGGCCCTTATACGACACGGAGAACAGGGAGGGGCCTGTGTTTGTGATGTGGCTGCACATTTATCCTTCACTCTGAGCAGATTGGGGAAAAGAACTGCATACATTTAGCTTTTGTATTGCTTATAGAGATCACCCATCCAACAGGAAGTAAACACTAAGTTGGGGATATTAAACAAATTCATCTTTCTTCAAACTAAAGACACAGTTTGCAGCTCTTAATTATTTGTTTTTTTTATTAAAGTTATTACTGTCACAACTAAATCCAGAGGTTGTCAGTACCTTCTCCTGCGTATAGAGACACATATACGTTTTTCTCATTCTCATTATTTGGACAGGTCCATCAAAGCACAGGACAAAATACAGTTTCAGAGAACCTCAGTTAGAACCTGCATTAGGTTTTAGCGTCCATAAGGTTTAGGAAGAAATCTGGAAGAAAAAGAGTTTTAGCGGTTGCTCAAGCTGCATGAAGTTTCCTAGAAAATGACAAATATTGTGTTTTCAAGGAACTTTTTATGGACTTTATGGAAATGCTTTGCTTCTGCCTTCTTTATTTGGTTCACTGTGTTATAGAATCAGGCAATTTTCAAATGTCTCGAGCAACTTATAAATATTCAATAATTTGCATAAAATTTGAACCCAAATATTTTGGTCAGATATGGAACCAAATTCAGGGTTCTACCCTAAGGCCCATGTGATTTATGTGAAAGCTCAGAACCTCCAGAATTCACTCACTGCGCTGCAGAGGCTGCACTAGCGCTGATTCATGACTGGCTGCAGACGCTGGGGTTTAGGTACTGAGCATTCACATCATGGAGAGTCCTTTTAGCTTTAAACATTTCAGCATTGGAACTGACATCTCAAATGACCTGAGGCACTTTGGATCATGGATCATCTTAAAAACCCAAGCATCAAATTATAACATGAACCGCACGGCCGAATGTTTTTGTAATTCTGAAGGAATCGGCATTAAAACTGTTCTCAGAAAAAGCTGTATTTGAAATGAACATGTTTATCTTGTATCTGGGACACGTTTAGATCAAGTTTATGAAATTTTAAATACAAATTTTACAGACAATTCCTTTAAATAATTTCCTAATTTGATCCTCCTCCTTCGTGTCCACTGGTGAATCTGGAATCTAGTTTCCTCGTCACCAACAACAAAAAATCCTGCAAACATGTGTGAAAGAAACAAAACACAACTCCAGGTATGTTTATGATGAGGGAAAATAGGACATTATAATCCCTTAATTCTTGCTTTTAGAGGCTTTGTGTTCCACTGCAGCTGGAGCCCACACCATTATATACTACAGTATATATATACAGTGTTTGAAAAGCACAGCCTTCGCCTTTCTTGGCAGTGTTGTTTTTGCCCTCACCTCAATAAAACAGGGCAGGTCATTCCCTCTGCAGATGGAACAGGGAAAATCTCCTTGTAGTTATTGATTTTGCTGTATTTGAGCTGCTGCGCTGGTGGAATGAAGCTTTAGGGATTAAAGAAACACAGAACTGACACAGAGGAGAAAATCAGCTCTAGACATTAAAGGTCCCATATTACACTATTGTTTCATTCAGGTTTTAATGTTTTCTCATTCCAAACATACCTGGAGTAGTGTTTTGCTTCATTCACACATGTTTAACACACAAACCCTGGATATTTAGGCTGAATTCGTCTCTCAAACAGGAAAAAAAACTCTATACACCTTCACTAGAATCATTTGGATAATTAGACTAATAATAAAGGATTAGAAAACATGTGAATGAAATAAAACAGCTCCAGGTACGTTTTTAATGAGCTCAAAACATTATAACATGGCTTTAAGCTCAATTTTTCATAATATAAAGTCTATATATAGGAAAATGCATTCTCACATTGGCTTCTGTCATAAATAAAAATGAAAAGAGCCGTCTTCTGAACGGCTCTTTGACTTGAATAGATCCCATTAAAGAGCTGAAAGTCCCATCACTGATTCTGAGATTATTGTCATTATGACAGTTTTCTAGTGTAATTTGAATTATATGCAAATGTTCGACATTCTTCTCTTGAATAGGGCACAGACTCAAATTGGACATAAAGAAAATGCTGAAATGCCAATTATCTCAATGCATGAATGAAAATTAGATGAACACTGGAAGTGCTTAATTAGCCGAAAATTGCTCCACTTTTCCATGGGCTCCAGGATCCAGTGCTTCAGTGGTTCAGTCCGGTTCTGGGTAACAGCAGATCCAGGGTCAGAGGAGCCGGAAGAGCCACATGTGACCTTCCTGTTTGGGGCGGGGCAGCGAGTGCCTTGGCAACGTCCATTTATATACAGTCTGTGCAGTCTGTTCAGAGCAGTTCAGCGTTTTACCCTTTGCTTTGTTGAGGTCTGTGCGAGCTGTGTGATTTAACTGCAGTATTAATGATACAGTATATTTAAAAATGTGTTTACTTATTTACTTATTTCTCTGTTGCAGTATATTGTGCTTCAGAATTTGTTATCATGACACATCTTGACCAAACTATGGCCTGAGTACCAAATATGAGACACTCAGATACATGTTGTTGGCACTCAGACCTCCTGCTGTGTCTGTGGAACTGACTTAACCATCAAAACTATGATCTAAAAGAAATGTTCCAAGTCTTATTTGCACATAGTCATGTTGGATTCACCCATGATCGACTCACTGTACTGAGGTCTCTGGCCAAATGTGTGACCCACTGGACTCCCCTGTGTTATATATTCTATCATTAATGCGGTAAATGGTCAGATTTTTATTTAGCACTTTTCCACCTTCACAGGACTCAAAGCTTTTTACATGGAAGAGCCACTCACACACATTCATACACCAGTGTGCACAGGCACTGAGGAGACACGGGGGGAAGTATCTTACCCAAGACACGACACCACCAACCTGAGCTTCAGTCTAACAGCTCCACCTGCCATGATCATGGGAGATTTGAACCAGCAACCTTCAGGTCAGTGGACAAACGCTCTCCTGCCTATTCTCCAGGGGCCATTTCCCTGATCAGCAGCTTTGATTAGTAATACTTTGTTTAGCACAATTAAATAAACTGCTTCACTGACCACATCTGTTTGAATGGGCAAGACTTCTTAGATTCTCCATTCTCTTATACCTCATTATTGTCTTTTCCATAGTTATGAAGAGAATTATAGCTGCTCTCCAGATGATGATGTGTTTCCTGCCAAGAGGGACAAAATTAGGACGTTAACTACAGCCTATTAAAACGGCATTACACTGTGTAATGGCTTATCGACATCTGGCAAGCTACAGTAAAGCAACATTCACAAAAACATAATTAACCACATGCAGGGAAAATAGCAAATAGCATTTATTAACTTAATATAATTTAGATTTGATAAACTAACTACATAAACCCAGTAGCAGAAATGTTGGGACACTGCATTGATTAAAGGTCCTACATGTCACACAATTGTCTCTTATGAGCTTTAAGTCATGTTATAAACAAACCGGATTGTGTCTTGTTTCATTCACATGTTTGAGTTTATTATTATTCTGTCTTTATCGCCAAAGATCAAAATGCTCTGTTCTGCCTTGTGATGTCATGAAGTGGAAGTTTTCAGTTTTGCAGCTGCCTTTGATCCAAATAAAGGTGCATGGAGTTTAAAGACACAGTGGAGCACTTCCTGTTTTACCACATGACATCAGAAGAACTCAGGGTTTGTGTGAATGAAACAAAACACAAGTCCAGGTCTGTTTTTGATGGGGAAAGAACGTCATAACAGACCAGAACACATATGACCTCTTTAAAACCATCATGTATCTGCAGATGTTCATGGGCTCAGCTTTCTGTCACATGCAACATTTTGAGTGACTTTTGTCCATTAAAAATACTGAGTTTCAGTCCCGATGGCAATGATCCTAGTTTTTCACCACTCTGAAACCCATGGATGGCCAAAGATCATTAATAATAATGCAATTAAAAAGGTTTGATTAACAACGCTTTTTTGCATCAAGATTAAAAAGGAAAATTTGGGAGTAATGGGGGAAAAATCATGCACTTTTGTACAACATAGTCCCACTTTCAACTCTAAATAGTTTACAGTCACACATCATCACAACCGTTAATTCCAGTGAAATTAGTTTTTATGGTAAGATTGTGTTAAAGGTGAATTGTGTAACTTTTCTGGTGGACGGTCCGTGAAATGCTTTTCTCCATGGAGATGTTATTGCTTCATCTGGAATGTTTCACAGTGTGGTGATAAACATTTGTGTCGTTATGGAAACCAAACCAGACCAAGTTACCAAGTTTTCTAGCTATTTTTGAACAATAAAACCACCTGTAAATGAATAAATGTAAAGTAGAGCTGTTTAATGCCACACTGTGGAACATCCCAAGCAGAGCAATGACATATCTATAGAAACAAGCACGTGATGGCCTCCAAACCACAAAGTTACATAGTGCACCTTTAAAACAAAGCTCTGATTAAAGTCTAACTTGAGTAACAGAGCTTCAGACAGAGCAGTGCCTTCGTTTAGCATCACAAACCCACAGAATGTTGTAACATCAGCTGCAGAGTGTCTGTTTGAGCACAGAGTTGTATTAAATAAAGAAGAACACGCTTTCATCACCGTGCAGTTCTAATTCAGTGTCCCAACATTCTCGGCTTGTATCAGGTGCGTACAGTAAAGGATTGTTTTACATGCACATTAGTGGGTTGCAAACAATAGAAAAGCATGAAGTCTCTGCCAGGCAAATCTACGTGAGAAAGAAAGTGATCGAACTGAGATAAACCATCGTAAATCCTTGTATTTCTCATCAAACCTGCATCATGGCTGTAAAAATAATCATCTCCTTAGCAAGGCGTGAGTACAGTACAGTATTTTTTCAGCACTTTTTCAGCACTTTTCAACGATCGGCGGCCATTTTGCGCAGTTTTGGTGGCAGTTTATCTTCTGGCCTCCCTCCCGATAGCAGTGGACTGTGCATTGGCACTGGAGACGGGCAGAGCGTGGGCTGTAGGCTCTGCTGGTAGAGATCTCCCGTGGATTGGGTCATTGGTTCGAATCCCACTTTTAGCGACTTGAGCTGTAGCCTGTTTTCTGTATCGCTTACACTGGACGAGCTCAGACGCTGCAGTTTCAAAGGCAAGTCCCCGGTGCTGCACGCCTTTTCCGAATTATGTGAACTCAGAAGCAGCACTTTCCTTTGCAAGTCCTCCTTCCCCGATGAGCTGATCCGTTGGAGTTTGCTTGGAAGTCTCCCGCTAACTCCTCCGTGACGGTTTCTCTCTTCCACGGCGTTGATGCAGTCCACGGAAAACACTCGGTCACGTCTGGCCCCGTGGCTGTCGCTGGTGAGGGCGGGAGTGGGCGTGGATAAGGGGGAGGGGAGGGAGTTCTTCTCTTCGAACTCTTTCATGCTATAGGGAGGGGTGGGGACCTCGAAGGTGCTGTGGAACTGGGAGTAGTCGACCCGGAAAAATCCCTCCTCCAGAGACATCACCGGGAGGAAGCGGTGCCCCCACAGGACCTCGTCTTCAGTGTAGGAGGTCCTGGCCTGGCAGGTCATACCTATGGAAAGAGAAGGAGATGGATTTATTAGTGTTGATACTATACTTCAGTTTCATACTTGATATTTGATACTTAAAAGAGCTCAGATTGCACTATTTTCTGATTTATGTCCTAATGTTGTTTCCTCATTATTAACAATGTTCTTTCTCCAACCTTCACTAGAATCATTTGGATGGTTTCAGTGCTGCAAATTGCCAAATCTCTTCTCAAAAAAAGGAAAATGTTAATGAAAACTACCATTATATGACATCACAAGGTGCAACAGAGCATTTTGAGCTTTGGAGATGCACACAGACTAATAATAAATATTTACTCGAACATGTGTGAATGAAACAAAACACAACAGCACCGAACAATTTACTATTAACCCTAACGTAACCCCAGTGCATTATCAAGACAACAGAAGACTAAAAATGTAAACTGGAGCAGATATTAGAGTAAATGTTCCAGGTTTCCCATAGCAACAGAGACCTGGATCTGTATTCAATTATCACATCTTTCTTCAGAGATTCCCCGACCAGCATTTAACAAGGCCTGGGTCAGGGGAGCGCTTGTTTTCCACATGCCCTGTGCCCTGTCACCACTGCCACGTTCAATCTTATCGACGTAATTAGCAGTCACTCAGCTCCTAACGCGCACCGATACATCAGTGGGAAGAGTCCTGCCTTCACATGTCTAAACTAGCCTCATTGTACAACACAAAGCGCTTTTTACACCCTGCGCTCCTGCATGTGCTGTTCTGTTCATTAAAGCAGCACTGTGTAGCTTTTCTAATGGATGCTCTTCTATGTGCTTTGAGATGTCATGTCTCTGCCTGACATGTTCGACTGTGTGAGATTCATGGTTTTGAACTTCCTGTTTATAGGTGACATTTTGAGGACTTTTCACTGTGAAAGGTGCGTTCATTTATTCGTTTGTCTGGGGACGTTGCCTCGGAAGTCAGAAGAGTTCGGAGGAGACCAAGCGAGGTTTACGAGACAGAATCCAAGATGGCTGTGCCCAGTGTTTGGACGCTTTAGTGGTTTCAATCAGGACTGGTCTGAAAGCACGAGCGCCCCGCTCCAAAACACCGCTCAGGTCACACCTCCTCCCGTACACTGCGCGGGCCAAACCTCTAAACCAGAACAAAACCAGGACTAAACCGGGACTAAAACCAGGTCTAAACCAGGACTAAATCGGGTCTAAAATCAGGACTAAAATCAGGTCTAAAATCAGGACTGAACCAGGTCTAAACCAGGACTAAATCGAGTCTAAAATCAGGACTAAAATCAGGTCTAAACCAGATCTAAACCAGGACTAAACTGAGACTAAAATCAGGACTAAACCAGGTCTAAACCAGGACTAAATCAAGACTAAAATCAGGACTAAACCAGGTCTAAACCAGGACTAAATCAAGACTAAAATCAGGACTAAACCAGGTCTAAACCAGGACTAAATCAAGATTAAAATCAGGACTAAACCAGGTCTAAACCAGGACTAAATCAAGACTAAAATCAGGACTAAATCAGGTCTAAACCAGGACTAAATCAAGACTAAAATCAGGACTAAACCAGGTCTAAACCAGGACTAAATCAAGACTAAAATCAGGACTAAACCAGGTCTAAACCAGGACTAAATCAAGACTAAAATCAGGACTAAACCAGGTCTAAACCAGGACTAAATCAAGACTAAAA
The DNA here is from genome assembly GCA_034769755.1 of Odontamblyopus lacepedii. NCBI lineage: Eukaryota > Metazoa > Chordata > Actinopteri > Gobiiformes > Gobiidae > Odontamblyopus > Odontamblyopus lacepedii. The sequence continues at coordinate 40,107,684 of CM068351.1, read as the reverse complement.
TCAGGACTAAACCAGGTCTAAACCAGGACTAAATCAAGACTAAAATCAGGACTAAACCAGGTCTAAACCAGGACTAAATCAAGACTAAAATCAGGACTAAATCAGGTCTAAACCAGGACTAAATCGAGTCTAAAACCAGGACTAAAATCAGGTCTAAACCAGATCTAAACCAGGACTAAATCAGAACTAAAATGAGGACTAAATCAGGTCTAAACCAGGACTAAATCGGGTCTTAAAATCAGGACTAAAATCAGGTCTAAACCAGATCTAAACCAGGACTAAACTGAGACTAAAAGCAGGACTAAATCAGGTCTAAATCCAGGACTAAATCAGGACTGAAACCGGGACTAAAACAGGATTTAACCAGGACTAAACCTGCCTCCTCCTATACGCCGCCGGTGCGTGAAAATACAATATAAAAAGAAGAGCTTATAGTATAAGAAAATGCCCCATGGCTCCGTTCACTTTCAATACATAACCTCATCTGTTTAGATTTTTCTTTTTCTCTTTGACATTTAGACGTTTGCTCTCAGATGCTCTCAATCAATAAGCACTTAGCCTGTGTTTATCTGAGGCTCAGTCTGGGCACAGTGAAAGTCTCTGCTCTGTTCTGCCCTGAGACACTTTACTTTGCAAACAGGTTTTGTGGATGTATTTTCAATATTATGAGACGATTACTCTGTCTCTTTTAATCGAGAAAGACTTTGCATACTGACACTGTGCCTATGAGCAAGACCTTTAGGGGTTAGGCATTCATAAGTGATTTTACTTCCGCCTTTGGTCATAGTTTACATGATTAAACGACCACTACTAAACTACTAAACTAATAAACTACTAAACTACTAAACTGCTAAACTGCTAAACAGCTAAACTGCTAAACAGCTAAACTGCTGAACTGCTAAACTGCTAAACTGCTAACTACTAAACTGCTAAACTGTTAACTACTAAACTACTAAACTGTTAACTACTAAACTGCTAAACTGTTAACTACTAAACTACTAAACTGTTAAACTGCTAAACTACTAAACTGCTAAACTGCTAAACTGTTAAACTGCTAAACTGTTAACTACTAAACTGCTAAACTGTTAACTACTAAACTACTAAACTGCTAAACTGTTAAACTGCTAAACTACTAAACTGCTAAACTGCTAAACAGCTAAACTGCTAAACTGTTAAACTGCTAAACTGTTAACTACTAAACTGCTAAACTGCTAAACTGTTAAACTGCTAAACTGTTAACTACTAAACTGCTAAACTGTTAACTACTAAACTACTAAACTACTAAACTGCTAAACTGTTAAACTGCTAAACTGCTAAACTGTTAAACTGCTAAACTGTTAACTACTAAACTGCTAAACAGCTAAACAGCTAAACTGCTAAACTGCTAAACTACTAAACTGCTAAACTGCTAAACAGCTAAACTGCTAAACAGCTGAACTGCTAAACTGCTAAACTGCTAAACTGTTAAACTGCTAAACTACTAAACTGCTAAACTGTTAAACTGCTAAACTACTAAACTGCTAAACTGCTAAACTGCTAAACTGCTAAACTGTTAAACTGCTAAACTGTTAACTACTAAACTACTAAACTGCTAAACTGTTAAACTGCTAAACTACTAAACTGCTAAACTGCTAAACTGCTAAACTGCTAAACTGTTAAACTGCTAAACTGTTAACTACTAAACTGCTAAACTGTTAAACTGCTAAACTACTAAACTACTAAACTACTAAACTGCTAAACAGCTAAACAGCTAAACTGTTAAACTGCTAAACTACTAAACTGCTAAACTGCTAAACTGTTAAACTGCTAAACTGTTAACTACTAAACTGTTAACTACTAAACTACTAAACTACTAAACTACTAAACTGCTAAACAGCTAAACAGCTAAACTGTTAAACTGCTGAACTGCTGAACTGCTAAACTGCTAAACTGCTAAACTGCTAAACTGCTAAACTGCTAAACTGCTAAACTGCTAAACTGCTAAACTGTTAAACTGCTAAACTACTAAACTGCTAAACTGCTAAACTGCTAAACTGTTAACTACTAAACTGCTAAACTGTTAACTACTAAACTGCTAAACTGTTAACTACTAAACTGCTAAACTGTTAAACTGCTAAACTATTAAACTGCTAAACTGCTAAACTGCTAAACAGCTAAACTGCTAAACTGTTAAACTGTTAACTACTAAACTGCTAAACAGCTAAACTGCTAAACTGCTAAACTGCTAAACTACTAAACTGCTAAACTGCTAAACTGCTAAACTGTTAACTACTAAACTGTTAACTACTAAACTACTAAACTGCTAAACTGTTAAACTGCTAAACTACTAAACTGCTAAACTGCTAAACTGCTAAACTGCTAAACTGTTAAACTGCTAAACTGTTAACTACTAAACTACTAAACTGCTAAACTGTTAAACTGCTAAACTACTAAACTGCTAAACTGCTAAACTGCTAAACTGCTAAACTGTTAAACTGCTAAACTGTTAACTACTAAACTGCTAAACTGTTAAACTGCTAAACTACTAAACTACTAAACTACTAAACTGCTAAACAGCTAAACAGCTAAACTGTTAAACTGCTAAACTACTAAACTGCTAAACTGCTAAACTGTTAAACTGCTAAACTGTTAACTACTAAACTGTTAACTACTAAACTACTAAACTGTTAAACTGCTAAACTACTAAACTGCTAAACTGCTAAACTGCTAAACTGCTAAACTGTTAAACTGCTAAACTACTAAACTGCTAAACTGCTAAACTGCTAAACTGTTAACTACTAAACTGCTAAACTGTTAACTACTAAACTGCTAAACTGTTAACTACTAAACTGCTAAACTGTTAAACTGCTAAACTATTAAACTGCTAAACTGCTAAACTGCTAAACAGCTAAACTGCTAAACTGTTAAACTGTTAACTACTAAACTGCTAAACAGCTAAACTGCTAAACTGCTAAACTGCTAAACTACTAAACTGCTAAACTGCTAAACTGCTAAACTGTTAACTACTAAACTGTTAACTACTAAACTACTAAACTGCTAAACTGTTAAACTGCTAAACTACTAAACTGCTAAACTGCTAAACTGCTAAACTGCTAAACTGTTAAACTGCTAAACTGTTAACTACTAAACTACTAAACTGCTAAACTGTTAAACTGCTAAACTACTAAACTGCTAAACTGCTAAACTGCTAAACTGCTAAACTGTTAAACTGCTAAACTGTTAACTACTAAACTGCTAAACTGTTAAACTGCTAAACTACTAAACTACTAAACTACTAAACTGCTAAACAGCTAAACAGCTAAACTGTTAAACTGCTAAACTACTAAACTGCTAAACTGCTAAACTGTTAAACTGCTAAACTGTTAACTACTAAACTGTTAACTACTAAACTACTAAACTGCTAAACTGTTAAACTGCTAAACAGCTAAACTGCTAAACTGTTAAACTGCTAAACTGTTAACTACTAAACTGCTAAACAGCTAAACAGCTAAACTGCTAAACTGCTAAACTACTAAACTGCTAAACTGCTAAACTGTTAAACTGCTAAACTACTAAACTGCTAAACTGTTAAACTGCTAAACTGCTAAACTGTTAAACTGCTAAACTGTTAAACTGCTAAACTGTTAACTACTAAACTGCTAAACTGTTAAACTGCTAAACTACTAAACTACTAAACTGCTAAACTGCTAAACTGCTAAACTGTTAAACTGCTAAACTGTTAACTACTAAACTGCTAAACTGTTAAACTGCTAAACTACTAAACTACTAAACTACTAAACTGCTAAACAGCTAAACAGCTAAACTGTTAAACTGCTAAACTACTAAACTGCTAAACTGTTAAACTGCTAAACTGTTAACTACTAAACTGCTAAACTGTTAACTACTAAACTACTAAACTGCTAAACTGTTAAACTGCTAAACAGCTAAACTGCTAAACTGCTAAACTACTAAACTGCTAAACTGCTAAACTGTTAAACTGCTAAACTGTTAACTACTAAACTGCTAAACTGTTAACTACTAAACTACTAAACTGCTAAACTGTTAAACTGCTAAACTACTAAACTGCTAAACTGCTAAACTGCTAAACAGCTAAACTGCTAAACTGTTAAACTGCTAAACTGTTAACTACTAAACTGCTAAACTGTTAACTACTAAACTACTAAACTACTAAACTACTAAACTGCTAAACAGCTAAACAGCTAAACTGTTAAACTGCTAAACTACTAAACTGCTAAACTGCTAAACTGTTAAACTGCTAAACTGTTAACTACTAAACTGTTAACTACTAAACTACTAAACTGCTAAACTGTTAAACTGCTAAACAGCTAAACTGCTAAACTGTTAAACTGCTAAACTGTTAACTACTAAACTGCTAAACAGCTAAACAGCTAAACTGCTAAACTGCTAAACTACTAAACTGCTAAACTGCTAAACTGTTAAACTGCTAAACTACTAAACTGCTAAACTGTTAAACTGCTAAACTGCTAAACTGTTAAACTGCTAAACTGTTAAACTGCTAAACTGTTAACTACTAAACTGCTAAACTGTTAAACTGCTAAACTACTAAACTACTAAACTGCTAAACTGCTAAACTGCTAAACTGTTAAACTGCTAAACTGTTAACTACTAAACTGCTAAACTGTTAAACTGCTGAACTGCTAAACTACTAAACTACTAAACTGCTAAACAGCTAAACAGCTAAACTGTTAAACTGCTAAACTACTAAACTGCTAAACTGTTAAACTGCTAAACTGTTAACTACTAAACTGCTAAACTGTTAACTACTAAACTACTAAACTGCTAAACTGTTAAACTGCTAAACAGCTAAACTGCTAAACTGCTAAACTACTAAACTGCTAAACTGCTAAACTGTTAAACTGCTAAACTGTTAACTACTAAACTGCTAAACTGTTAACTACTAAACTACTAAACTGCTAAACTGTTAAACTGCTAAACTACTAAACTGCTAAACTGCTAAACTGCTAAACAGCTAAACTGCTAAACTGTTAAACTGCTAAACTGTTAACTACTAAACTGCTAAACAGCTAAACAGCTAAACTGCTAAACTGCTAAACTACTAAACTGCTAAACTGCTAAACTGTTAAACTGCTAAACTGTTAACTACTAAACTGCTAAACTGTTAAACTGCTAAACTACTAAACTGCTAAACTGCTAAACTGTTAAACTGCTAAACTGTTAAACTGCTAAACTGTTAACTACTAAACTGCTAAACTGTTAAACTGCTAAACTACTAAACTGCTAAACTGCTAAACTGCTAAACTGTTAAACTGCTAAACTGTTAACTACTAAACTGCTAAACTGTTAAACTGCTAAACTGCTAAACTGCTAAACTGTTAAACTGCTAAACTGCTAAACTGCTAAACAGCTAAACTGCTAAACTGCTAAACTGTTAAACTGCTAAACTGTTAAACTGCTAAACTGCTAAACTGCTAAACAGCTAAACTGCTAAACTGTTAAACTGCTAAACTGCTAAACTGTTAAACTGCTAAACTGCTAAACTGCTAAACAGCTAAACTGCTAAACTGTTAAACTGCTAAACTGTTAACTACTAAACTGCTAAACAGCTAAACAGCTAAACTGCTAAACAGCTAAACTGCTAAACTGCTAAACTGCTACTGCCCTTCAGTCACGTCACTCAAGTTGCAGTAATGTGTCTGAATGAAATTGTCTCCATGAAGGTGCTATTGCAGTGGTCTCCAACCTTTTTCCTCCAGTGAGCAACTTTTACAAAACAAAAATGTCAGAGAGATGCTCATTTCAGCCACCACAAGAAACGGAGACAATTCTAAGAAAGAGGACGAGCCTTTGGGTCCAGTTAGACGTCTATAAAACGTAAACCACTGTCCAGTTATTAGTGCACAAAGTTGGGCTTCAAAATTATACATTTACACTGGTAAAAGGCATGAGATTAACCACGTGTTTGTTATTCAAAAGCAGTGTGTGTTTTAATGGCCAAAACAACTTTAAAACTGTACTGTAAATAAGCTCACCCGTGCACAGATCTGACTTGTAACTAGACCTGTAACTAGAAGATAGTTTAATGCTGTGCTGTGGAACATAGCACAGAAATAACAACCCCATGGAAACCAAAAAACAGTGAACACTCCACCAGAAAAGTTACATAATCCACCTTTAATATTTAAATAAAACAAAAGGCTATTTTACTTTTAATAATCAGAAACTCTCCCCCACTGCTGCCATATTTACTTCGTCCCTATTCAAATGTGTGTTCACTTTTAATATTTTTCTGTAAAAGTATGTTTAAAGTCTCTAAACTGTGCTTAACATCCCACAGAGTCAGACTAAGCGTTTCAGCTCATTATTCTCACATCTTAAAGATTCTGGAGCAGCTGCTTCAGGTTCTCCCCACTGAGCTGAAGGGGCTTTAGAGTCGACTGTTGGCAGAGTCGGGGCCGGCGGTGGGCACTGCCGTCTCTGAGGAGTTCTGGCATTCGCTTCACTGGCACCGTTTCTTTTATTATTATTATTAAATGGCTCAATTTACTGACCTCTCCAAAGTTAAAATATACAGTTCAGGGGGAAACCAGAGGCCCTGCATCTGTTTAACCCACATGACGTAACCTGGAGCCAAACTGTAACGTATTTATTCAGGCCAAATATAGACATAAAGAACTTAAAGTGCACTGTGTAACTTTTTGGGGTCCGTCACCTGCTTGTTTCTGTGGAGATGTCATTGCTCTGCCTGAAGTGCTCCTGAACAGCTCTTCCTACATTAAAGGTGGTTTAAAAGCTCAAACATATTTAGGAAAACAGTTATTCTGACTGAGTGGGGTGGCCTCTCCGCAGATCTGACCTGTAACAAGCCCAGGCAGTGGTGATGACGTCAGCTGCAAAGTGTCATTGCTGATATTTGTATTTCCTCTAATACTATGATTTAAAATGGGCTTTCAGAGTGTTTTCTTCTGGCATTTTTGGCCACATTGGGATATGTCAATTCACAAGTTGATTCACACCTACAGCCCACTGGTTTATGGTCTCACTGCTGACACACTTTGCTGAAATCATCTAATAATATTTTAAACTGTCAAATAAGGAGTTTAGTACAAAATAAATCCTTATCCAGGTCCACTAACTCAATAGAAAATGTCTACAGTTCATGAATGCGTCTGCAGAATCGATATTTCTGCTTAGCTGTGAATCTAAACTCCACTGACAGGAATAATGGAAATACAATAGAGATAAAGGCAGAGCTGCTCAGTCAGCAGGATCTGGATGTGAGACATCATTTTTATTTTATGTGACTGTGGAATGAGCCCTGAATATGTAGATTTGTCATTAAAGCTCCAAAAATTTTCAATTATAATGGGAACGTTTTATTGAAAAGGGAGTTTGTCTCTCCAGCGCAGGGGTGGCCAGTTATTTTATTCCTTGGGGCCACATGATGAACAGAAAATAGTGTGCAGGGCTGGGCCAAAGTGCTTAGCTCAATTCTGCAAAATATTAATTGTATTTCTTTATAAAAAGCAGTAAATAGCATTATTTTGAGAAGCTGGTCAGACTGGTAAGAGTTTATGTTATGACTAAGCAATGAAAAAGTGAGGTTGCCTTATAAAAAATGTCATTTGGCTCTAAAACAAAAGCTTTAGTCTATACCTGAGGTAAAATTATAAAACCTGTTTATTTTGTAATTCCAAACGATCTTAAACGGCCCAGTCAGAGTCGACCTAAGGGCCGTATTGTTGTACAATGTCCAGCTCTGCTCCAGCCTCCTCCTGGTGGGACATGACCCTCCCCAGGGAGGCGTCCAGGAGGCAGGAACAGATGCTTCAGCCTCAGCTGCTCCTCTCCACATGGAGGAGCAGCGGCTCTACTCCGAGTTCCTCCCATCTGACTGAGCTCCTCACCCTAAGGCCCGTAGGTGACCGTAGGTGAGGGTAGAATGTAGACTGTGGTAAATGAAGGGCTTTGCCTTTGATCTTCTTGACCACAACAGTGTGATATAGTGACCGGATCACTGCACTTCTCCACTGACCGGCTCCGGGACGGGCCAACATGTTTCCACAGAAGTAGTGCAGTTTTTATACTATAAACATGGCCATTTTCACATCTTCACATCTTCAACTTCTGAGCCTTGAGGAGCACCCGTTCAGGACTTTTAACTAAGAGAAAAGTCCCCTGAAGCTCTCACTTTTTCTGTGTTTTATATTTTTATTTTTCTAAACTTATGCCAATTCAATTACCACATTTTGTCCCAAGGAAATTCTCAACGACTATAGGACAAGACGACCTGTTCCCCGCAGAACTGTCCCTGACAGTTTGATGGCCGTGTTAAAGATGCCACAGTAGAACCTCCCTTTATCTCTTCTACTCTGCATCTCCAGACTCGGGTGATTTAATGTTATTATCAACAGTGTGCAGGCCTCCCCACTGATCCTCCCTCTGCTATAAGCCTATTCAGCCTCACTGCCTCTGACGGCCAGAGAGAGACAGAGGGAAGACCTGGAGAACTACAGGGATATCCACGTTTATTGGTACTTTGAGCTTCAGGGGAGAACTGCTGTGTTGAATATGCACCAAAGTCTATTCTATTTGCTCCATTGATTCCTTCACAGCAGATATGTATTCAGATATATTTTTTTATTTCAGATGGGCACAAAGTCAGTATTTTTGTTTTTAAGACATTATTTCCTACTTGCATCCCTGCTGTTCTGTCTGCCCTTTGTAATATGTTTTTGGAGTTTAAGGGGAGCGACTGTAGCTCAGGTGGTGTTTATCTGCTGATCCGAAGGTTTAGACAGTGAGATTCCCACAGATCAATGCTGTCACTGTGTCCTTGGGCAAGACACTTTACCTCTTTATCTCGTTCCCAGTGCCTGCGTTCACTGGTGTATGTGCATGTGAATGGTTCCTTGATCTAAAGCCCTTTGAGTGAAAAAGCACTAAACTAAACCCAAAAATGTTACCATGGCCACAAAATAACTTAAATTTGAATTCATTTTTACATTTGCATCTGTCACTCTGATTTCTCCCCTAAAACAAACCATAAATGAAAGGTACATTTTAGGTGAGGCGTCTGCCATGAGCTCGTCTCAATGGAGATGTTTTTACTTTGCTTGGAATGTTCCACAGTATGGCATTAAACCTGACAGAATCTAGCATTTATTTCACTACAGGTGTTTTAGTTTTAAAAAAAATACCTTGAAAAACATTCTTACTGTGAGCAGGCTTGCCTCTTCATAGATCTTACCTGTAACTTGGTCTAGTTTATTGTTTATTAGATCCCCATTAGCTTCAGCAGTACTGCGTCAGCTACTCTTCCTGGGGTCCATTTAAATTTACAGCAAAACTTATACACATAAACATAATTTACAACATTTGTCATTAACTATAGATTAAATACAATCCCTAAAACATATTAATCACAGATTTAAATTCAAACAGTTCATACAGACTATTTCACATCACATCATTCATTTGTTTAAGATAATGCATTTTAAGTTTCCAAGTAGTGGCATTACCATAAACAAGATAAGTTCAGTCTCACACTGTGGAACATTCCAGACCAAACAGTAACATCTCCATGGAGACGGGCAGGTCCCACAGTGCCACAGATCCAGGCTGAAGAATACAGTTGTTGTATCGTCATTTTGTCGTCTGATTGATTATTGATTATTGTCCTCGTTATTTGGAGGCAGCAGATAGAATAACACATTATAATATCTGTGTGCTGTAGAATCCCTCTGCCCTGAGCGCTCATCTGAAAAACGGCCTGTGCGTCTCCCCTCGTCTCTCCTCATTCATCACGGTGACGTCCATGACCAGCAGCCTGTGTAATGCACCAGCGCCTCCAAAGCCATTTGTGGGTGAGTAAAATGTGTCTTTTATAAATCAGCCTCTGTCTCCCAGGTCTGAGCCTCGTGTGTGTTTGAATTATATCAGATTATTTCTCTCAGTGGAACTAAAGTAGAGAAATGGCATTTGAAGTTTTTTTTACACTTCTGTAGCTGTAATGTTGGTTCATATTGACGTGAAAATATATATACAGTAGGTTTTATATAGGTGTAGATACAGGTTATACGTTTAAAGAAATGAACCTGTTTGCTGTGTGTTTCTGTGGTGACCTATTCTAGAGATTTTTTTGTTTTGTTTAAAGGTACAGTATGCAACTTCTGATGGAGGGTCTGCCACCTACTTGAAGGAAATATACTCGCTTTTCCTGGAATATTCCACAATATGCCATTAAAATGATCTACCTCTTTTTTGTTTTTATTAGTCTAGAAGGTCTTGGAAAAGTTGGAAAGCATGAGATTGTCTATCCATGGATCTCACCAGTAACTTTCTCCATGGAGACCCCCACCAGAAAAGTTTTTAAAGCACCTTTAAAAACCCTAAATCAGATTTTTTACTCATCTATTAGATAATGTCTCACCCTAGTACAGATGTACTGTATAAGCAGCTCTTGGGGTCAAAATATGTCAGCTGGATGTTGTCTGCTTTTTATTATGAAGTGTTTTATTGTCTGATAGTCAGGAATTGCACTGATAGCATGCTAGTTGTTATGAGCTTAGCAGAGATGGCGACCTCAGGATGCTCTGAATGCTTAAGGTAAATGAGGAATAAGTCTGGACCACTGCAATGAACTAATTCTGTTTTTCACATTCTTAAGGCAGCAAAGATAGAAAGAACAGAATGTCTTATTATTATAACCTAAAATACTTAGACTCACCGGTGGTCTCCACGATGCCCTCGAGGATGACCACGATCTCAAACTGCTCGTTGGTGAGGGAGCGCTGGGACAGGTCAAAGAACGGGCTCTTGGTGTTGATCTCGTGGCAGATGGTGAGAGGAGACACCAGGAAAAGCTGATCTGCCCCAGTCCCAAAGCCCACGTCCAGCTCACACTGGTCCAGAGGCAGGAACTCTCCCTCTGGGGTCTGCCGAGACTGCACACAACAAAAGGTTCGTTCATTTGCCATTACTAGTTAAAAACACATTGGAAAAACATGGATTAAAAGTGCACCATGAAACATTTAAAACAGACGATCATTACAGACGGCATTTGCATATGTAGAGTATCATGTTTCCTTTTATTGTTTGGAAAATGCCATATTTGCCTAAAACAACGTATTCAAATGTAAAAAAGTTTAGTTTTTCCCTGTCACATGAATCAGCGTTCATCCCGCTAATGAAACCACTGCACATCACAGCAGGTTTGTGAAGTTGTCATGTGGAAGCGTGGCTGACGTGAGCAGAATCATAGAGCCAACCGTAAAGTACTCAAAGATTACTCAGACATATTAAACTTCTTCAGACATGTTTTTGGTGAGGGAAAAACATTATTAGAGTTGGTTTTCTCTTTAATTACACAACAGTAGAAGCTGAACTGTGAGGATCTGAAGAAGACTTCATATTTACCTCATCATTAAAGGTGCTTTTCTGTTCACCAGCTGCTTGTCGCCATTATTGCTTCGTGTGGAGAGTTCCGCAGTACGGCATTAAATGTATATATCTCCATAGAGACAAACAGGAGGGAGATGCCAGGACAATTTACAGGTCATGTTTATGGAGAGGCGGCCCAGCTCACAATAAGAATGTGTTTTTCAAGCTATTTATGAGCAATAAACACATCTGTGAGGTTTGACCTGGTGCAGAAGATTTGAATTGCCTGAATGAGTGCGTTTGACTCTGGTTTTGTCTTTTCGTCTTTTCTGTCATTGTTTCTTCTTGCCTTAGAGCCGGTCCTTATTCTTAAATGAGACATTTTGTGTTTTTGTGACAGTTCGACCTAACATTTACTCACAGGTTAATAGAGTAACAGAATGATAAACCAAAGCATCATTATTTTGGTTTTTCAAAGACTATTTCAGAATGTGAAGGCGTTTGAGGTCAACTCCTGATGTTTGTGAAGTGGAGGTGAAGTCACTGTCTGGACATTGTGTCTGGACACAATCTGCAACAATCAGAACAGCACAAATCTTCTTTATCTCATAACGTATGCAATAAAAGCACAAACATAATCAAATACTTGTCATTTGCATATATATACCATTAGGAACATTAGTTTGTGCGTTGTAGCCTTAAGCCGTGGTTTTCTATACACAACACATCAATTAATATCACATTTTTCATGTTACTTCAGTATTTTTTAGTGTAATGTTTTATGCAACAAAATTTGGTTTTACTATTTTGACTATTTTTTGAAACTTTAAATCTTAAAGTTGCTGATGACTTAGACAGTAACAGTGTTTTTATCTGCTGTCCAGTTATAATATATGTGGATCATTATCGCAGTATTGATCTAAAATGACCAGAGCCAGAGCAATGACATTTAGAAGATGGAGACTCAAGACAAGATGTTTAAAGACTCAAATGAATCATTCCAAATACAACTTTGAGTGAGTAAATGAGAAGGGAAAACTATTCTAATTAAAAAGATGATTTTGCATAATAGATTTCCTTTAATGGAAACCTTTTTCAAAGTATTATGCAAATTCCTGAACACATCAGACCCAAGAAGGAAAAGCCATAAGAAAACCATATATTCTCCTGACCACAATATGACTAAAGACTGTAGTCTGTATGAAGACTGTTTACTGCGGCACTTTATCTTTTTAGACTCTTACAGTTACTGCACTTTCGAAATATTTTCTACATTCACTGCTCTTTACCTTCATAATTGATGTTTCTCTTAATTGATTGTTGTGCTCTGCTCTTGGCTGTTGACCACTTGGCCAGGTCACCCCTGTGAATGAGATCTGCATCTCACTGGGTCTTTACCTGGTTAAATAAAGGTTTAAAACATGTAAAAAAAAGAAAAAAAAGAAAAGAGAAGTGGACTAAGTGAGTGTAGCATCACTCATAGCATTCGGTTCGAGTTAAATAAAACTCACCAAGGCCGGCAGTACTAGGAGCTAATTTGGAGCCAAGTTTCATAGGAACAGACATTTATTTACTTACAAAATAGATTAATGCAAAACGGATTGATATGAACATTTTAAGACCAATGAGAAGAGGCGACTGCAGCTGTTACAGAGAGAGGGATGTCACATTTTCAGTAGTAAATCAAATGGAAACGATGAAGCCAGAAGCGTCCCTAAACTCACTTCCTATTTGTACCACAGCAGCTATGTTCATTTATACCGTCTAAGCTAAAGACAAACTTAATCTACCCCATAAATAATGATATTTCTGAAACTATAACCTTCAACAAATTGTCCAGGTTTGTGAGTCCTGGCCGCCCACAGCCAGCCCACACACTCTCTTCTACAGCATTATAAGGCCCCGCACATAGTCCCTTTTCAATAACCCAACTGCAGTTTCTTTGTTCTGGTGAAAATCCCAAAATAAAACCAACAAAAGCCATTCTATTTCCCCCTCTGTCTTCAAAATAACACAGCTGTGTGGCTATTGTGTAACTTAAATTGCTTTTTGCTCCTTAATTAGCCCGAATGTGATGACTGACAATGTGTTAAGACAAATGCAGCACCTTTTGTGTTGCGGTGTAATTACAGTATCTTTAATGGGAGCCTGGTGGTTTTTGTGTCTTATAGAATAATGCACAGGGAGAGAAACAAAAGAAGATCTTGTGAGGAAGAACAATTTAGTTTTTTTAAACCATATACAAAAAATTACAAGACAACAACTACCACTACTACAACTACGATACTGCAGCAGCTGTGAGACGCTGCAGAACATCCAGAACATCCAGAACACCCAGAACATCCAGAACACCCAGAACATCCAGAACACCCTGAACATCCTGAATACCCAGAACATCCAGGACACCCAGAACATCCCGAACATCCCGAACATCCAGGACACCCAGAACATCCCGAACATCCAGAACACCCAGAACATCCAGAACATCCAGAACACCCAGAACATCCAGAACATCCAGAACACCCAGAACAACCCGAACACCCAGAACATCCAGGACACCCAGAACATCCCGAACATCCCGAACACCCAGAACACCCAGAACACCCAGAACACCCAGAACGCCCAAAACACCCAAAACACCCAGAACACCCAGAACACCCAGAACACCCAGAACACCCAGAACACCCAGAACACCCTGAACACCCTGAACACCCTGAATATCCACAACACCCACAACACCCACAACACCCACAACACCCACAACACCCACAACACCCACAACACCCACAACACCCACAACATCCAGTCACCCAGAACATCCAGAACATAAGTCCTGGTCTCAGGTCTCTGCACTGCCCCCTGTGGCTCAGAGACTTTAAAGCAGCTCTGCTCCTGCACAAGTCTCTCCAGGGCCGAGCTCCAAAGTCCATCTGTGACATGTTAGAGCCTCATGAACCATCTGAGGAGCTCAGGGACCGAACTCCTGCTGGAGTCCTGCTTTAGTCCTGCTTTAGTCCTGGTTTAGTCCTGCTTTAGTCCTGGTTTAGTCCTGGTTTAGTCCTGGTTTAGTCCTGGTTTAGTCCTGGTTTAGTCCTGGTTCAGTCCTGGTTTAGTCCTGGTTTAGTCCTGGTTTAGTTCTGCTTTAGTCCTGGTTTAGTCCTGGTTTAGCCCTGGTTTAGTCCTGGTTTAGTCCTGCTTTAGTCCTGCTTTAGTCCTGGTTTAGTCCTGGTTTAGTCCTGCTTTAGTCCTGGTTTAGTCCTGCTTTAGTCCTGCTTTAGTCCTGGTTTAGTCCTGGTTTAGTCCTGGTTTAGTCCTGGTTTAGTCCTGGTTTAGTCCTGGTTCAGTCCTGGTTTAGTCCTGGTTTAGTCCTGGTTTAGTTCTGCTTTAGTCCTGGTTTAGTCCTGGTTTAGCCCTGGTTTAGTCCTGGTTTAGTCCTGCTTTAGTCCTGCTTTAGTCCTGGTTTAGTCCTGGTTTAGTCCTGCTTTAGTCCTGGTTTAGTCCTGCTTTAGTCCTGGTTTAGTCCTGGTTTAGTCCTGGTTTAGCCCTGCTTTAGTCCTGCTTTAGTCCTGCTTTAGTCCTGCTTTAGTCCTGCTTTAGTCCTGGTTTAGTCCTGGTTTAGTTCTGCTTTAGTCCTGGTTTAGTCCTGCTTTAGTCCTGGTTTAGTCCTGCTTTAGTCCTGGTTTAGTCCTGCTTTAGTCCTGGTTTAGTCCTGGTTCAGTCCTGCTTTAGTCCTGGTTTAGTCCTGCTTTAGTCCTGGTTTAGTCCTGGTTCAGTCCTGCTTTAGTCCTGGTTTAGTCCTGCTTTAGTCCTGGTTTAGTCCTGCTTTAGTCCTGGTTTTGTCCTGGTTTAGTCCTGGTTTAGTCCTGGTTTAGTCCTGGTTCAGTCCTGGTTTAGTCCTGCTTTAGTCCTGCTTTAGTCCTGCTTTAGTCCTGGTTTTGTCCTGGTTTAGTCCTGGTTTAGTCCTGGTTCAGTCCTGGTTTAGTCCTGGTTTAGTCCTGGTTTAGTCCTGGTTTAGTCCTGCTTTAGTCCTGCTTTAGTCCTGGTTTTGTCCTGCTTTAGTCCTGCTTTAGTCCTGGTTTAGTCCTGGTTTAGTCCTGGTTCAGTCCTGGTTTAGTCCTGGTTTAGTCCTGGTTTAGTCCTGGTTCAGTCCTGGTTTAGTCCTGGTTTAGTCCTGGTTTAGTCCTGGTTTAGTCCTGGTTCAGTCCTGGTTTAGTCCTGGTTTAGTCCTGGTTCAGTCCTGGTTTAGTCCTGGTTTAGTCCTGGTTTAGTCCTGGTTTAGTCCTGGTTCAGTCCTGGTTTAGTCCTGGTTTAGTCCTGGTTTTGTCCTGCTTTAGTCCTGGTTTAGTCCTGGTTCAGTCCTGGTTTAGTCCTGGTTTAGTCCTGGTTTTGTCCTGCTTTAGTCCTGCTTTAGTCCTGGTTTAGTCCTGGTTTAGTCCTGGTTCAGTCCTGGTTTAGTCCTGGTTTAGTCCTGGTTTAGTCCTGGTTTAGTCCTGGTTTAGCCCTGGTTTAGCCCTGGTTTAGCCCTGGTTTAGTCCTGGTTTAGTCCTGGTTTAGTCCCGGCCTCCTGCTGGTCCAGACTCAGGACTAAACTCGGGGAGTCAGAGTTTCAGATTCTGCAGCTAAAACCTGGAACAGTCTGAACCTGTGAGACTCTGACTCTGGTTTTCATTTCTCATTCTGCACTTGTCTCTAATTTAATCTCTCTCTCTCTCCTTTTAATTTTATGATTATTTATGTTTTGTTTGTTTGTATTGTGATTTTAATGTATTTCTTATTCTTATATTCTTTAAAGCACCTTGTGTACGAATTGTGCTGTACAAATAAACTTTCCTTGTTATTTCTTTAATTTCCAATACTTCAGCCGTACTATTACTGTTACTCATACGATACTAAAATTCTGGATTTTTCACTTAATAACAATTACAAAACCAGTGAAGATTAAAAAATGACCCTTTTCAGTAATAGAATGTAATTTTCATATACAGAATAATGATATTATCTGAGCATGAGGTCTTCTGTTTGTTCTGATGTAGCTCAGAATCCTCCTCATACTGTTCAGGAAAGATCACATTTTGTTCTGTTATTGTGACTTTTCGCAGTTTTGTTGCTCGTTCAAATAAGTGTTAAATAAGTGTCTAATTTTATTGATTATCATCTGATTATCAACTACGACTGCATCTTTACACCAAAGTCACTCTGTATCACAACACAAAAAAGTCAAAGCATATTTTTGAAAATGTATGTTGCTGCTGCACTTTATTTTCAGAGGAAAATCTGTGATCTGCATTTGACCCGTTCATAACCCGTCTGGGAGCAGTGCCTGAGGAGCCTTCACCAGATCTGAGTATGTACAGCTCGAGGATTAGACTGTTGTGCATTATGTATGAGGGGTGAAAATGTAAAGAAACATACAGTACGATGCCTGTTATTCCCATGTCATTACTACATGAAGGCGTATGCGGTTTAAAAACACAGTGGAGCACTTCCTATATTACCACGTGACATGGAATGAGCTCCTAAAGTAGCCTAAATATGCAGGGTTTATGTGTTAAACATGTGTGAAGGAACCAAAACCAAACTTCAGGTATGTTTTTGATGAGGAAACATTATAACATAGATCAGAAAATAGTGCGATACAGATCCATAAAGAATCATATCAAAACAAAACGATATCTGAATGAAACCTGCCTGGGCACAGCGGCACTACAGGTTTTATATTTTCAGCTTTCACACCTGCTGTGTTTACCTCCCCCTCCCCACCTCCTGACCTCTGCCTAACCTCTCCTGACACACAGAGAAACACAACATATGAAGAGTGAGTGAGTAGCGTTAGCAAACCCTGAAAACACGTCTGCGTTTGTCTTCTGTGCATATCAAAGACACTCTGCTGTTCCTCGATGGGAGGTTCTCTTGTCAGGTGCTTAGGGGAGGTCGAACACTGTTTGACACCCGCTCCTCCAACTAACTGAGTTATAAAGGATATCTTATCTATCTCTGCTGCAGCTCCAGAAATGCTGCTCCTCCTGTTCTGTCACTGGAGCTTAAAGGTGCATTGTGTAACTTTTCCATCAAAGGCTTTTCTCTGAGAAGTATTTGTTATATTTATCGTTTTGTCTGGGATCTTTCACAGTCTGGTATTAAACCTTTCAGTCTTCATGGAGCCCAAACCAGACCGAGTTCTGGTCAGATCTGTGGAGGCTCTGCTCACAGTCAGAATGTCTGTTTCTCTTGGGGTTTTTGGGCTATAAAACCTCCTGTATCGGACGGCTGTGGTGAAGAGGAACTGAGCCCAAAGGCAAAGCTCTGGATTTACTTCAGTCACGTTCCTCCCCTCACCTCATGAGCTCTGGGTAAAGACCGAAAGGACGAGGTTACGGAAACAAGCGGTTGACATAAGTTTCCTCTGCAGAGTGGCCGGGCGCTCCCTTAGAGAGAGGGGGAGGAGCTCGGTCACACGGGAGGAGCTCGGAGTAGAGTCCCTGCTCCTCCACGTCAAGAGGAGCAGTTGAAGTGGACCCACTGGAGGGACTCTGTCTCTGGGCCTGGGAACGCCTCAGGGTCCAGGAGGAGCTGGAGGAAGTGTCTGGGGTGAGGGAAGTCTGGGAGTCCCTGCTTAGACTGCTGCCCCCGTGACCCTGGATAAGCGGAAGAAAATGGATGGAAATCTTCTTACACAAACCCTCTGGTAACTTTCTGTGCTTCTGATTCAAATCCAGGCGTGTTTCTCCTTTCAGTGACACAAATGGTCACTTTTCTGCAGCTCGTCTCCACCTTCAGTTCTCTCAAAGCGCTTTACATCCAGGAACTACTCACAGTTTATGCAGAGTCTGGGGACGAGTCGGGTTAAGTGTCTTTCCCACACTGACAGTGTTTATCTGTGAATGAAAGAGACCTCTTTACCCGTGTCTAAGTCGAGACCGGGATTCTCACAAACATTTCAATTAGAAACAAATAACGTCTTTATTACAGACTGTTTACAGACTGTTTACAGACTGTTTACAGACTGTTTACCTGCTTTGGTGCTGCTCTGATCTATTCTAACCATTATCTTCATTCAGACAGGACAGGATGTGAAGAATTACAGAGACTTTTGTTACTGTAATTGAAGCAGATTTTTAAACATGCAGTAGCAATTGTGCATAATTCTAGCTATAAAATTTTACTTTGCTACACGTCCAATTGTAAGAATGAAGTACAAGTTACTTTACATAACTTTTTGTTTTCTGTTAAGAGATCAAGGTGTCGTCCTTCTTCTCCCAGAAAGAAAACCCCAAAGACTGTGGAAATCAGCCGAGACGCTACGTCACAGCAGCATCACACGACTCTGCTGAGGATCACTGCTGTCTAATGGTCGAAACATGTCAAGGTAAATACTAAACTGTTTGATTAAAACAAAAGCAACTTGAAAAAAGAAAAATTAAACTAAAATACCATTTCCAATTGTCCGAATCCACTGCTGTCTCACTGCTGTCTCACTGCTGTCTGTACAAATACACCACATGATGTCATTGCTTCACTTTAATCGTTTTAAGTTTTATATAAAAGACGGCTCTATTCTCCTGCACAAATTTGACGTAATAGTACTTTGAGTAGTATTTTTAATGCTTTCTTTATACTTGGCAGCAGTATTTGTACTTCTACCTCAGTAAAAAACAACACTTTTTTCCTAATAAATCATACTAACACCAGCAATAATGCAAAACTAATCTATTGTTATTCACGTTTGGTCAGTCCACGAATGAGGAAGCACCAAAACTGAATATTATGAAGGTTTTTCATCTGTTCCAATATTGTTTGGTTTCTAAAGTGGTAAAATGGCCGCTCAATGATTTGGACAGATGTCAAATCAAACATATTAGCCCTAAATTAGCCTGTTTTTGTTTTGCTTGGCCCAAACACCGGACACTCCCCACACGACTGACTCGTCCAGATGAAAATGTCACGGGAGTCGTTAAATGTCGGCTATTACTGTCTTCGTTTATCTGAAAACCATTTATTGTAAACAACATCTAAAATCTGGTTACAGTGTGGGCTGTGATGAGGAAATGGGGAGTTTGATGAGTACAGAACAATCTGAGGAAAGAGCTGTTTGTGAAAGCGCCGCTCATGGCCCCGGGCGGATCAAACATGGACGCTGTTATTTTCAATGGATTCTTGGCACAAACGCTATGAGATTTTCAGCTTCCAGGCCTGATTCTCTGTAGCTCACAAGGACCAAAAAGTTGCGTAATACAGCTCCACAATAAGGGAATAATGGTCCTGTCGGCTGTGATATTTGCTAGAAACACACAGTGTTAGACTGACTCGTTTCCATGTAAGAATAATCAGGTCTGGGCCGGAGCCAAAGATTTTTTGTATTGATCAGTCTCATAATGTTCAATTATATTTGATGATTTCTTATCAAAAACTCAGATTTTTTAGTCAGTGGGAAAAAAATAACCACACTCTTTTACAGACAGGTGATGGGTACAGATCTCTATATTAAAAACAGCCTAGATTTTAAAACATTTTAAAAACAGTTTCGATTTATTTAAATTGAATTAATCGCATAATAAATTCAGTCAAAATTCTATAGGGTAATTATGAATGTCTTTAGTGTTCTTGTGTTACACGGGCTTCAGGTCATTTCATATGTTCATCATCTGCATTACTTTTAGTTCTGTTAACAAGTACTTTGGACATTCTTGCATAAGTGCATTTCACTCACAACTGTTCATTCATTTTATGTCAATAGAGCAAAAATTGTAGTCAGTATTTTTAGTGTGGACACCTTAATGGTCCCATGTTACACAAAATGGACTCTTGTGAGCTTTAATCTATGTTAAAATGTCAAAAACAGCTGGAGTTATGTTGTTTCATTCACATGTTTGAGTAACACTTTATTACTGGTCTGTCCACATCTCCAAAGCTCAAAATACTAGAATAATAGAAACAGTGGAGCACTTCCTGTATTACAACATTACTTTTTAAGGAGACTCGAGGCTGCTGGACGAGGCCCCCAGGCCCTCGTCTCCTTTCACAGATGAGTAGAGTGCTGAGCCGGACCTTCACAGTGCAGAACGGCCTCAGCCCAGGACGGGAAGGATCTGCAGCTGTGGTCGGAGCGGCAGAGAAGATCACTGGATGAGCCTGAGGAGCAGCAAAGCCACAACATCTCACTGAGGAACAGTCATTTCCCTGAGGCTGTCAGACTTTTGAACGCTGCACACTGACTTCCTGCTTCGACTCGTCTTTCCGCACATTTGACTTGTACTTGTCTGTTGAACCTGCAAATGCTCTTGATGTTGATGTTGTTTCTTTCACATGCTTGAATAACAAATAAAGAACCTTGAACCTTGAACATGACCTCACAATGTGGAACAGAGTGTTTTTAGTTTGAGAAAAGAACTCAACCTAAATATGCAGCGTTTCTGTGTCAAACGTGTGAATGAAACAAAACACAAATCCAAGTCTGTTTATGATGAGGAAAAACATTCTTGTTTATCTGATGTGTCAGGATCCCATTGCTGAGGGTCTTTGGTGTAATAAAGAGAAACTCACATTAATAAGACATGAGTCACTAAAAGGCAGTGGCAGCAGTGAGGGGAGGGGGTTTGTCAGAGTCGTGATACATCACTTAGCACTGGGGTTTCATTAAGTTCAGTGTCTCCTCTGTCTGCACAAACTAAATACAGGTAATGTTTTTAATTGCTTCAGAAAATGCTGCTATTTTTTAACCCCCAAAGACGTCAGTAGAAAGGACTTCATGACTTAAAATGAACTCTGACCAGCCAAACCCTTCTACATTCTGTTTGAGTCCAGAAGAGTCTGGAACTGGACCACAGAGCCTGGAAATCCTCTGTCCAAACACACAACCAGAACCCCTCCAACCACAGCAGCTGACTCGTATTACGTGTCTCTCAAATGCAGAAGATCCAGTAGCTCCTTTCCATATTGTGTCATTCAGAGAAAAATATATAACCTTTTTTTACCTGAGCTAAGTAATAGTTTGGTGCTTTGATTATTGACTTGAAAATCCAGACTGTTTCTCAGTCCTTTCTGTTGTTTTTTCTTTTTTCTTTAATAAACTGAAGAAAAACGGGTACAGCGTTTAAAACAAAATATTAGATTTATTAAAGCTGGGTCCCTGAAAGACACAGCCACATCGCCACATGTCGCCAACAGATCCATAACTGTAACTCCTGTGGACAGCGGCGCATCAGTGAGCAGCAGATTTATTTTTTTTTGTACCAAAATGATGAAGCTACGTTTCCAGTGGGGCTGAACTGAACACAGGGCCTGATTGGAAATATGACATCTTGAAAATAAGTGATTAAAGATCACTCAAACCTGCACAAATCACTCCAAATACAACTTTGAGAAGGCAGAAGAGACAGCGACAGAGAACAGCTACAACATGGTTAAAACCGCTGAAAAGTGTGTTTTGCATAATAGTTCTGCTTCAACTAAACCCACCACTGTTTGACATCACAAGTCACACTGAGTGACACAAGTGGAAGAAAAGCATTTTGAGCTTTGGAGATACAGACAGACTAATAATAAACTCTGAACGTGAATGAAACACATTACAACTCCTGGTATGTTTGAAGAGGTCACATTAAAACACGGCCTAAAGCTCACAAGAGTCAGTGTGTGTAATACAGGGCCGTGTATTTAGTGATACATCATAAATCACAGTGGTCTGACTTATCAGTGTATTACACTGTAAACCCTCTCTTGTATAGACTTGTACATTAGCCACAGTTTGCAGTTGGGGCCCTTCACTTCACTGACTCGCTGCGTTTGGTGTCACAATGTTCTTGGCCCAGGACGTGTTTGGCGTGTTGTGAGTCCTGCGCTGTGATTGGTTAAAAATCCTCTAACACGGCGCCGAAGTGTAAAGAGGCCAAAGATGAAGAGCTCGTACAGTCACGCCTCAGTACTGGGGTTAGTGAGGCACAAACAGCACGACATGCTCTGGGTTTACTGTCGTATGAGCGCAATAGTAGTAATAGTAATAGTAGTAGTAGTAGTAGTAGTAATAGTAGTAGCAGTAGTAGTAGTAGTAGTAGTAGTAGTAGTAGTAGTAGTAGTAGTAGTAGTAGTAGTAGTAGTAGTAGCAGCAGTAGTAGTAGTAGTAGCAGTAGTAGTAGTAGTAGCAGTAGTAGTAGTAGCAGTAGTAGTAGTAGTACTAGCAGCAGTAGTGATGGTAGTGGTAGTGGTGGTAGTGGTAATAGTGGTAGCTGATGGTGGTAGTGGTAGTAGTGGTTGGTGCAGTGGTAGTGGCTAGTGGTTAGTGGTAGTGGTAGCGGTGGTGGCAGTGGTAGCGGTGGTGGCTAGTGGTAGTGGTGCTAGCGGCGTGGTAGTAGCAGTAGTAGTAGTAGTAGCAGTAGTAGTAGTAGTAGTAGTAGCAGTAGTAGCAGTAGTAGCAGTAGTAGTAGTAGTACTAGCAGCAGTAGTAGTAGTAGTAGCAGTAGTAGCAGTAGTAGTAGTAGTAGTAGTAGCAGTAGCAGTAGTAGTAGTAGTACTAGCAGCAGTAGTAGTAGCAGTAGTAGCAGTAGTAGTAATATTAGTGAGGTATTACTAATTACCACTCACAGCTTCTTACTATCATAGTAATGTATTGGTGGTAAAAGTAGTCGTAGCTCAGGAGAGTTTATCCAGTGTTTGGCGGTGAGATTCCAGCTTCTACAGATTAATGCTGTTGTTGTGTCCTTGGGCAAGACACTTAACCCACTTCCCTCCTCTTTGTACACATTAATGTGTGTAGTAATAGTAGTGGTGGGAATAGTAGTGGAAGCAACAAATAGTAATGACAGTGGCTCTTGGGCCTCACTGTTCCTTTACTTATTTATATCTTATTTCCATTCATAGGAGCAGTCAGTAGAAATGACCAGCGCCCATAGCTCAGGTCAGTGTGAGCGATCGATGCCTGATTTATACAGAGACCTGTGTGCCAGGACTGTATGGACCACACGTCCTGTCTTTGGAAAGTGCAGTGCTTTTCATCATTCTCCTCTCCTCCTCCTCTCCTCCCC
Organism: Odontamblyopus lacepedii; assembly: GCA_034769755.1. Classification (NCBI taxonomy): domain Eukaryota; kingdom Metazoa; phylum Chordata; class Actinopteri; order Gobiiformes; family Gobiidae; genus Odontamblyopus; species Odontamblyopus lacepedii. Next base: position 40,084,306 of record CM068351.1, on the reverse strand, counting down.
CTCCTCTTCCTCCTCTTCTCCCCCTCCTCTTCTCCCCCTCCTCTTCCTCCTCTTCTCCCCCTCCTCTTCCTCCTCTTCTCCCCCTCCTCTTCCTCCTCTTCTCCCCCTCTCTTCCTCCTCTCCTCCTCCTCTTCCTCCTCTCCTCTCCCTCCTCTTCCTCCTCTCCTCCTCCTCTTCCTCCTCTCCTCCTCCTCCTCCTCTTCTCCTCCTCCTCTTCTCCTCCTCCTCTTCTCCTCCTCTCTTCCTCCTCTCCTCCCCCTCTCTTCCTCCTCTCCTCCCCCTCCTTTTCCTCCTCTCCTCCCCCTCCTCATCCTCCTCTCCTCCCCCTCCTCTTCCTCCTCTTCCCCCCCTCCTCCCCCTCTCCTCCTCTTCTCCCCCTCACACTGGAGTCATATTTTCCAGCAGGGTGCGCTGTGTCATGGCTGCTCTTTACTGGGCCCATGTGTGACAGCTCCATTGGCCTGGACGTCTGCTCCCCTCAGCCTCAGTGACTCCAGCTCACACAGACCAGCTCACACAGACCAGCTCACACAGACCAGCTCACACAGACCAGCTCAGGCTCTACTGACTCAGATCCTCTGCTTTGTGTCTTCATGGAGACGCTGTTATTTCACCTGGAATATTCCACAGTGGGACATTATTAAACATATCTCATGGAAACACGCCGGTCCAAGTCAGTGGTGCAGATATCAGTTTGGAGACAGTTGGAGTTCAAAAACACAGTGGAGCACTTCCTGTATCACCACATGACATCACAAGGTGGAACAGAGAAAAACTCAGTCTAAATCTGCAGGATTTGAGTGTGAAACATGTGGGAATTCAACAAAACACAACTCCAGGTCTGTTTGTGATGAGGAAACTGTATTAGAAAATAGTATAAATAATATGGGCCCTTTAAATACTTTTATACAATTCTACAATAGTGGGGCTGGCACTCATGCCTCACAGCAAGAAGGTTCTGGGTTTGATCCCTGGGTGTGGGGTTTGCATGTTCTCCCTGTGTCTGGATGGTTTCCTCTGGGCTCCGGTTTCCCCCATCAGCCCAAAACCTGCAGCACCAAATGAACAGAAATACAAACAATACAAATACTATCAAATATTTTCCACTGTTTTCCTACAGCCTGAACACAGCACTACTCTGGAAGTCTATTCTGGTCCTCCTCCACCTCAGAGATCCAGCAGACCACAGCCGTCCAATCACAGAGCTTCATTGTCACCTAATTTTGCTCTTGTCTCATGGATCAGATTTGCATGTATCTATTCAAATATATTCATAACCCACTCGCATATCCGGGCTGACAGGCAGGGCTTTCTTTGCCAATTCCACCTCGCCCAGGCTGACTCACTCTCTACTCTGCAAGGACCCTTCAAAATGTCTCAGAAAAAGAGAGAAATAGAGAAAAATATCCAAAACTAAATATTTTGGTTTTGCTCCAAATGTTAAAATCCCTGAAGTCAACACTACCACAGCCTGTGGCCCTTATAAGAGAGGTTAAGACTTCTGCTACCAAAAGCAAATGAGAATATATCTATATTTTTATACAGAGGTTTGTGGTGGCAGAGGTTACAAGGAAAAACTCTCCTCCCCAAACGGTGTGAAGAGGAGGAAAGAGCGGAGCAAAGACTGGACTATGAAAGGTCAGTGAAGTTTAGAGCAGAACTAACCAAAACTGAGAAACTGAGACTGTTTAAGTAGATCTATTATGCAAAGTCAACCTTTTAGAACTTATAACCATGTTATAGTTTCCTCTCACCATCTCACCCATAGTTGTCTTGATCTTAAATCGCTTTTTCAAGACACCATATTGCAGATCCCTGTTTCCACCACCACCAGCTCCATCACTCTGTGCTTCATTCTCCCATTTTATTTTCTTAATCCGTGATACACAGGATTTGGCAGCATCGCACAGTCATTTTGGTGCAAATGGAAAGAAGCTCCTCACTCGTGTGATCTGCATCCATCAGAGTTTGTTTACAGTGACGTCAGCTCCCATTGGTCACCACATTTTCCTAACATGGACTTCAGCAGATTTGTGGACGTTTTAGATGAATATTGCAATTTAAAATGTACAGATTATAACATGATGTTCGGGGGATGTTATAGATTATAGCTGCATAACAGGCACAAGCCCAACAGGTGGTGCAGAGTGGTGCATTTTAGGGGTGGGAATTCAGAGAACAGGGATGTCCCAAAATCCTTGTGCTGTGATTATAGGAAGAGCAAAGAACAGGAAAAAATCCAGTTTAATTTGACCAAAAATCAAAACTGTCCCATTGTTGTTTTTTTCCTGTTTTGTTACGAGAAAAGTTCTGCACAGGTGCGTAAGAAAACAGGTAACAGAAATATCCCATCCACTGTCTTACTCTCTTTAAATTAATTGGTCAGAATAGTTCGACTGACCTTCTTCTTCTTCTTTTTTCTTTTTACTTTTTTCCTGTTATAGAAACTCATTGTTCAGTATTGTTTCAAATCTGACGTTTTGCTTTTACTTGTTATATTGGATGGAAATTGATTCACTGTGGCATTTCTGTTTGAGACTCTTACTCTCCTGAAATACAGTTTTAAACAGCAAAAATAGCACAATATGTTCATATAGATGTTTGGAATTATAATTATTACCTTTGAAGAGACTCAAATTCATTATATATAGTGGAACAAATTTGCAAAATGAGTCCTGTGCACAGTATTTTCAACATTTCGAGAGTTGTTGTTTCATATTCTTTGCTTTGTTTTGTCTGTCAGGACGTAGAGTATCCAGCTCAACAGCACCACCGCTGGTTGCACACAGGAACTGCACTGGCACCTTTACGTCTAACACATCCCAGGTAAAAAATAAATAAATAAAATGAGGTTATATGATGTGAGCAGTGCGTTTATAGACTTGATCTTTAGCAGTATCTTGGTAAGAATAACTAGATTTTCTTCTTGTTCAGGCACAGTGAGTCATTTTTATAGTTCTGTGCAAAAATCAGTGCTGTTGAGGGAGGCTCTGAAGCGAAAGAATAAGGTTAGATCACACAGCCCTGCAGCACACACAGCCCCACAGAACTGTGCACGGAGCATCAGGCATTTATTGTGCTTTACAGAGGCAGAGGAAAACCATAGGGGGGTCACCGTAAAGCCGGGCGAGTTTGTAATATAGACTATAGATTTTCTCTGGGAATAAAAGGTGGGTTAGAAAAAGTGCTAAAGGAAAACTATCTGTGCAAATGTTACTCTTTAACCTCAGAGGAAATGCATTACATGAAAATGGAGAGTCATTCAGCTTTACTGACAATGTCAAATATGATTCAGCCAAATCAGTTCAGTGAAACTTCTGTTGCATCAGATTTAAGAAGTTCAAGTGTTTTCTGTATCGTGCTTTTGGATATTTCTGGAAAATTGCTCCGCAGGAGTGTGGGTGACGTAGGTTTGTGAGCTGAGTATTGGACAGAATCTTACGTCTAACCTTTAGGAAGTTTTGAATAGTGCTCAGGAGAGATCACTAAATTACTCAAACATGCCTGGATTACGTATATAACCTTTTCACGCTTGTTTTTGATGACTGAACATTGTAAGGTGATATTACACCTCGCTCAGACTGCACCTGGTGCAGCTGCAGCTTCAGTGTGGGTCCAGTTTTGTTGCTGTGACACTGGAGCTCTGCTCTGCACTTGGGATCATCACATGTGACGTGTGCACGGGTCAGAACACGGGTCAGAACACGGGTCAGAACACAGGATTTTAGCAGTGATAGAAACTTGTTTTGCAGAGGGAAGAGCTTTGTGTATTTTGGAATGAGAAAGAGTCTGTACTTAGACTCTAAAGTGGATTTAAAGAGGGGGTATTATGAAAAATGGTTTGTTTTGAGCTTTCCACCATTATATAAAGTTCCCTCCTCAGAAACACCTGTAAAGGTGTTGAGGCGCAGACTGTGGTGCTGCAGTGAAGGAGGAGTGACAAACACAGGAGAGTCTCTGTTTCAGCAGATCATTTCCCACACAAGTAAAATAAATTCTCTTTAAAGGTGCACTGTGTAACTTTTTTGGTAGAGGGTCTGCCATGTAGATGCATCGCTATTGCAGGCATTTAATGTATCTATCTCCATGGAGACGAGCAGGCCACATCATCAGGTTACAGGTCAGATCTGTGTCCCCGCAGTCAGTCTGTCTGTAATGTAGGTTTTGCTGTAGTTTTGAGAAATAAAAACATATAATTGAATAAATACAAGATATATTTGTTTAATGTTATACTGTGGAGCATCCGAGGCAAAGCAGTAACATCACCATGGAGACAATGGAGCAAATGGGGGATCCTGCACCACAAAAGTTACACAGTGCACCTTTAATAAATTACAAAACCTATAGTTTTACACGAGACTCTGGCGCATTTTGTAGCAATATTATTTTTTCCAGTGAATAGCCACACATCTCCTGCGCTTGTCCCTCTTGGAGCCAATGGCGCAGAAGGTTCCTGGTGTATTAGAGTTGGTGCATGCATCATTAGGCTGCTCTGTGTGACTGTGGTGCAGAGGACGACATAAACACGCTCCCAGCACCTCACTAATGCTGTTTGTCTTTTTTATGGCCCATTTTCTGTGCAGACACCAGCGGCTGAAAGAGAGGAGCTGTGCAAATTAAAAGTGGAAACCAGTCCACCCTGCATATTTCTGTGTTAGTTTCATTTTTGAAGTTATTTTATTTATTTATTTAAAAAAAAAAAAAAATAATAGTATGTTGTGATATTAATTGGAAATGTGGGATAGTTATGAACTTCCTGATAATTCTTGCATGTTGGTTTGAAGTAAAGTGTGAACTCAAACTAAAGTAAGACCTGCATTACACTATTTTCTATCTGTTGTGTTGTTTCCTCATCACAAACATACACAAAGTTTTGTTTTATTCACACATTTTTAATACAAAACACTCCACTTCCACTTTGTAATGTCATGTGGTAATACATGAAATTCAATTCAATTCAATTTATTTTTGTAGCGCCCAAAATCTCAACAACAGTTTCCTCTAAGGCCGTTCCAAGATATGGATGAGTAAAACATACACACAGACATATCAGAACAGGAACAAACAACATTCATGTAAAGCAGCAAATGAAACATGGTCCAGTCATCCCCTGTCCTTAGACCCTCCTTCTCAGCAAGGAAAAACTCCAAAAAACCCAGGGTCCTGGGAAAAAGAAGAAACCTCGGGGAGAACTACAGTGAAGGAGGGATCCACTCCCATGGACGGACAGGCTATAGATGTCCAGGCCCGTGGGCCAGTTCGGTAAATGCCTCATTGTGTCTTTAAACTTCATTGTGTCTTTAAACTTCATAAGCTTCTCTATAATCATGACATCACAAGGTGGGACAGAACATTTTAAGCTTTGGAAAGGTACACAGGATTATTAAAACATGTGAATGAAACAAAACACAACTCCCGGTGATTTTGAGGCGGTAAAAACATTATAACATGACTTAAATCTCACAAGAATCCAGTTTGTGTGATACAGGACCTTTTAAACTCACCATGTTCATCTTTTGTCTCGAGGTCTTTTTAACACATAATAGGTTAGATAATAGCAGCACTTTTCCACTTTTTGAAGCTGTTGTGAGTTTTTTGTCATGTGGATAGACCCAGTTACAAAGATATTAATATTATACCAGGCCAAAGAATCTGCACTCTTCCATGGATCTCTGACCTGTCCTCCAGCTCAGCTTAAACTATCGGGGCTGTAGAATGTTGTGACATGTGAACACAGTTTTATATACAGACTCTCCTCTTACTGCTGTGATCCCCATAGTGACATAAGATCTGTAATATTCAATGACTGTAATTCTGCCTAAACCACATCTAGTAAAAATTGGCCTGGTATTATGCTCCTTCTGTGCACTTACTCTATATCAACAACGTCTGTGCATCACTTTGAACTGAACTGAACTGAACTTAATAGACTTTTCCATGACAAAACTTAATACCAGAACCTACAGGATGTCGCTCATAAATGCGTTCAGTGTTTAAAGGAAACGCAAAACTGACTCTTGTGAGCTTTAAGCTTTAGTTTGACGACTTCTCCAAAGCTCAAAATGCCCTGATATGTTTGTGATGAAGAAACATTATCTCATAGACCAGAACATAGTGTAATATGGGCCCTTTAAAGCCCTCTGGGAGCATTTTACTGTAAACCCGTCTAACTCTGGGGGCAGATCACATTATTACTCTGTCAATTACAAGGCTGAGCGCTTTTGAAAAGTAAGTAACTGCAATTTTCCCAACCAACATGGCATCAAATCCAGATTGAGTTGACATTTGCAAATGTCTTGGGGCCATAACATTTGAGAAAAACCCTCAGAAATGAAGCGCTAAACAAATACAAGAATCACAATCACGTTTCAGAACATATTTGTCAGGGTATTTTATACATAATACAATCTTAAGGAGACTAGGGATTCTAACACTGGGGTGAGAGCCTTCAGTTACCAAGCTCCTGTGTTATGGAATCAACTCCCTGTTGGTGTTAAACAGGCACCCACAGTCTCTTTATTTAAGACCAGGCTTAAAACCTTCCTCTTCGGAATAGCTTATGACCAGGTTACTTAGTTGATGTCACTAAAATAAGCTGCCGCAGGAGATAACAAGCTGGGGGAAGTGTGGCAACCTGAGCACTGTCCTCTGTTTCCTCCTATTTTCTCATCAGCATCACTCACTATGTTCTCATCTGTAGTTTGTTCATTGCTATTCACATGTTGTCCCCTGTCCCACTCCCCCTGTGGAGTGGAACTCTTTCAGACGCCTGATGGCAGCTGGACCTCTCTCCTCCTCCTCGCCTGGCTCCTCCTCCTCGCCCGGCTCCTCCTCCTCGCCCAGCTCCTCCTCCTCGCCCGGCTCCTCCTCCTCTTGCCCGGCTCCTCCTCCTCCCCGGCTCCTTCCCCACCTGGGTAGCTGTGGCCATACTGAACTGGCCCACGGGCCTGGACATCTATAGCCTGTCCGTCCATGGGAGTGGATCTCTCCTTCACTGTAGTTCTCCCCGAGGTTTCTTCTTTTTCCCAGGACCCTGGGTTTTTTGGAGTTTTTCCTTGCTGAGAAGGAGGGTCTAAGGACAGGGGATGACTGGACCATGTTTCATTTGCTGCTTTACATGAATGTTGTTTATTCCTGTTCTGATATGTCTGTGTGTATGTTTTACTCATCAGAATCTTGGAACGACCTTAGAGGAAACTGGTGTTGTGATTTTGGGCGCTACAAAATAAATTGAATTGAATTGAATTGAATTGAACTACCAATACGATACTGATACCAATGCAGTGACTAATAAGTGCATTTATTTCCTTTAAACAAAAATAAAATAAGACAAAACTGATCCAAATGTCTTATAAAGCTGTTATTTTATCCTTCAAGTGACCACAGAACAACTTTAAAAAAAAAATACAAAATGCAAACTTTCTGAGATTTTGTGGTCTAACTGTGACCTGTAAATAGTCGTATTACATAATTTTGTCCAGTTTCATATGTATCAGATAAGTGCATCCCCTAAATACAACATATAATGTATTTTGCTAAATGAATGTCGCTAATTTGCAAAATACAACACTTGAATTTGAGATTTTGATTCAATTGCGATTTTTGTTTTGTTTATAACCCCATTATTCTCCCCAAATGTTCCGTCATAGTGTTTTATGTTTCTGTGATGTGGATGGATGCACCTGCCTCTGACCCACAGCTCAACATTATATAAGAATCATGGTAAGTCTGTTTTTGTTTCATGAGGAGGAACTGCAGGGCACAGCTAAGCCCCGAGTGTTTCATATGCAACTGTTGCCCCACGAGAGAAATCCTGCACCCACCGTCAGGCTCCTGCCCAAAACATGGACTCTTTTTATGATTACAGGACAGAACATGATGATTAACAGAGCTTTAGATTTTGTTTGTTATAATTTCGTGTCAAATTCTGGGATGTTTTGTACGGATATGTTCACCACGATGAGCCTGGGACCCGTGTGTGATTTGTGAAGGTTTATGCACCTTTACCTTCCATTTTAGTCTTGTAGTGTAATTCACCTGCACAGGGACTGCCCATGGAGTAGAAGCAGCTAAATCTGGTACAAATCATCTTTTCTATTGTAATATTAATGAGTTTGTACGTGGTCCCGGATAAATAAAGATTAAAGTAAACTATTCTGCAAACAATATATTTCTAGATGCACATTTATTGACTTTAATTCACTTTTGTATAGTTGCATACGTAATATTACAGTATTGTTATGCCCCTACTTAACTCACTTTAAATGTTCAACAAACCTCCTATGAGCTGGTGTTGAAAATGTACTTAACAGTTTTGCTATAAAACTTGAAACAATTAATCTCATTCGTCCAATATAAATGCTATGGCCACATTCTGGACACTCTGACCGATACGTTACAGTGACTCTTGTCTTTTGTCTGTTCTCACATGGCGCCAGTGATGCTCGTTACACTGAGTGGATTTTCGTTTTTCGTTCATAATCCTGCTAATGGTTGATTGGCCAATTGGGTTATCACCGGAGTGCGCCATTACGCATCCGTATTCACTGTTTAAAGAGATGGCAGTTATATGTGGAGCAACTCATACGGACAAAATAGCTTATTCATCACAATATAACAGAGCAGGAACGGCATTTTTGTATTTCTTTGTTTTGTGCATGATCTTCTGATGCTCGCTTCATATTTTGGCCCAAACACGCACGTCTGTGTCCAGTGTCTTACCTTGATGAGTTTGCAGCGGATCTGCGCAGAGACCATGTGGCTGTTCCTCAGGTTTCCCACGCGGAACATCAGGCAGAGTTTTCCGTCTCTCTGGGAAATCACCGCGTCCTGGCTGAACATGAGCGTCTCTGCGCGCTTCTTTGGTTGGGACATTTTAATAAACATACAGCCGATGAGAAAAGCGTCCACTATTGAACCCAGCAAAGACTGGAACAAGAATAAAATGATCCCTTCTGGGCATTTCTCTGTGATGTAGCGGTGTCCATAACCTATCGTCGCTTCAGTCTCGATAAAGAAGAGAAACGCTGAGGGGAAGTTGTAAACATTGGCCACGCATGGAGTGTATGAGGGGTCGCGTCCATGGTTCAAGTCTCCTCTTATGTACGCTATGATCCACCACATCGAAGCCATGACCAGCCAGGCTATTGTATACGTTAGGATGAAAATGAGCAGATTCCAGCGCCACTTTAAGTCAACCAAAGTAGTGAACAGGTCCGAGAGGTACCTGCTCGTCTCTCCTCCCAGGTTTCCGTGTTGGACATTGCAGCGTCCGTTTTTCTCCACAAAGCGCTGTCGTTTCTTCTTCACCGGCGCGGAGAAGGTGGGCGCGCGGTTTGTAGTGTTGACCACCTGGTAGTCCTCTCCAAATTTCCTCCGAAGTGCCGCCATTTCGCCCTGTTCCTTTTGCGAAAACGAGCCGAGACTTTACAAGCTTTTATGCCATGTTTACGCTTGTTACCTGCAGTGCGTAAAGGTCGCCATAACCATGTTGCGCGCGCCTATTTCTCCCCCAAAACAAACAAATTTCCTACTACCAACTCCGACAGTGCTGAATATTTATGTTATGAACTACTATCCACATCTCGTGCGTAATTCGGTGCCTTAATCTGCATGTTTTACCTGGTTGAGCGCTTGGATTAGCCGTGCGCTCTGCTCCTTGGCACCTGCTTGACTGACTACCGCGCTGTAACTGACCATTCACAGCTTCGAGTGCACTGTAAAAAGATGGACACGTGTGATGTGGGAGGAGAGGGGGCAGGGAAAGAGGAGGGCAGAGTTACACAAGGCTGCATGTGTGCGCGCGGAGATGGAGAGACATCCGTGTGCAATTTTTCCATTTCATGATTCTTCAGTGACCCGGTAAATTACGGCATCGTTTAGTTTTCTAATGAATTAACGACTTGATAATCGAATGCGTTGGTTCATCTCTAATACGTGCGCAGATCTTACAGCTGACCTTTCCTTTGATTAACGCAATCAAGACACACGGGAGAGCCGGCGAGGTCCCGCTGGTTTCATGTCCGAGTGCGCCATCTACTGGTCACATTTGGACATTGAGGCCCGTAAATGCAGCTCTTGTTCCAGGCGCGCGCACTTCAATTAGAACATCCGGAAATCACATGTTATTTCCGTGGCTATGAAAAAAAAAAGGTTTTACGCTTCTCAGTCTCTTACAAATATTAATGTTACAGTCGATATGACATGAAATGTGCCCAGATGCATTCATGAGGCTTTTGGTGAAATGTAAGGTTTATTTGATCTGTATTTTTAAAGTCAGACAGACTCAAATCAAAGCAAGGTGTTTTTCACTCTGTTTATCTCACTGGAAACATGCGTCCTGCTGGGAGTGGGCAGCTCCACAAACTGAATCCTATCTCTATGGAGGAGGATCCACATCCTGCTTGTTTTTAATGCTTCAAATGTTCTTTTGGTTATAATCTAACACAGCGCGACATAAAACTTGTCTTTCTCCACTGAGAATGATCCAAAGTTTAGTTTTAACTTTCTGTTCCATCCAGCAGGTGGTGAAAACAGCAGGAAAAGTCACTGCCAGAGGTCAGGACCATCCACACCGCTGCGTGAGGAGAATGCGCCACATTCTGCGCCCGCAGCACCGCCTCGCTCCCCTGCTCCACCTGCTGCCCTCAGGCAGAACGGACAGGAACAACCAGACTGACCAACAGCCTGGATCACAATGGATAAACTGTTTATGGTACAAACTGTGCAAAATCACTCACTCCTCGAAGAAAGAAAAAAACTACAAAACAAAACAAGAAAAACACCTTCGATTTTACTCATTTACTGTGAGCAAAATGCGCTGATCTGATGTTGCTGTTCACATATCGGTTCAGCTGATATCCTGGCTGGACATGTGCATTTATATAATGAGACTATTTACTGATCTTTATCCAGAAAGTCCCATAATGTTCAAACTTTTATTATATAAAATTGTTCTGTAGGTACATAATAAATGTGAATGAGTTTTACTTTTGTTTAAAGTGACTTAATGTGATTTTCAGGTCTTCCTCTGGTATTGAAGATCAGCAGATACTTAAAGATACAGGATCATCATCTGACACATGTGCCACATGTTACTTTAAATACATCCAGTCCCTGTGTGGGCTATTTTAATCTGGCCGTTGAATCTCCTCTTCTCTCCATCCTTCATATTGATTGAACATTGGGCGTCTTCCAGCAGAGGATTTCCTGCTCCGCTCCCAGTGGAGCTGTGTAAAGTGCCCTCTTCATTTTCTGGTATTAACAAAGTACTTACTCTTTTATAGACCTGTGACCTGCAGAGTCCAGCGTCTGGAACACAACCCAAACTTTGAGCTACTATTTTTAGTGTAAATCGCTCTGCAAATGTTCATTACATCATTTATTGATTCAGAAGTACTTAAAATAATCTGAAACATGATCTAAGGGCAATAATCCATGTGTGAAGTCGGGTTTTTGGCCTGATTTACAATGGAAATAATATAAGACAATTAAAAGTGTTATAATAGTGTTTCCTCATCAAAAACACACCTAGAGTTGTGCTTTTTTTTCATTCACAAATGTTTAACAGCAAATTTAGCCTGAATTATTCTCTCAAACAGAAAACACTCTGTTCTGCTTTGTTTTGTCAGAATCATTTGGATGATTTCAGCTCTGGAAATGCCGTTCTTTACTCACAAAACAAAAGCGAAATGCAGCTGATAACTCAAAACCTTCCACTAAATGACATCTGAAGGTGGAACAGAGCGTTTTCATCTTTGGGGATGTGTATGTGGACGGATAACACAGAGGCCTGTGTGACTCCAGGTCTTTGAGGAGTTAACAACATTCTAACACAACTAACAGCTCACAGGAGCCATGTTTGCAGAATATTGCATTGTTTTTGACCTTTAAAGATGTAAAACAGAGTCAAATACTATTCAGTGGCAGCACCTTTATAATCTGAAGCTGTTCCAAATGTGTTTTCTCCCACTGGTCCTTTTACATCTGCTCAGGAAACAATCACTACATATTAATTCTGCACATTTAATGAAACTGTTCAGCAGCGTGAGTGTGTTTGTTGGTTATTATTTTGTTTTCAGTGGAATCATTAAAATGGGATTGTTAAAGCTGATGTAATTAATCTCAAAGTTAAGCAGCCTCACAAACATTAATTAGATCAAATCCATTTGCTTCTGTTGTAAATATCATCATTAATGTGGAGAGCGGAGAGTCTCGAACCGGCTTTAAATCATTTCAGGTGCTGATTCATCACACGAAAAGGCAATTTGCATGAAAACAAGAAGACATTTTTCAAACAAATTAAGAAGACAAAGCTTGAGGAAGGAGAGAGGAGGAAGGAGAGAGGAGAGAAGAGAGAGGAGGAAGGAGAGAGGAGGAAGGAGAGAGGAGGAAGGAGGGAGGAGGGAGGAGAGAGGAGGAAGGAGAGAGGAGGAAGGAGAGAGGAGGAAGGAGAGAGGAGGGAGGAGGGAGGAGGGAGGAGAGAGGAGAGAGGAGGGAGGAGTAAGGAGAGAGGACGGAGGAGAGAGGAGGAAGGAGAGAGGAGAGAGGAGGAAGGAGAGAGGAGAGAGGAGGAAGGAGAGAGGAGGAAGGAGAGAGGAGAGAGGAGGAAGGAGAGAGGAGAGAGGAGGAAGGAGAGAGGAGAGAGGAGGAAGGAGAGAGGAGAGAGGAGGAAGGAGAGAGGAGGAAGGAGAGAGGAGAGAGGAGGAAGGAGAGAGGAGGAAGGAGAGAGGAGGGAGGAGAGAGGAGGAAGGAGAGAGGAGAGAGGAGGAAGGAGAGAGGAAGGAGGAGAGAGGAGGTAGGAGAGAGGAGAGAGGAGGAAGGAGAGAGGAGAGAGGAGGAAGGAGAGAGGAGGAAGGAGAGAGGAGAGAGGAGGAAGGAGAGAGGAGAGAGGAGGAAGGAGAGAGGAGAGAGGAGGAAGGAGAGAGGAGAGAGGAGGAAGGAGAGAGGAGGAAGGAGAGAGGAGGGAGGAGAGAGGAGGGAGGAGAGAGGAGGGAGGAGAGAGGAGGGAGGAGAGAGGAGGGAGGAGAGAGGAGGAAGGAGAGAGGAGGGAGGAGAGAGGAGGAAGGAGAGAGGAGGAAGGAGAGAGGAGAGAGGAGGAAGGAGAGAGGAGGAAGGAGAGAGGAGAGAGGAGGGAGGAGAGAGGAGGGAGGAGAGAGGAGGGAGGAGAGAGGAGGAAGGAGAGAGGAGGAAGGAGAGAGGAGAGAGGAGGAAGGAGAGAGGAGGAAGGAGGGAGGAGAGAGGAGGAAGGAGAGAGGAGGGAGGAGAGAGGAGGGAGGAGGGAGGAGGGAGGAAGAGGGTGACTTGAGGTAAGGACTGTGGTGAAGTCTGTGCAGTTTGAACAGGTCCTGTCCCCACGTTTTCATTTCATTCATTTATTTATTCATTTTGGACAGATTATTGATGTAATGAAGTATCGTACAGACTTTATACATTTCACATTTTTTATTATTTAAAGTGCCCATGTGACACTGTTTTCAGACCATAATGTTCTTTGTTCTTTGTTTTGTTTCATTCACACGTTTAACTCACAAATCCTGCAGATTCAGGAGCTTTTCTCTCAAACAAAAGCACTTTGTTCCACCTTGTGATGTCATGTGACAATACAGGAAGTGCTCCAGTGTGTTTTTAAACTCCACACACCTTCAATAGAATCATTTTGATGATTTCAGGCCTGGAATTGCCAAACTCTACTGAACATAAGGGGAAAAAAGATAGAAAACAGATCTCTCCTGACTCCTGTGTAAAGTTAAACTCCTTATGCAGCCGCCCATGTTTTAATTAGGCACAGTTGGCAACAGTGAATAAACTCAATAGGAAATGACTGTACCATTAAAGGTGCACTATGGAACTTTTTGGTTGGGGTCCATCATCTTCTTAGCCAGGCTGGTGCCAGTGACTCTGCTCAGTTTCATTTCTCTCCAGCAGCTCAGTCACAGACACTTCAATCAGTGAAGAGGTCAGAACCTGCAGCCGCACACGACCGCAGCGACTGGGGAAACAAACACCCGCCGACTGCGAGGGGGGCAGACGGGCTCCACCAAGTGAATGCATCAGGCTTTCATTGTTTCTATGGATGTGTATTTGCTCTGCCTTGAATGTTCCACAGTGTGGCATTAAACAGACTTTACATTGATTCTATTACAGGCGGTTTTATAGCTCAAAAATATGTAGAAAAACAGGCGTTCTGACTGTGAGCGGGCTCGCCTCTCCACAAACCTGACCTGTGACTTGGTCTGGTCTGCCTGAAGACGGAAAGGTTTAATGCCGCACTGTGAAACATTCCATGGAGAAAAGAAACAACATCTGCATGGAGAAAAGTATTTGACGGCACCTCCACCAGAAGAGCTACAGTTACACATTAATAAGAAAATCATCAGGATTTTCTTATTTCTTCTTCAGTTGGTGGGATAATGTCTACTGTAAATATAAATTATAGTTTTACACAAAGAAGCAATTTGTGCAGAAAAGTAGAAAAATATGCTGAAAATGACAGGACCCTGGAGAGTTCTGTCCCATATTGATGACGTCACTGAGGAGAATTCTGTCCAGAAGTTTAGCACAATTTACACAAAAACACATTTTCTGATACTGATACTTACATTTGCTGATATTTGCTATGTAACAGTTATTAAATTTCCCAGTGTGATGGTATAATTTCCAACCAGGAAGCAACATTTGAAACCTAAAAAATGCCAAACTGGGAAATGTTTGTCATTTTTGAAGCTTAACTGTGTTTTCGTAGGACGTGAAGTCAAACCTGCCGCAGACACTTTAACACTCAAGTGTTTTATAGGCAAAAACATTCTAATTTTACTTAGATTTTTACATAATCTTGTATACAATATATTGCCCAAATCAGTGGTGAGTTAAGCAGAGAAGAAGGTTTTATAAAGGAGCAGAACTGAAACAGGGTCATGTGAGGACAGCACACGCAGCATCTCATTTAAACAGGTCTGAAGTCACTGGTTTAATGATCCCGGCAGCACTGATCAGCTGTTTGTCCTGCGCCGCTGCTCAGATTTAAGATCCAACACCGTTTAATGTCAGATCAAGCCACAAACTGGAGGCTTCCTGGTTCAGTCCTGCTGAGAGTTACTGACTTTACAGCGAAATGCACATTCCAGTCGTGTAGCTGCAGCTGGAATGGCATCTGACTCATCAGGTTAACACCCGACTGGTTCTGCTGCAGCCCCACAGGCCTGAGACTGACAGGGAAAAATGCAGTAAAACTTAAAGCACTATTGTTGTAGAATGGACTTTGTTGGAGGTGCTGCTTTAACAGTGATAAACTGCACACAAAATATATTTTTCCATTTCAAGTTATTGTGGTGCAGGGTTTGCCACATCTCCCTGGACTTTATTCCACAGTATTTTATTCCACAGTATTTTATTCCACAGTATTTTATTCCACAGTATTTTATTCCACAGTATTTTATTCCACAGTGTGGCTTTACACTTGTCTGTTTCTATGGAGATTATTATTTATATACCTGTAATTGAATAGTCCTCATAGATAAGTTTAGACGCTGAGGAACATTCAAATTATTCGAACCATGAGCAGTAATTCTAGGTACAGGCCAGTAGAATAAGATTTTATTTTATTAAGTAAA
This sequence comes from Odontamblyopus lacepedii, assembly GCA_034769755.1. Lineage (NCBI taxonomy): Eukaryota > Metazoa > Chordata > Actinopteri > Gobiiformes > Gobiidae > Odontamblyopus > Odontamblyopus lacepedii. The sequence goes on along the minus strand of CM068351.1, from coordinate 40,068,695 downwards.
TCCACAGACGGATAATCTGTGGAATAATCCGACATGACATGTTCTTCTTAAATTAGCCTGAAATAGACTGAAGCAGTTGTATAATCAGACCTACTGAATTAAGTCACCACCAAAACAAGATTGATTTTGTGATTTTTTTTTAGCTCTAAGACCTTTTTAGTGTGAGCCAGGCAATTCTAACGTGTGTGTTTCCCCTTGTGTGGCTGCTCCAGTCCAGACGTGGGCCTGTGTCCTGCAGGATCTGTGACAATAACGGGGATTAGAGGTTTGTGTGGGACCATCTGCTCTGTGGAGGCACGACACACAAAACCAACTCCGACGCTCCTTTGTACGTCTGTGGGTAAATGAATCACACTGGGTTAAGTTAGATACAAAGACAGTTGTAATCGCTGTTTGTTTTGTATAAAAAGTTAGATTTATATTTTAACTCCAGTAGTGTTAATGAAGAGAAGCCTCAAAAGTCTCACATTACACTATTATGTTATAATGTTCCTCATCCAAAACACACAGACTAATAATACAGAGTCACTCAAACATGTGAATGACACAAAACACAGCTCCAGGTGTTTGTGATGAGGAAACTGGATTAGAACATAATATCGGCTCTTCGACCAGCGGAGACTTAGACAAATGAATAAGTTGTAATTAATAGTTTATTGACGAGATAATAAGGCAATTAGACCTTAGTAAATACAAGAGGTAAAGACTGGAGCGAGGTGAGAAACAGGATGAACAGACTGAACTCTAGAGTCAGATTTCAGTCTCACTAAAACAGGTTTATTTGTTGAACGTCTGCATTTTTTATATTTGAGTTTAGTTTGATTTGACTCCTGTTATTTCTAAGACACTTGTACTTAACCACAGTACATGATTATGTTGTACTACAAACACACAAATACTAATTTATACAAAAAATACAAGAATCTGGATCCTCATTTCAGAATATTTAAAGTACAGAAGCTGAATTCTAGCTTCAGATTAGTTTTGTTCAGATCGAGTATAAAGAAATTCCTGTTTGGTGTTATTTATACAGTATATACGGGGTTATCACTGCCGTATCTGTATTGAGTATTGAGTCTTGTTCTTGGCGTCAAAATCTAAGTGACATTTTTATATTGTGACAACATCAGTTCAGTGATGGGAACAATACTCGTTATACATTTAATTACTGAATACTGAATCCTACTGCATTAAAATGTGTTTTGTAACATATTCTGATACATGGGCCAATCACAGTACTATATTCTAAGTACTTTTACACTATATTCTAAGTACTTTTACACTGAATTGTATTTAAATTACAGAGTAAAGACGTTGCATAGTATAAAAACAGCTTTACTGTATATTTGTTTCACCGTTTGATAAGTATTTCCTATCACTGATTAGAGAATGAAAAATCACACATTCACTATAAGAGGAATGTTTTCTATTTTTCTCATTAATATTGTGCAGTTCGAAGCCTAAATTGTGTGATGTTGGACCGCCGTGTATTCCTTTGATTTTAGAAAGTTAATTATATTCTGTTACTCAATGTGAGTAGTTTTTATCCGTATTCTCGGCACATGTTTTCACTTACCCCCAACACTGACTGTATACGCTGTGGTTTTGGTATAAATTGCCTTTCCAGTGTGTATTTAATGCTGTTTATTTATGGGGAAAAGAGACGTACACATGAACAAAGACGTATCACACAAACTGAATAATTAATGAGGAGCCTGGATTGATGGCACATCTTTGTCATGTGATACATACATTATGACGTTGAGGAATTGGACTTTATTTAGAGTGTCTCCTTTTGTGCTTTATGACATTCATTATGAGCTGCTACAAGCTGTAGTTAGAAAGGACAGAAAGAATCAGTTTCACAAATTACTCGAGTTGAAATGCCTCAAAACCACATTGTGTGAAGTGCAAATGAAGAACTGTCCCACTACAACTGCAGCCACGAGCCTCTTTAAATGAACTCAGCTTTATCCTTTATAGAACTTTTACTTCACTGTTTCAGTGTTATTTATGCTTTTTCCTTTTCAAAATGAGCGGCTTTTGATGATTTTCAGCTAATTTTGCATGTTGCTCTTTTGCATTCAGTAGCCACTGGATTATAATATATATGTTTTGTTAGGGATTTATTTTAAAGATTCACTGTGTAACTTTTCTGGTGGAGGGTCTGCCACCTGCTTGTCTCCATGGAGATGTCATTGTTTGGTCTGGAATATCCCGGTTTGGCATTAAACGTGTCCATCTTGTGTTTACTCAGTAATATGGGTTTTTAATGACCTAAAAACGTGCATTTTTACTGGGAGTGGGCTCGCCGCTCCACAAATCCGACATGTAACTTGGCCCTGTGGTGTCACCTGCTGTCTCCATAGAGATAAATGTAAGATAAGTGTAATGCCATACTGTGGAATATTCTAGGCAATATCTACATGGAGTGAAGAAGGTGCCGTTCCCCCAGCAGAAGAGCTGTGCTCCTGTAAATGAGAATATGACAGAAACAGAACAGAAACACACTGTTTTTTCTTCTTTTTCAGCCTTGATTTTGTCATTTTTTATCATTTTATCATTTTGCATGATCTCCTGATGAAACCTTTTCTATGCCCAGACCCAGAATTCTCTTTTTATTTCAGGTTCTTTAATGCAGTTGGATGTGGCTGATCAGACATTATCTCCCTGCATTTTTAAACACCACGAGTCGAGGCAGATTTCCCAGACTCTGCGCTGGTCTTGTCTTTTTGGACGTATCAAAGCCGAACTCACTGACCTCTTTTATGCCTCACTCCACTCTGCACCTCTGATTAGGGCTGCTCGCTGAATTAAGTGGCTCATTAGTGAAGGTTATTAGGAACTGGGGCGCTGGAGTTACTTGTAATGTGATTTTTGACGTACACATCCATCTGCGGTGGATTTAAGAGCGTCACGTTTAAATAGACACGTCAGGACCGTGAATGAATGGAGCTTTTGTTCAGTTCAGGAGAATCACCTCTGGCATCTAAGGTGAGCTCTGCTCCACCATAATCAGCACAGGTTTTATATAATCAGACTTACAGTGTGTGATCAGTGTTGAGACCTGAACACATGGGCCAAAAATACATATTCTGAAGACTCAGTTTGAGTAACTTCATCCTGGTGCAGTGACTTTTTCACTTGATGATGTTGTCAATAAAAAGGCAAAGGAAACACAAGTGTATTTGTATAGAACAATTCAAAGTGTTTTACACAATAAGAAATACATTAAAATCACAATATACAAATCAAAACATAAATAATCATCATAAAATTCAAACATTTCTTGAATACAGTTACTTTCCTAAATTAAAATTAAAACAAATGATGCCACCATTTTTGCTTTGAACTGCACAGTATTTGTGATAAATACAGAGTATTCAGCTCTTCCAGTGTGTCGTGTGTCGTGTTGCATATTTATTATTTCTTTCTTTAGTTTCTTTGACAGGACCGTGTACATCGACATTAATCACAAAGAAAATCTGCCTAGTACCAGATTTTAGCTTCACAACTCATTTCCATCTGTGTCCCTGGACTAAAGACACACAGACATGTTTTAAACACAGAACAAAGCAGGAAATACAAAAGTTCAACATTTCCTAATAAAACAGTAAAAATGAGCCGAGTAAAAGTGCCTCTGAACACTGAGCCCTGGAAAAGGGACAAAGGGAAAACCGACATTTAGTGCTGACGTATCTGTGGATTTAAAAGAGGTTTTTTTTTTGTTTCTGTACAGAATGTTTTTAAGTTTTTGCATAATTTAAGTTCTGCTGGTTCTGCACACTAACTAATAATGTTGTCTGTAATGTTACGTGCCGTTTTTTCACTAAAGTATAAAACAACTCAGTGTAAACGTATTCGAAGTATTCAGAATATATCATCCTCTCAGTGTGTCGGAATATCTTAAAGCACATTCTAACTCAGACTTTCTGTATTCTGCAGCTAAATACATTATCAAAGTGTTCTTCCCATGTCATTATGGGTCTGTGTTTGTTTTGTAAAACTGACAAAATGTTGTGAGTGATTTGGCGCAAACGTCTCAATAGTTTCACTGTCTCGTGCAAGTTTTCCCTGAGAAACAAGCTGCAAATGTAAACACAGACAGAAGCCGCACGGCCAAAAACAGGCAGCAGGAAGTTGTTCTACAAAAAACAGCTCGTGTTGTGCTGAAGAGGGGTCAGGTCTGAAACACAAATACTGAAAGCTTAAGTTTAGCTCTAATGTTGCTTTAAATAAAACAACCCAGGAACTAACATGACCCACAGTTCTAACTAAACATGGTTATTCTAATGATCTGAATCTAAAAAAAGCGGCTGTATTATATTTATATGTTGACCTGCTAACTCATGATACCC
>CM068351.1:39999337-40061837 GCA_034769755.1 Odontamblyopus lacepedii | reverse complement strand
GAGTGGTTAGCCGTGTGCTAGATATTGCTGGTTATTGTCCCTAAAATGCTTAATCATTATAAACACCACGCATATCTGTCACTACTTGGCGTATTTTCACGGTAGTAGCGATGGACGTAGCTCTAGTGTAGCCGTGTTCACGTTTTGGAAAAGTTGGCTTTGTGTGCGCGGCGTATGGTAATTCAGCTAGCCTCCCATCAAAGCTCACGGCATCTGGCAGCAGTCTGTTAGCATTGATTAGCCTCTTGAATCATTACTACACTACTAATCAACTGATCTATACTTTTATACTTTTAATAAACCGGTGAGGCCAGCTGAAAATGCGCCTGTGTTTACGAATTCCCGTGCGTAAAACCAACCTTGGTGTTAGAGGCTCTAATTACGCAGAGCCAGACGAATTATATTATGCCTTTACTCTGGATAAAAATCAGTTTAGCTTGAGTCTGACCCATGCTGTAGACACCATTACAACAGTCTAGCTAATGCAGACTATGGGCACTCTCATTGGCAGATAAGCACATGCAAATAGGATGACTGGGGTAGACATAAAGCCATCAAACAGATTAACGCACGACTGAAATCCTCTCGTTCCTCGTCCCATGTTGTGTCTAGGATTGTGCTAACACTGACCCCTTTTGCCCTGTAAATCGCAGAGCCTTTAGCAGCGGTAATTTGAGTTCTCTGCACACAGTTTTTGCTTGTTTCACATTTTCCCCAAAGCAAATAATGCAGCATTTTGTTGACCTACAAAATACTTGGATTAATCCATGAGACAGTTTACAGTCAGAGGGAATGGCACCTATTTCTCCTAACCGAGCTCAACTGACCCCGAGATACAACAGATGCAAGTCAGAGTGTTAGAATAACTAATAGAAGGTCAGACATTGTTTTTAGAGTTATAAAAAAAACAGTACCCAGATTTATAGATTGATACGAGTACCTGCATAGTAAAGATATTGAAGAAAATCACGCACAACATAACTGGACCTTTTTATATGGCGCTAATACATTTGTGTCACTGATGAAGGCTTATTTGAAATAGATTAATCTCAGCACAAATGAATGACATTTTAAATAGCTGTAAAATACAATATATCATCATGCTACTTTGTTCTAAAGGGGTAATTAGCCGGGTGACCAGCTTTTCAGACTTCTGTAAGTGTAAGTTTTTGTTCTGGTTCAGTATTTTGGCTAAACTAATGAAAATAAACTGCCCTCTCTACTGTTGGTGGGTATCAGATTGGTAAAAATTGTGAACATCTGGGACATCTTAAATAAAATGGGGATAAATCAATGGTTTTGGTTACATTTACTAGGGCATTGGACACAGGGCTAATAACTGGGACTGTCATGGGTAAATATGGTCACAGTAAATGACCATTTAAAGTAGTGCTGCCGCGATTATTCGACGTTGTCGACGTAATCGAATATGAAAATGAGTCGACTACAATTTTTTTGGTCGAATATTCGCCTTTATTTATTTTTGGTCTCTGTGACGGAGCAGGTCCGTCCCTGAGAGCACGGTCCCCGGGGGAAAACGTGGGAAGACGCGTGCTCACCTGTTTCCTTGTTTGCTGGGCTCCGCGCTGCGGGCGCTGCGGTGCGGGCGCGCAGTGGACTTCGCTTTTGCGTGTTCTCGGCCGCGACTGGGGGTGCGCACTTGGAGGCGCCGGAGCTGTCCTTCAGAGACCCGCGGTGGTCGACTTTTACTGGCCCTCGCGCTGCCGCTGCTGCCGCATCCCGGTGCGCACTGGCAAACCCGGACACATCCACGTCAGGAGCTTAAATCCTCCCGTTGTGCGCGCTCCGGGGTCATGTGAGCCACAGGTGACTGGCATGGACAATTAACTGTGTTTTATTTGTGTTTAACCCATTTTCGGGCATTTATGGATGTGAGATCAAAGCAATTCTCTATGTGTAACTGTTGGCCCAAGTAATATTAAACAATTATTTGTAAAAAAGATATAATTAAGCTTTTAGATTGGAGTTACGTAAGGTTGGACGGGCGAGGGGTGTATAAAGGTGCGCCCTGCCGCTCAGCACCTGTGTCAGTCTAGTCTCTACTCTCGTCGTGTCTGGTCGGGTCGTGTCTTGTCGTGTCCTAGCTGCAATGAAGGTAGTGTTTCGCTGGACAAGCGAGGGAGCGAGCGAGCAAACGACTGAGAGACTAAGAGAGAGTGGAGCGAAAACTAGAGAGAGACTTGAAGGAGAAGTCAACCTTTTTGCCTGCCCTGTAAATAGACCTTTTTTTTCCCCACTGTTTCACTGTAAATATTTCCGGCACACATTTTTGCGCCTGTTTTCCTGTTCTGCACTGTGGAATAAAACATCCTAAACGAGCATCCCGACTTAGCCTGAGTGTTTTGTAGAGGACCCTGTGACAGTCTCAAACGGCTCGTCCAGAGACCTTTTGCTTGCCTGAGATCAGGTATTTCCCCTCCACACCACTAGTAGTACTACACTCGAGGCGGACACCGGTGCTGCTGACAGCGGCTACATCCGGGGTTGACGCCGAGGTGGCTAACAGCAGTGGTATATAATGGCACCGCCAAAGAAAACAAACTTGAGGAAGTATTTGCCGTGCGCACTCTGCTGGCTGGTCTCTCTCTTCCCCCTTCCCCCGATTTGAGCATTTGAGAGCGGTATGAAAATGGCAGCGGCCGGTGGGTCAGAGTCGGATCCAAGAACAGTGGCGACTTCTTCTAGACCAAGACCTAAAGCCTCGAAAGTCTGGGAATACTTTCGGACAGATGGTGATAGAGTGGTTTGTACACTCTGTAAGACTTCTTTGGCTTATCACGGGAGCACGACCACGATGCATGAGGTATTGAGAATACCGTTGCTCGTGCATACTCGTTAAATTGTGTGTGCATATCATTGTTCAACATTGTCGAATGAGCACAACAGACATAACAGCAATAACCTTTGCAACTCGCACACACAAGGTAACCTCCCGGGAAAATCTAACCGCTTGTTTTTTTTTTTTTTATTAGTCGTTTAGATTAGTCGACTAATCGAAAAATTAGTCGAGAGATTAATCGTTAGAAAATTAGTCGTTAGTGGCAGCACTAATTTAAAGTTTAGCATGCCATTACATAACGTATAGTAGCATTTGTGTGTGTGTCATATGGGTTCAGTTGTGTAGCACTAGTTTTTAAACAGACGTGGGACATTATTTAGATGCAGTCATTAGTTCACACTGCAGTGAATAAAGTAACAAATGAATATAATAACAATAATATAATTTGTCTCTGTTTCCAGAATGACACTACCTTTTGGCCCATAGTTTTCCTGCCCATCCTTCACCATGAGCCTCATTCAAGACAAACTGGGAAACGAGTTCCTGCGCTCCAACGGCGGCATGGACGCCAACTTCGGCCCCGGGATGATCATGTTCAGTCACCTACCTCCAGTCACCAGCTTCACCCGCCTCGCCGCCCAAACCGTCATGCAAGACCTTCCACCAGCCGAGATGATCCTGAAGAAGGAGCGCGACTCTCCGGACTGCAGCATGGGCCTCCAGGTACCAGGGTGGACTTCATGGATCCAACATTTATCTGTGTTTTGTTTATTGATTTGACAGGGACGGATACAACAAACCTAGATTAACATGTAGAAATCCAGTGCAGTTCTTAGTGTTTATTTATTGGTTTATTGGTGTTTCAGTCACTCACAAAAGAGAAAACAGCAAACAAAAATCATAACTAAACCAAATAGTTGAATGCAGTGAGAGGTAGTGATGCTGACTTGCATAATATATCGGTAATACACATGGTACTTTTACATTGATGCGAATGAAAGCAGAAAAAGTGTATTTACTTGTCAATAAAAGTGATGAAATGGTTGTGATTTTCCTGATTCCAAAGAGAAGCAGTTACATGTTAAATATTCTTCTAAAACGTAAAGCAGTGGCTTTACGCTTACAAAAATGGCAGAATTATTCTTATTTTCATTCATGATACCAGTAATAGTTCTAGTGTTTTTCTCTCTCTAAACTGGTACATTGTGGTATGTTTTCTCCCAGACCAGCACCATGAACTGTTCGGGGGTGGGCGACTACGTTCACTCGATGGGGATCAAACAGGAGAAGATGTCGGAGCATGATTATCGTTTGCCCCTTTACCCCGGAGCCCTGGGCAAGAGCGCTGACCTGCTGGAGGTGACTGTGGGCAGCAGCCAGAGCCTCATGGTGCACGACCTGAACATGGGCAGCGTGAGTACGGCTTTAATCACTATATTGACTTATCGTACAATACGTGAACACCAATAATAATTCATTATCATTTTCGGGGTCAGTATTCATCACAGGTACTTATTCAGTGTCCTAGTTGGGAAATGTGTGTTATTTTTCTGTCTCATGGTGAGATTTGAACTGAAGAGGGTTGAATAAGTGGCTTCTGTGACACATGGACACAAACTAAAGCGTTTCATTAAAAACAGGACATGCAACAAATAAACAGCCTGAAGATATTGTACATTTTGAAAAATTTTTGGGAAAATGAATTAGTTTCAATATTGTCGTTTATAGTCTATATATTCTTCAACATTGCTCAAAACTGTAATTTGTTGTCATGACACTAAGCCTAAACTATTACCGGTATATAAAAATGTCCAGTTACCAGTTACACACAATATTCTCTACAAACTATAATATATCTTGCCGTACTTGAATCTCATTATGAATAAAACCTGCTTACGCTGCAGTTTAGACGCCTTTCGTGGTCTGTAATGTGTATGATTCATCTGTCAGAAAAATCTAAAAATATTTGTCCCATTTTGTTAAGTCTTTAGACCATAGCAGCACCGAAGACCCGTATTTAACAGAATAGCTGGAGTAAACTTCACTTATTCGCTGTTGTAGTTCCTATTGACAAAATGTATATCTGGATATGTTCCGGGGGATTATTCTGACGAAATTCATTCCACATTCCTGCGATCTAACAGAAATGGGCCAAAATGTACCTGAATATGTCTTAGTGGAGTTTGATGGAGTTTAAAGTATCACACGATTGCAAATAGGCTGTGAAATGAACCTCAGAAGTGCAGAAATATACATCTCCACCAGAGCTTTTCGAAGGCTGTACAGTCAACATCAGATCAGGTTGCAGCTCTTCGGTTGTGTCCTTATTATAGACATTTCCATATGATATTTTAGACCGATGCTCCTGGTGTCACACAAGGTCTTCAGCATCTGCTTTAGAGCAACTATAAGAATGGTATTTTGGTCGTTAATTTGCAAACAGATAATTAAAAAAGTAGTTGGAGGCTTGCAGTTTACTCTTAGTATAGAAAGGTTTTCAAAAGCCAAATGTATTTTACTACGATCAAAATATTACTCTGTCCCTGTTGATAAATCAACTAAATATTACATTCATTGATAATACACAAAGAAAATGGCAACAAAAATAAAAATCCTGGGTAATTTTGTCAAAACGAAGATCTGTTTTTGCAAACTCTTCACTCTTACATTGTAAATGTGGTTTAGCCCTGTTTTAAATATGTACTAGACCCGGTCTAGACCCGGTCTAGACCTGGTTCAGGTCCGGTGGTGCTGTGAGACTGCAGTGTTTCCTCAGTGGTCCTTCGTGCTAAACATCTGAGTACGACTGTTTTACACAATATATTGGCCTCAGCTGCTTATTGTTACTATTAAATGTTGAATAAGTAGTGTGATTATAATTGTATTTGTTGTATTATTATCTCCATTTTACCAATACAGCTTTATTAGAGAACAAAGAGGAGAAAAGTGAACTATGGGGGGCCACTGGAGCCTTTTCAATTATCGGGAAACACCTACAGACACTTACAGCGGCCATTTGCATAAGAGAAGGTTTATTGGGTGCACACTGGGAAATTAGATTATTTCAGCACTTCACACAAAAGTAAAAGTGCAAAAACAAAAGCCCCGGTTTACAGCCGAATAAAACCCAGTTAAACAGCATGACTTATATTTGTATTAGGTCAGATATTTGTGGAAATGGAGCCTGTTATTTTACTACTCCTGACCTCTCTGCCCCAATTCAAGTTAATTCTTACTTTTTCAAATGTTTTTAATGATCTTAATGTTGTTTTTCTTGTGTTTATGTAAAATGCTCTCAGGTGTTAGAAAGCAGCTCATAAATAATCATCCCTATTGTATTATTATTACTCACACTAATATCATCGTTTAACCTTCCTGCTTTTAATAACTGTCCTGTTGAGATCCCAGTTTGTAAATTACTGCGTGAAAATAACATAACTTGAGATAAAAAACATTCAGAATTAAAGCGTTAAAGCATCAACACATTCAGTCCTCTGTTCTACTCTCAATAGTTCTTTATTGATTTCTAGTCTTGGCTCATTCTTTGGCACAGATGGCAGCGCTTATTTGGATTTTTATATTTCTATTTACATATTTTACCCTGAAATGTGATTGACTGTTAAACTATCCACAAAAGCTCAGGAATAACACAATAACACTAGTGTCTGTTTAATTTTTAACAGCTCTTTTTGCACCATTCAAAACAACCTGGACAATATTCTGGATAATTTGATATTGTGCCCACCTCTTATTTCCACCTCTTATTTCCACCTCTTATTTCCACCTCTTATTTCCACCTCTTATTTCCACCTCTTATTTCCACCTCTTATTTCCACCTCTTATTTCCACCTCTTATTTCCGTAATCACTATAAGATCTGTAGACTTTTTAATAAATCCAAATTTGGCTTCATAATTTATCAAATCAAAATTCCAATTGAGTTTCCACAATTTTCAAACCGCAAAGACTATAATTGTCCAAATTATAGAATATCCGCAGTAAAGAACTCTTGTTTTTAAAGAAAAATGTACCGATGGCAGATTTTCTGATCTTGTTTTTACATTTGGATTGGACAGAAAGGTTATGTGTTGGCAAATGACATTTCTTGAGAAGCCGCAGCAGCAGAACTACTGGGTAGAACAGGAATGATGAGGCCAAAACTGACGACGTTTATTATGAATTATGTTAAAATCTTGTCTTTTCTCGTTCTCATGGATCAAATCTCTTGTCTCGTCTCATCCTGTGGAAATTGTCTCGTCCCAACTCTAGAAAAATCCCATAGTTAAGACCCAGACAGTCAAAATGCTCATATTTTAGAATGTGCAATCTTAACAGAATCCTACTTTTAAATACAGTTGCAATAGTAAAATAAAACCACAGATTTTTAAATCTCTTTTGCAGAATTTCGCAGCCGTGTCTTCAGCTGCTCAAACTGCTCATTCATGCCATCAGTCTTATGTAAATGCCTTTAGCGTTGAATTAAACATGAGCTCTAAACCCCGGCCACATCGGTCTTTCCCAAACGCCTCGTCCTGCCGTAGCCTCGGGAGGGCGGGGCTTCGTCTGTCTGCAGGGGCGGAGTCTGCGCAGCCCGTGACATAAATCTGCTGGATGCAAAATAATAAATGAGCCCCCTCCTCTCCCTTTTACCCCCCGCGTTCCCCTCTGTCGCGCTGGAGGGTGATGTCATCAGCGAGGACCTGAAAGAGAACGCCCTGCCAAGGACACAGCTGTCTTGTTTAGCTCCGCACTTCATTTCAGACGCCTTTTGTTGGGGCTCAAATACTAATACACACAGGTCCAACAAAGGGAGGAATCAAAGGTCATCCGCCTGAAGATGCTCGGATATTCACACAGCACAAAGACGTTTCGCCGCCCAGAGCCGCGCGCTCCGAAACTCTGTTCATTAGCAATTTGAACATTTTCAACACAAGAGACGGCCACAAAAACAAGTCAAAAGCACTTTGTTTTACTGACAAATACAAGGGTTATGAACTAGTCTGGGTGTTTTATAGGTTATACGTTTAAGAAGTGGAAGATTTGGTGTCATTAAATGAAAAATAGACTTAAATATTGAAACTAAACCTGTCATATTTGGTGAGAAGAAATATTACACATGCTAATAGTGTTTTATATTGCAGTCAGTGCAATATAAAATCAATACTGCAATCAATGTGCAGCACTTTGGAAATGTCTTTTATAAATATATCAGATAAAATTGAGGCACTCGGCTCAAAAATATTTCAAAGCTCCTTCAGTTAACTATGCACCCTCGGTTATATGGACAATAGCAGCTGCTCCTGTCCTGAGATAAAACTGAGTATCTGGTTTCAAACTATTTCCAGTCAAATACTAAATATTTAATTGGGTTGGAATTAAGAAAAGAACGCACTAAATTCTAGTTATTTGGGCTAAACTGTAGAATTAGGCGTATAACACCATGTGTATGTACTGGGGATGTGGAGAACATTGTATTTCACTTAAATTATTAAATTATAACCGTCTAGTGAAGAAAAACATTGATATGGGCTCAACAGCACTAAAATGAACAGCCTGTCTCGATATTATATACTATCCTAAAAGTGACTTATCGTTCAGTATATAAACGCTGGAACAATATATTTCGGGGCTCAGTATTTTTCTTGTGTAGTTTCTTTGCAAAAGTCGGGAGATTTATGCAATACAATAAGATTTGAGCTGTAGACGGCTGAATAAATAACTTCTGTGGCAAATGATTGGTTCATTCTGCCATTTATCTGCTGCAGCTCAGGCCTGTTGATGATGCAGCGTAGTGTTAAAATCAGTGCTTTGCTTTCTCTCGGTGGCATAAAGCAGTTTCTGTATAATCATTTATCTCAATATTTCTCTAAAGCAATTTATGTGTTCTCGTGACAGGAATAGGTATTGGTTCACTGAACATTACTAAAAAGGAACCTCTATATTCACTAATGTACTTTCTTTTAGCATGTGGTTTTAGTTTGTTCACTTAATCACCTAAATAACGGTATGTTTTAAATGTAGTGAAGGCGTCTGCTCGCAGCGCCTCGGCCTGTTCAGAGCGGAGCAGGTGCACTCCCATTGACCCTGTGAGTGTCCATATGGCACTGAAGGGTTTGGCCTGTTCTCTCAATGAGCTGCTGCAAAGACTGGATAAAAGCTCCGAGCCGCCGTATGCTCCACCTCTGACAACCCCGACCCTGCCAAAAAACTGATAATCAGCTCAAAGATGGGGAAATGAAGTAGTATTTGTGCGTCTGGATTATGCAGTTAATAACAAACAAAATAATTGTGAAACCAGGATAATTGTATTTTTCATTTTTTTTAAATCCAAAAATGATCATGATTTCATGATTATTTCAAACAATTACTTCTATATATTGTCAAAATGAATGTGAATGTTTTAGTTTTTTAGTTTGAAAGAATATGTAAAGTCCAAATATAAGGTTTGTTCCTGGGTTTGAGTGGAAAAACAGAAGTCAAGTCTTTGCATTTTCAATTACAATATTTCAATTTTTGTAGTTGTAATAATTAAAAACACAATTTTAAATACGATTGATTGTACATCCTTATTACAGAGTCTTTTTCATGGCCAAAACTGAATATATTTCTTTTTTTCCCCATTAAATGCTATTGGAAACAAATGTACATATTATATTCAGTACATTATTATATTCCACACGTCAACAGAAGTCACTGTACACGTATTACAAAACTGAATATATTTCAAGCAAGACATTTTATATTTAATAACATTTAACACTATACTAGTAAGCCTGAAATGTAAAAGTGTTTATGTTTCTAGTTTGGACTGGGCCACATTTATTGCTTGTTTTTTGGGCATTTTTTATGTTGAGTTTCAAGAAATATGTTTTATCCCCTGAGTCTTTTGTTTGTTTTCCTCATGGTGTTCAGTTTTTCGTTGTCTTCTCTCTCTACAGATCGACATTTTTCATCATCAGAATCGTTTGTATTTCTGTTTGCAGTGCAGAAAGTGCCGTTTTTTCACTTAAACCTGTAACAGACTTGGTGAAATATTTCTTTGTTTAGTTTTAGTAAAGCACCGTTGGATGGATTTTTTTTTTCTTTTTAGTTTGCGTGACATTTAGGACTGGAGACCCTTAACCTTCCATCGAGTAATTTCCATGTGATAGCTGGTCTCACGGTCCCGCCCTCTCCCTTTGTCACCCAAACAGCTGCCGAGTCAGTTAGGAAAAGAGCCCAGTGGGAAGAAAGGTCGGAGGTCAAATGGTGATGGACAGGAGGGTAAACCAAGAAAGAAGCGCAGTGAAAAGGTTGGTCATAAATCTTCATATTTCTCAGAGCATCCTTCATAAAAATGTGAGTCTTATCAAACAGATGCACAGTGGAGTCGCTCATGTTACAAGATTTTTGATCTATGTTATTATGTTGAGTTATGTTTTGTTTCATTCTCATTATTCCTCTGTCTACATCTGTCTACATGAACGTTTCTGATGAAATAACACGAGTCCATTTGAACAGGAAACTCAGTGTTGACAGAGGGTCTGAGGACAGGGGACGACTGGACCATGTTTCATCTGCTGCTTTACATGAATGTTGTTTATTCCTGTTCTGATATGTCTGTGTGTGTGTTTTACTCAAAATCTTGGAACGCCCTTAGAGGAAACTGTTGTTGTGATTTTGGGCGCTGCAAAAATAAATTGAATTGAAAAAAATAAATTGAATTGACAGTTGGATTTCACACTTTTTTGTTTTTCACAGCAATCAATGATGCTGGATGCAGACGGAGGGAGTCTTTCACCAGGAACCAAGCCTCACATCTGTGAACACTGCAACGCCGCCTTCAGGAGCTCGTACCACCTCCGCAGACACGTGCTGATTCACACAGGTACAGAGGGAAACACTGTGAGCTACGTTATTTACAACTGCTGCTTTGATTCAGGTTAGGTTAGTTAATTTGCCATTTATCGTTAAAAACACAGCTCAAAGGGCATCGTGAGACATTAAAAACACACACATGAACATCAGTAGACATTACAGATGTCCACAGTGTCCAAAGTAGTGAAAATCTGATACTGTCGAAATTAGAATTTAGTCATTTGAGCTATTGAAAAAAATCGCATAAATGGATAAAATTTGACCTAAAAAGTCAAATTAGACCACATGGTATAATTTTTAGTGTTGAAAATTACAGCATTACATTAAAGAAGAGCTTTTAAAGTGATCATTTGGGCGTCAAAGCCCGTATCGAGTCTATTTATTAGTATCAAAAGTGGGTTTGACATCTGTTTGTCTAGTGTTAACACTAATTACAAGTGGTTCATCACACTTTTCTTGCTTGTAAGTTTGCTCTTTAAGGACACATTGTTCTCAGTGTTTCTCTTTGTCTCTTCCTGTTTTCAGGTGAAAGGCCGTTCAGGTGCAATCAGTGCAACATGAGTTTCATCCAGAAGTATCTGCTCCAGCGTCACGAGAAAATCCACAGTGGTGAGTTCTTTTTAGGATGATAATCCATCACTCTAAATCTGATCTAACTTCTGTTTGTCTGTAGGAGAAAAGCCATTCAGCTGTGACCAGTGCAACATGCGCTTCATTCAGAAGTACCACATGGAGCGTCACAAGAGGACGCACAGCGGAGAGAAGCCGTACAGATGTGAGACCTGCCAACAGGTGAGCCCTGCTCTGGGAATCATACATACATATGGATGAATATTAAGGCCATAGACAGTGAGTAACGTGTGTTTGTGGGGCAGTATTTCTCTAGGACTGACCGGCTGCTGAAGCACAAACGCACCTGTGGAGAGGCGCTGAAGAAAGGGCTGGACCCCGGGATGATGGACATGGACTGTGTGGACATGGGACATGGCAGCTATGAGATCACTCAGGGAAACGGCAGCGGCACAGGGCGCAAACGAAGGTCTAAAAACAACTCGGAGGGAGGGGAGCGCCGCAAGAAGAAGGGTGACGCAGAGAGGGTCCCTCACCTGCAGGGGGCAGTGTCTGGAGGCTACAGTATTCACGAATACGCTGTGGAGAATCAGACTGTGTCCTCCACCACAGAGCCGGGGCCCAGCATGCAGCACCACAGCCGTGCCCCTAAAATGGCCTTTAAAAAAGCCAATCGCACCAAGGCAGCTCAGGCCAAGCACGGGTCCCTGGAGCAGGCAGGAGCCATGGACACCATGATGCAGGAGAACGGGGCCAAAGCCGGGCCCACCAGTAACTATGACGATGCCATGCAGTTCATCAAGAAGAAGCGCTATCTCCATGCAGCTAACAATGCTAACAGCGCCCCCACTAGCGCGCCCGTGGTGTCTGTAGCCACCAGCAGTGAGTATGACGTGGGTCACCTGCCCGCTCAGGCTGGCATGTCCACTGTGATGGACTCGGACCCTCACCTGAGCCTGGACAGGACGGGCATCCCAGACGAGGTGCTGCAGAGTCTGCTGGAGCACTACAGCCAGAAGGGAGACGGAGCCCATCACGAAGTGTTCGACATGAGCGAGGCCCACGTGGAGCTGGCGGCGTCTGTGGACGGCTCCGGGCTGGTCCACAGTGACGGCTCCAGTCCCTCTGTGGACAAGAACATCATGATGAACGAGTACTCGCGCTTCCTGCTGCAGGCGCTGGAGCGCACCAGCCACAGTGCCAGTTTCCCGGTGGGTCCCTCCCCGCCCTCGTCGGGCCCGTACACCAGCTCCCACCCGGGTACCCCTCTGTACTCGGACAAGAGCATCTACACCAGCTCTCCTCTGGACTGTGGCTTCGGTCAGTCTGTGGCGTCTCCTTCTTTGCCCTCGGCGGTGCCAAAGTCTCACTTCACTCTGCTCTCCGGCTCGTCTCCTCAGCACAGCTTCCACCTGAGCGGCCTGGAGCCCTCTCACCAGCAGCTCACCCCCTCCCAGGAGCTGACGGAGCAGCTGGACAAAGCCCACTCGTCCACGCCCCCCTCCTCTTACATGGGCCCGTCTGACCTGAGCGTGCCCAAGGAGCAGACTGTGAAGAGCTCTGCAGTTTACCCCCTGGTGCCGTCTCAGGAGCTCACGCCTCTGGACTCAGCCAAGCCTTCGTACCAGATCGAGAACTTTGCTCAGGCCTTTGGCTCCCAGTTTAAGTCCGAGGGTCTGTCGTACGGCGGCGAGTCGGGCGAGGTGGCCCACCGGACGCCCGTGTCTGAATTCTCAGGGTATACTTTGTTGTCTGATGTCAATGAGCCAGTAAGTACAGGTTCCAAAACTCCAACAAGCCAAAGTTTCAGATGAGCCTGAGGGAGAGGCACTTCTGTGCTTCTATTTTATTAATATTGTTATTTTTTTAAGGGACTTTATTTGAATTATGATGATGCTCTGTTTTGTGCCCACGTCTCTCCCACAATAAGCCTGCGAGGCTCTGCAAATGCATTTTAAACTTTTATTTTAAGTTAATAATGTATTGACTGTTTACTGTTGTCACGTAGTGCTGTCGGCTCTGCTCATGATTCATGATTTCACACTCCTGTAGTTTAGGCGTAGAGTAGCACCATGGTTTTGTGCTGTTTGAGCAATCAACTTTACAATAGTAAAATAATAATGGAAGTAATGATGGCAGGGACAGCCCAGAACTGAACGAGCAAAAAGGTTTTGCCTGTTACAAGGTTTAAAGTATTACTCAGGAAAAGTGCAAAGGAGAAGCCTCAGGGTGCAGGGGCACCCTCCCAGACCAAGTCTAACATTTGGGACTTGTTTTGTTACTTGTGGAATGAGTGTGACATAAACAGACTGCTGCCAGCTCACTTGAACACTGAAAACACTTTCTTCTTGGCTTTATAGAGATTATGGTACGTTCGTGTCAATGTGAAACTCATTTTCTTCAATAAGGGCCATATATATATATCTATATATATTTATAAGAATATATATATTATGTAAAATAACAGATTTAATCACTCTGGGGATCTGCCAGTTGAAGAGGGGGCGGGGGCAGGCTATGGGGTAAATGTTGTCCTGGTTATATTTTTGGAGAACACGATGTTAGGGCTTTTCTTGGGCCAATAGGGGGCGCTGTTGGACAGCTCTAGAATGGCCTTCCCCTTCCTGCACTCCTTGTCTTCCTCAGCGGTCTTATTTCTTTAGGAGAATCCAGTAGCACTTTGAGCCGTTGTAAAACATAGAATAAAAGGGCCTCACAGGACTCACAGTGGCTGTTGGGCTGATGCAGAAGGGACTGGGAGCTGGGACCGTTTTTAATAATGAATTCTCTGTCTAATTAATGTGGGAGGGTCTGAGGGAGGGAGGGTCCACATTTAATCGGGTTATTGTAAATGTATGAAACTCCCTAGCTTTAGTTTTTGATTGTTCCCTGATTTAGCGTTTTGCTTTTTCCTGTTCAAATACGTGTTAGTGAATATCGCCTGTTACAGATGGAGCCTCGTGCTTAAACTTGGCTTTGGACTGTCTGATCAGGCCCTTCATGTGTGCTGGCAGTAACAGAACATTTGTCCCCTTTTCGCAATTCGGGTGCCTCATCCTGTGAAGTGCAGGTGCAAATATTGTCTTGTAAGCATTAGGTGAACTTCGTTGGTTTTATACTTGTATTTATGCTGTACTTTTTGTAAAGGCAACAATAAGTGCGCTGTCTTCCGTAGGTACACGACGCCAATAGTGCTGAATGCCCAGTGACCTCTTGTTTTAAAGCAATCATGAAAATGGCGGAGTGAATGCTATGCTGAAATATCGGAAATAATAAGATGCCATACAGTGAAGGGGCGGCCGAGCCTCACATATACCTCATAACACATCGAAGCCGCGCTGGGCCGATGTTTGTAGCAGAAATGCTGTTGTATTTAATGCTGTCATCTTTCTGTGTAACTGTTTTTGAATCATTTCTTCATGTGGCGTTGGCCTGACTCCTTTTCCTGCTTCAGGGTTGTTTTCCCCACGCGTCACATACCAGCCAGTGTTCATGGATTATTTAACAGTTTGTGTCTCGATGCTTGTTTACAAAAATGTACAAAACACTACGTTTGTCCTAATTCTTTCCCTTGTGTACATTTCTTTAGTTACTTTCCCTTTTTGAATCACAGCCAAATTTTGTAGTCAAAATATCCTTCATTTTTATGTTTTCTTGTGGATATCTGCACAAGACTGTACTGTCCAATGAATTGCAAATGAATTCGGGAGAAAACAATAAAATGCTCTCTTTTGTAGAGAGGAGTTGTGTCTTTTGTGGTAAACCGTCGTTTCATCATGTGGCCTGGGACGGGCTGTGGGTTTGGATGTGTTTCTGCAGTGTAATCGATGCAGCTTTTTCTGTTCCGATGTCGATACTTTGGCTTTAAAGATGCACTGCGTAACTTTCCTACTGGAGGGTCCTCTACCTACTTGTGTCCATGGAGATGCTGTTGCCTCGTGGCATTAAACTCGTCCATCGAACTGTTATAATCACCTGTGGTTTTTCTATTGCTCAAAAATAGAATCATTCCTCCTGTGAACAGGGGCGACTCTCCACAGATCTGACCTGTAATGTGGCACAGTGCTGTCACCTGCTTGTCTCTGTCGTGATAAATATGTTTTATCTGTACTGTGGAACAATCTAGACAAAGCAATAACATCTCCATGGAGACGAGCAGGTGGCGGATGTTCCACAGTGTTTAAGCATCTGTGAGACGTGTTCCCGACAATACAACAGCCGAGACTAAAGAGGGTTATTTCTTTTAAACACATCCATCTACAAACATCTACGTGTTTTGTAAGTGTTTGACTAAAAAAATAAAGTAAAAAGTGTTTGGACCAACGTTGTCCAGTAAATTAGACTTCGACTTTATCGATCCACAGGGGAAATGAGCAGAGCTCACGTCACAATATAATAGAGTAAAAATATAACTATGGTTAAAACTTCTAAATAAGCAGCAATAAAAATGGA
This sequence comes from Odontamblyopus lacepedii, assembly GCA_034769755.1. Classification (NCBI taxonomy): domain Eukaryota; kingdom Metazoa; phylum Chordata; class Actinopteri; order Gobiiformes; family Gobiidae; genus Odontamblyopus; species Odontamblyopus lacepedii. The sequence goes on along the minus strand of CM068351.1, from coordinate 40,046,159 downwards.
CTGGTGTCAGATTAGACATGATACAAGTGTGTGTAGAGGAAGTAAACAAATCTAAATACAGTACAGTTTCCTCCTGTGGCTCCACCTGCAGAGGGGGTCATGGGGGTCAGAGGGGTTCATAGGGGGTCAGAGGGGGTCAGAGGGGGTCATAGGGGGTCAGGGGCTGTGAGGACTGGGCACTGCCCCTGTGACCCAGCTGGATAAAGCAGGAGAAGATGGATAAATACAGTATATCAGTTCTATAAAAGGTCATCAGGAAACGTGAGTGACAGACACCGGCTCGTGTTCCACAGGGTAAATATCTGTTGTGTTGGACATAAATGTCGTCCAGTATCGCTCGGTTTCCTCTTACACACATTTACTGAACTGATACTTGATCCACCAAACTGTTCCTTATCTGCACAATATCTGACATTATTATTTCCCTTGTAATCGACCAGATCAAAAACAGAACGAATCTCTCTTCAGATTTGTAGCTTTTCATTTATAAAAAATAGTTTAAATAGTGTAATTAACTGCCTCCTGATTCCCATTTGAGATTAAAATGTCCCGATCTGTAAACCATTTATATTCTGAAGCTTTAAAACGGTTCCTTTGGTCCAGAATATAACTTCAGTTATACGAAACCTGTGGGCCTATAAAATCCTGAGCTCGTTCTGGATTTGCTCAGTAGTAACACATGTTTTCCTTTTATTTATTAATTATAACCAAAACTAGGGGGAAAAGGTTGTATTAGATTTATTGTGAATCCATATTTCTGTATTGACCTAAAAAAGCTTTTGAAAACTGCTGATCTTATTTTGGCCACGAGGGGGCGGCACTTTTCTCCCTGAGGTCCTGTGAGGACACGTCTGCACGAGGCAGGAAATATGAACTTTTGTAGTTTTAAAGATTCACTGTGTAACTTGTCCGGTGGAAAGTCCGTCACCTGCTCGTCTCCATGGAGATGTGCATAAAATGTTCCACAGTGTAAACTTAAGAATCTCCATGGAGCCAAATTACAGGTTAGATTTGTGGAGAGGCGAGCCCACTCACAGTAATAATGAAGGAAGATTTTTGTGTAATAAATGACAGATTAGTTTAATGCCAAACAATTTAAAGTAAATAATTAGCATAAAAATACAAAACGTGATGTTCTTCCTCCACAGGAGTGTTTGGCAAAGGTGAATTTCCAGCTACAAGTTCAATCATTACATTTATGACAACAAATCTTTATGACTTTTCAGCCTTTCTCAAACAAATACATCCTTAAATTACCGTAAACTATAAAATGCTTCCTCAAACCAACAGAAAACTCCCATTTAAGTAAATCTCTCAGTCACGTCCTCTGTTCTCCTGGACCATCCCAGTCTGTCCCCAGTCTGTCCTTTGTTAATCACTCATTTTCTATTGTTACTGGATCTGGAACGACGGGTTTGATCGCCGCATATTTCCCCATATCACTTTCGTAATATGCTTTGATGTTATAAAGGGAAACCATAAAGGTTGTCACGGTAACGCCCTATTGATTACCTTTGGCGTGTGACTGGGACGTTGTTTCCTCCGGTTGAATTGTGGACACAATAATAAAAAGAAGCAGAGTGAAGACAGAGTCGTCCAGGCAAACGGAGGCAAAAGTGATAAAGTTTAAAGACATGAGGGGAACATCTCCACATGACACACAAAGGTGGCAGAGCGTCCACCAGAAAAGGTTTTATTTTAGTTTATTTAATTTTAGTTTAGTTGTGTTTATTGGACTGAAAATCGAAGAAAATCCCTGGTCCTTACTCAGACTCGCATCTCCACAAACCTGACTCTTATTTGGCCTTGAGTAGAGCCTCTTCCTGCTTGTTTCCATGGACATTATGTTCCTTTGGTTCTCCATGAGTTTCAGGATGACGAAGTTTAAGACCAAAAGGCCAAAACATGAGATGTTTTGAACAGTCCTCAGACGGGAAACAGAAGCCTGTGAATAATGTTCCTCAGAACTGCAGAAAACGTAAGAATGTGAATGAGAACGTTTGGTTTTCCTTCTGTCACCTGTTACACACTGAGCGACTGAGTCATGTTTTGCACATTCACTCTTTTGTTACAGGTTTCCTGCATTTCAGTCGATCAGTGTTTCTCAATCCTGTAATTTAATGGGTTTCAGATTCTTGGTTTACTCCCATCTGAGGCCAACAGGCAGTTTCTGTATTGATTCCATGGTATTTGCAGAAGAAATATCCCAAATCTAATCCACAATTCTTCATGACTGGGCCTTTGAACTCACTGTATTACAACAAGCTGCTCATTTATATTAGTAATTTCCTGTCTCCAGTATGTACAGGACTTTCTTATGATGAAATCCAGCAAAATATTTGAGTTACAACTGGAATATTTGATGAAAGGACCTTGTTTCTGCCATTTTCCTGATGAAAAACATACATGGAGTTGTGTTTTGTGACATTCACACGTTTTACACACAAATGCTGCACATTTAGGCTGAAAACAGAAGGTGGAACAGAGCATTTTGAACCTTGGAGACAGACTCATAATAATGCAGCACTGTTATTAGTCCCGGTCTGTTTTGGACGAGGTAACAACATTATCCATCCATCCATCCATCCATCTTCTCCCGCTTAATCCGGCTGGGTCGTGGGGGCAGCGTGCTGCCCAATACTCATAGCACCTGACCCCCCCTATGAACCCCTCGGCGGGTGGTGAGCCCACAGGAGGGTGGACAACATGGTGTTAGTGATGTTAGTTCATAGGGGTGCTGCATGTTTTGGGTTGATGGGGGAAACCGGAGCACCCGGAGGAAACCCATCCAGACACGGGGAGGAACATGCAAACTCCACACAGAACAACATTATAACGGCTTAAAACTCACAAGAGTTAATTTTGCGGAGCTTTAAATGATTTTGGGGCCACTTTTGATTCTTTTTACATGTTTTTTTTCTACATTTGACTTTCAGGGTAGTAATTCTTTTCTCTTTATATCAGAAGTGTGATAATGTTCACCTTTATAATGTCGCACATCAAAGGGACTTGTGTGTTTCCAGGTAAAAGTCCTTCTGAATTCGGAGGATTCCAGTAAGAACCACAGGCCTGAGTCAACACTGGGCTCCAGCAAAGCAAACGAGGTTCTGAGAGATGCAGTAAATATGTTTATGAACACGGAGCTGATAAGTGGAGGTCAGAGCCTGAACACTGATGGAAATGTTTTATAGGCTCACAGCAAAAGTAATGACTCAAACCAGACAAAAAGGATTAAAATTTAACTCTGAAGACAAAGCAGAAAGTCACATGTTGCACAGAACGGACTCGGGGCTTTTACTGCTGTTATAATGTTATTTTCTCACCCAAAACAGACCTGGAGCTGTGTTTTCTTTCATTCATCTTTGAGTAACTCATTATTACTCTGTCTACAAAAGCCTCCAGAGCTCAACATGCTCAGGTTCACCTTGTGATGTCATGAAGAGGAAGTTTTCAACAGTTCCTTTTACCTTTAGTTCCAGGTTCTGAAATTATCCAAATGATTCTTGTGAAGGTGTATGGAGTTTAAAAACACAGTGGAGCACTTCCTGTATCACCACATGACATCACAAGGTGGAACAGTGTTTTTCTGTTTGAGGGAAGAACTCGGCCTAAATCTGCAGGAGTTAAACATGAGAGTGAAATAAACTCAACTCCAGTGTGATGTTGATTATCACAGAGATCAAAAATAGTAATAAAGCCTTTTAAAGTTTATGAAAATAGGTGAAATTATCTAAAAATGTCAGTTACATAAATTAATAAAAATAATCAAATAAAAATTGCAGTTCAGTATGATGCCACTGCACAAGTGTTGATTTTGTGATTGTGTAATAATAACATAGAAACTGTATCTGACCATCTTATCTGGGTTTATTTATAGCCACATCAGAACTCTGTCATGTCGGTGACGCAGTTTAAAAAGGGTCAAATGAAGTGCGGCTGCGGAAAAAATTCCGATAACTCATATTTGTTTAATACTATTTGCCTTTGGGGTTGAGATTTGATAAAGTTCAAATCATTGACAGATCGTCATCGTGAACAAAGAGGCAAAATATGAGAAGAACGACGGCACCAAATGTCCTCTCAGAAACTCTGAGGATTTGGCTTTTTCCCGCAGCCCCTGAGATTCTTCTGTAGAGAAAAGTCTGAATGAGGATTTTACACTGAGGTTAGAGCCAGAAACGGGATTCACTGACCAAGGTCCTGAAACACTTCATTTACCTGCAAAAACACAGAGGTGACAGGGTGTTTGGGGGCTAACACAAAGGTGACAGGGTGTTTGGGGGGTAACACAAAGGTGACAGGGTGTTTGGGGGTAACACAGAGGTGACAGGGTGTTTGGGGGGTAACACAGAGGTGACAGGGTGTTTGGGGGTAACACAAAGGTGACAGGGTGTTTGGGGGTAATACAAAGGTGACAGGGTGTTTGGGGGTAACACAGAGGTGACAGGGTGTTTGGGGGTAACACAGAGGTGACAGGGTGTTTGGGGGTAACACAGAGGTGACAGGGTGTTTAGGGGTAACACAAAGGTGACAGGGTGTTTGGGGGTAACACAAAGGTGACAGGGTGTTTGAGGGTAACACAGAGGTGACAGGGTGTTTGGGGGTAACACAAAGGTGACAGGGTGTTTGGGGGCAACACAAAGGTGACAGGGTGTTTGGGGGTAACACAGAGGTGACAGGGTGTTTGGGGGTAACACAGAGGTGACCGGTTGTTTGGGGGTAACACAGAGGTGACAGGGTGTTTGGGGGTAACACATAGGTGACAGGGTGTTTGAGGGTAACACAAAGGTGACAGGGTGTTTGGGGGTAACACAGAGGTGACAGGGTGTTTGGGGGTAACACAGAGGTGACAGGGTGTTTGGGGGTAACACAAAGGTGACAGGGTGTTTGGGGTAACACAGAGGTGACAGGGTGTTTGGGGGTAACACAAAGGTGACAGGGTGTTTGGGGGTAACACAAAGGTGACAGGGTGTTTGGGGATAATACAAAGGTGACAGGGTGTTTGGGGGGTAACACAGAGGTGACAGGGTGTTTGGGGGTAACACAGAGGTGACAGGGTGTTTGGGGGTAACACAAAGGTGACAGGGTGTTTGAGGGTAACACAGAGGTGACAGGGTGTTTGGGGGTAACACAAAGGTGACAGGGTGTTTAAGGGTAACACAAAGGTGACAGGGTGTTTGGGGGGTAACACAGAGGTGACAGGGTGTTTGGGGGTAACACAAAGGTGACAGGGTGTTTGGGGGTAACACAGAGGTGACAGGGTGTTTGGGGGTAACACAGAGGTGACAGGGTGTTTGGGGGTAACACAAAGGTGACAGGGTGTTTGGGGGTAATACAAAGGTTACAGTGTGATTGGGTGTAACACAGAGGTGACAGGGTGTTTGGGGGTAACACAGATGTGACAAGCTGAGTTGGGTTAACACAAAGGTGACAGGGTGTTTGGGGGGTAACACAAAGGTGACAGGGTGTTTGGGGGTAACACAAAGGTGACAGGGTGTTTGGGGGTAACACAAAGGTGACAGGGTGTTTGGGGGTAACACAGAGGTGACAGGGTGTTTGGGGGGTAACACAAAGGTGACAGGGTGTTTGGGGGTAATACAAAGGTGACAGGGTGTTTGGGGGTAACACAGAGGTGACAGGGTGTTTGGGAGGTAACAAAGAGGGGACAGGGTGTTTGGGGGGTAACACAAAGGTGACAGGGTGTTTGGGGGTAACACAGAGGTGACAGGGTGTTTGGGGGTAACACAAAGGTGACAGGGTGTTTGGGGGTAACACAAAGGTGACAGGGTGTTTGGGGGTAACACAGAGGTGACAGGGTGTTTGGGGGTAACACAAAGGTGACAGGGTGTTTGGGGGTAACACAGAGGTGACAGGGTGTTTGGGGGTAACACAGAGGTGACAGGGTGTTTGGGGGTAACACAAAGGTGACAGGGTGTTTGGGGGGTAACACAAAGGTGACAGGGTGTTTGGGGGGTAACACAGAGGTGACAGGGTGTTTGGGGGTAACACAGAGGTGACAGGGTGTTTGGGGGTAACACAAAGGGGGAAGGGTGTGTTGGGGTAACAAATAGGTGAAGGGGGGTAACACAAAGGTGACAGGGTGTTTGGGGGTAACACAGAGGTGACAGGGTGTTTGGGGGTAACACAAAGGTGACAGGGTGTTTGGGGGTAACACAAAGGTGACAGGGTGTTTGGGGGTAACACAGAGGTGACAGGGTGTTTGGGGGGTAACACAAAGGTGACAGGGTGTTTGGGGGTAACACAGAGGTGACAGGGTGTTTGGGGGTAACACAGAGGTGACAGGGTGTTTGGGGGTAACACAGAGGTGACAGGGTGTTTGGGGGGTAACACAAAGGTGACAGGGTGTTTGGGGGTAATACAAAGGTGACAGGGTGTTTGGGGGTAACACAGAGGTGACAGGGTGTTTGGGGGTAACACAAAGGTGACAGGGTGTTTGGGGGTAACACAAAGGTGACAGGGTGTTTGGGGGTAACACAGAGGTGACAGGGTGTTTGGGGGTAACACAAAGGTGACAGGGTGTTTGGGGGTAACACAGAGGTGACAGGGTGTTTGGGGGTAACACAAAGGTGACAGGGTGTTTGGGGGTAACACAAAGGTGACAGGGTGTTTGGGGGTAACACAGAGGTGACAGGGTGTTTGGGGGTAACACAAAGGTGACAGGGTGTTTGGGGGTAACACAGAGGTGACAGGGTGTTTGGGGGGTAACACAGAGGTGACAGGGTGTTTAGGGGTAACACAAAGGTGACAGGGTGTTTGGGGGTAACACAAAGGTGACAGGGTGTTTGGGGGGTAATACAAAGGTGACAGGGTGTTTGGGGGTAACACAGAGGTGACAGGGTGTTTGGGGGTAACACAAAGGTGACAGGGTGTTTGGGGGTAACACAAAGGTGACAGGGTGTTTGGGGGATAATACAAAGGTGACAGGGTGTTTGGGGGTAACACAGAGGTGACAGGGTGTTTGGGGGTAACACAAAGGTGAGAGGGTGTTTGAGGGTAACACAAAGGTGACAGGGTGTTTGGGGGTAACACAAAGGTGACAGGGTGTTTGTGGGATAATACTTAGGTGACCGGGTTTTTGGGTGTAACACAGAGGTGACAGGGTGTTTGGGGGTAACACAGAGGTGACAGGGTGTTTGGGGGTAATACAAAGGTGACAGGGTGTTTGGGGGTAACACAAAGGTGACAGGGTGTTTGGGGGTAACACAAAGGTGACAGGGTGTTTGGGGGTAACACAAAGGTGACAGGGTGTTTGGGGGTAACACAGAGGTGACAGGGTGTTTGGGGGTAACACAGAGGTGACAGGGTGTTTGGGGGTAACACAGAGGTGACAGGGTGTTTGGGGGTAACACAGAGGTGACAGGGTGTTTGGGGTAACACAGAGGTGACAGGGTGTTTGGGGGTAACACAGAGGTGACAGGGTGTTTGGGGGTAACACAGAGGTGACAGGGTGTTTGGGGTAACACAAGGTGACAGGGTGTTTGGGGGAAACACAGAGGTGACAGGGTGTTTGGGGGTAACACAGAGGTGACAGGGTGTTTGGGGTAACACAGAGGTGACAGGGTGTTTGGGGGGAACACCAGGTGACAGGGTGTTTGGGGGGTAACACAAAGGTGACAGGGTGTTTAGGGGTAACACAAAGGTGACAGGGTGTTTGGGGGTAACACAGAGGTGACAGGGTGTTTGACAGGGGTTACAGTAACATAAGGTGACAGGGTGTTTATAACACAGGTGACAGGGTGTTTGAGTAGGTGACCGGGTGTTTGGGGGTAACACAAAGGTGACAGGGTGTTTGGGGGTAATACAAAGGTGACAGGGTGTTTGGGGGTAACACAGAGGTGACAGGGTGTTTGGGGGTAACACAGAGGTGACAGGGTGTTTGGGGGTAACACAAAGGTGACAGGGTGTTTGGGAGGTAACACAGAGGTGACAGGGTGTTTGGGGGTAACACAGAGGTGACAGGGTGTTTGGGGGTAACACAGAGGTGACAGGGTGTTTGGGGGTAACACAGAGGTGACAGGGTGTTTGGGGGGTAACACAGAGGTGACAGGGTGTTTGGGGGTAACACAAAGGTGACAGGGTGTTTGGGGGTAACATAAAGGTGATGGGGGTAACACAAAGGTGACAGGGTGTTTGGGGGTAACACAAAGGTGACAGGGTGTTTGGGGGTAACACAGAGGTGACAGGGTGTTTGGGGGTAATACAAAGGTGACAGGGTGTTTGGGGGTAACACAAAGGTGACAGGGTGTTTGGGGGTAACACAAAGGTGACAGGGTGTTTGGGGGTAACACAAAGGTGACAGGGTGTTTAGGGGGAATCCAAAGGTGACAGGGTGTTTGGGGGTAACACAGAGGTGACAGGGTGTTTGGGGGTAACACAGAGGTGACAGGGTGTTTGGGGGTAACACAGAGGTGACAGGGTGTTTGGGGGTAACACAGAGGTGACAGGGTGTTTGGGGGGTAACACAGAGGTGACAGGGTGTTTGGGGGTAACACAGAGGTGACAGGGTGTTTAGGGGTAACACAAAGGTGACAGGGTGTTTGGGGGGTAACACAAAGGTGACAGGGTGTTTGGGGGTAACACAAAGGTGACAGGGTGTTTGGGGGTAACACAAAGGTGACAGGGTGTTTGGGGTAACACAAAGGTGACAGGGTGTTTGGGGGTAACACAGAGGTGACAGGGTGTTTGGGGTAATACAAAGGTGACAGGGTGTTTGGGGGTAACACAAAGGTGACAGGGTGTTTGGGGGTAACACAAAGGTGACAGGGTGTTTGGGGGTAACACAAAGGTGACAGGGTGTTTAGGGGTAATACAAAGGTGACAGGGTGTTTGGGGGTAACACAGAGGTGACAGGGTGTTTGGGGGTAACACAAAGGTGACAGGGTGTTTGGGGGTAACACAAAGGTGACAGGGTGTTTGGGGGTAACACAGAGGTGACAGGGTGTTTGGGGGTAACACAAAGGTGACAGGGTGTTTGGGGGTAACACAAAGGTGACAGGGTGTTTGGGGGTAACACAAAGGTGACAGGGTGTTTGGGGTAACACAGAGGTGACAGGGTGTTTGGGGGTAACACAAAGGTGACAGGGTGTTTGGGGGTAATACAAAGGTGACAGGGTGTTTGGGGGTAACACAAAGGTGACAGGGTGTTTGGGGTAACACAAAGGTGACAGGGTGTTTGGGGGGTAACACAAAGGTGACAGGGTGTTTGGGGGTAATACAAAGGTGACAGGGTGTTTGGGGGTAACACAAAGGTGACAGGGTGTTTGGGGGTAACACAAAGGTGACAGGGTGTTTGGGGGTAACACAAAGGTGACAGGGTGTTTGGGGGTAACACAAAGGTGACAGGGTGTTTGGGGGTAACACAAAGGTGACAGGGTGTTTGGGGGGTAACACAAAGGTGACAGGGTGTTTGGGGGTAACACAAAGGTGACAGGGTGTTTGGGGGTAACACAGAGGTGACAGGGTGTTTGGGGGTAACACAAAGGTGACAGGGTGTTTGGGGGTAACACAGAGGTGACAGGGTGTTTGGGGGGTAACACAAAGGTGACAGGGTGTTTGGGGGGTAACACAGAGGTGACAGGGTGTTTGGGGGTAACACAAAGGTGACAGGGTGTTTGGGGGTAACACAGAGGTGACAGGGCGTTTGGGGGTAACACAAAGGTGACAGGGCGTTTGGGGGTAACACAGAGGTGACAGGGTGTTTGGGGGTAACACAAAGGTGACAGGGTGTTTGGGGGTAACACAGAGGTGACAGGGTGTTTGGGGGTAACACAGAGGTGACAGGGTGTTTGGGGGTAACACAAAGGTGAGAGGGTGTTTGAGGGTAACACAAAGGTGACAGGGTGTTTGGGGGGTAACACAGAGGTGACAGGGTGTTTGGGGGTAACACAAAGGTGACAGGGTGTTTGGGGGTAACACAGAGGTGACAGGGTGTTTGGGGGTAACACAGAGGTGACAGGGTGTTTGGGGGTAACACAAAGGTGACAGGGTGTTTGGGGGATAATACAAAGGTGACAGGGTGTTTGGGGGTAACACAGAGGTGACAGGGTGTTTGGGGGTAACACAGAGGTGACAGGGTGTTTGGGGGGTAATACAAAGGTGACAGGGTGTTTGGGGGGTAACACAAAGGTGACAGGGTGTTTGGGGGTAACACAAAGGTGACAGGGTGTTTGGGGGTAACACAAAGGTGACAGGGTGTTTGGGGGGTAACACAGAGGTGACAGGGTGTTTGGGGGTAACACAGAGGTGACAGGGTGTTTGGGGGTAACACAGAGGTGACAGGGTGTTTGGGGGTAACACAAAGGTGACAGGGTGTTTGGGGTAATACAAAGGTGACAGGGTGTTTGGGGGTAACACAGAGGTGACAGGGTGTTTGGGGGTAACACAGAGGTGACAGGGTGTTTGGGGGTAACACAAAGGTGACAGGGTGTTTGGGGGTAACACAGAGGTGACAGGGTGTTTGGGGGTAACACAGAGGTGACAGGGTGTTTGGGGGTAACACAGAGGTGACAGGGTGTTTGGGGGTAACACAGAGGTGACAGGGTGTTTGGGGGTAACACAGAGGTGACAGGGTGTTTGGGGGTAACACAAAGGTGACAGGGTGTTTGGGGGTAACACAAAGGTGACAGGGTGTTTGGGGGTAACACAGAGGTGACAGGGTGTTTGGGGGTAACACAGAGGTGACAGGGTGTTTGGGGGTAATACAAAGGTGACAGGGTGTTTGGGGGTAACACAAAGGTGACAGGGTGTTTGGGGGTAACACAAAGGTGACAGGGTGTTTGGGGGGTAACACAAAGGTGACAGGGTGTTTAGGGGTAATACAAAGGTGACAGGGTGTTTGGGGGTAACACAGAGGTGACAGGGTGTTTGGGGGGTAATACAAAGGTGACAGGGTGTTTGGGGGTAACACAGAGGTGACAGGGTGTTTGGGGGGTAACACAGAGGTGACAGGGTGTTTGGGGGTAACACAAAGGTGACAGGGTGTTTGGGGGTAACACAAAGGTGACAGGGTGTTTGGGGGTAACACAAAAATGACAGGGTGTTTGGGGGTAATACAAAGGTGACAGGGTGTTTGGGGGTAACACAGAGGTGACAGGGTGTTTGGGGGTAACACAAAGGTGACAGGGTGTTTGGGGGTAACACAAAGGTGACAGGGTGTTTGGGGGTAACACAGAGGTGACAGGGTGTTTGGGGGTAACACAAAGGTGACAGGGTGTTTGGGGGTAACACAAAGGTGTGTGTGTATAGTGTGTATAGTATGTATAGTGTGTATAGTGTGTATAGTGTGTGTGTATAGTGTGTATAGTGTGTGTCTATAGTGTGTATAGTGTGTATAGTATGTATAGTGTGTGTGTATAGTGTGTATAGTATGTATAGTGTGTATAGTGTGTATAGTGTGTATAGTATGTATAGTGTGTGTGTATAGTGTGTATAGTATGTATAGTGTGTATAGTGTGTTTCTATAGTATGTATAGTGTGTATAGTGTGTGAATAGTGTGTATAGTATGTATAGTGTGTGTGTGTATAGTGTGTGTATAGTGTGTATAGTGTGTATAGTGTGCATAGTGTGTATAGTGCGTATAGTGTGTATAGCGTGTATAGTGTGTGTGTATAGTGTGTATAGTATGTATAGTGTGTATAGTGTGTGTCTATAGTGTGTATAGTGTGTATAATATGTATAGTGTGTGTGTATAGTGTGTATAGTATGTATAGTGTGTATAGTGTGTATAGTGTGTATAGTGTGTGTGTATAGTGTGTATAGTATGTATAGTGTGTATAGTGTGTGTGTATAGTGTGTATAGTGTGTATAGTGTGTGTATAGTGTGTATAGTATGTATAGTGTGTATAGTGTGTATAGTGTGTGTGTATAGTGTGTATAGTGTGTGTGTATAGTGTGTATAGGGTGTATAGTGTGTATAGTGTGTGTGTATAGTGTGTATAGGGTGTATAGTATGTATAGTGTGTATAGTGTGTATAGTGTGTATAGTGTGTGTGTATAGTGTGTGAATAGTGTGTATAGTGTGTATAGTGTGTATACTGTGTATAGTATGCATAGTATGTATAGTGTGTGTGTATAGTGTGTATAGTGTGTATAGTATGCATAGTGTGTATAGTGTGCATAGTGTGTATAGTGTGTATAGTTTGTGTGTATAGTGTGTATAGTGTGTATAGTATGCATAGTGTGTATAGTTTGTGTGTATAGTGTGTATAGTGTGTATAGTGTGTATAGTATGCATAGTGTGTATAGTGTGTATAGTATGCATAGTGTGTATAGTGTGTATGGTGTATATAGTGTGTATAGTGTGTATAGTGTTTATAGTGTGTGCAGTGTGTGTATAGTGTGTGTATAGTGTGTATAGTGTGTGTATAGTGTGTATAGTGTGTATAGTGTGTATAGTGTGTATAGTGTGTGTGTCCAGTGTGTATGGTGTGTATAGTGTGTGTATAGTGTGTATAGTGTGTGTGTCCAGTGTTTATGGTGTGTACAGTGTGTATAGTCTGTATAGTCTGTATAGTGTGTGTATAGTGTGTGTGTATAGTGTGTGTGTCCAGGGCTGTGGCTCTCACAGTTTCTTACACTCTGTCTCTGAGTACATGACCGCCGCTCCGGGCACCGCTCCGTGCCCCGCTCCGGGCCCCGCTCCGGGCCCCGCTCCGGGCCCCGCTCCGGGCACCGCTCCGGGCCCCGCTCCGGGCCCCGCTCCGGGCACCGCTCCGGGCCCCGCTCCGGGCCCCGCTCCGGGCACCGCTCCGGGCACCGCTCCGGGCGCCCCGCTCCGGGCACCGCTTTGTGCGTGTTGAAAGGCGCTGTATAAATGCAGTGATTAAACTGTGATCTGTACAGTTTTTTTCTAACACATTTATTATTTGTATTATTTCTTTTATTTCTTTTATTTCTAAAACAGGGCAGTTCACAATATACATGAACCTTAAGGACAGATGTCCTGTTCCAGGCTGGAGCACTCGGGCTGATCTGTGGTCCCTGGTGCATGTTTTTTTTTTATATTGCATACAAATACAAACATTAATTTCATATTAAGACCACAGCTTTTGTAAATGTTATTCTTGTTTTTTCCAGGCTGTTACATGTTTCACACTAAATGAACCTCATTAACACTCCGTTTATTTCAGGTAAAAAGTTGTGGGCGGGACCAAATCCTCTCATCCCCATTGCAGCAGCAGCGTGATTGACAGGCGGCTCGTCCAATCAGGAGCGGCGCAACTTAAGCTTTTAAAGCCGTTTAGTGTCGAGTCCCTCAGACTGGACCTGCAAGACCAGAGCACCGGGACCAGAGCACCAGGACCAGAGCACCGGGACCACAGCACCAGGACCAGAGCACCAGGACTAGAGCACCGGGACCAGAGCACCAGGACCAGAACACCAGGACCAGAGCACCGGGACCAGAGCACCAGGACCAGAGCACCGGGACTAGAGCACCGGGACCAGAGCACCAGGACTAGAGCACCGGGACCAGAGCACCAGGACCCGGGACTAGAGCACCAGGGCCAGAGCACCGGGACCAGAGCACCGGGACCAGAGCACCGGGACCAGAGCACCGGGACCACAGCACCGGGACCAGAGCACCGGGACCAGAGCACCGGGACCAGAGCACCGGGACCAGAGCCCGGTTCCCGGCAGCTGAATCATGCTTTTCACGTGTCTGTGTGTCGTCCTTCTCCTGGGACCTGCGGCCACAGGTACGCGCACTTTACGACACTTTTAGAAGATTTGCGCTTGTTAATTAATTAAAATGTTATAATACTTGGCTCGGATTTTGCGTCTTTTCCCAGATTTAACAGTGTTTTATAGTTGTTTGTATGTGATGTTTATCTCATGCATTTTTTTGTTTTTAAAAAGAAAATATCTGAATTATACAATAGCATTTATACTTTCTACCAGATAGAGATTAGTCTCAACTACAGACCTATAGTTTATTAGCCCATAGTGTTGAAAATATCTGGATTTACAATAGCATTTATTGTTTTTTTTCTCTCAATCTCTCTGTGCTGAGTTTTCACTTGACTCTGTTTTATAAGAGGCTACGTACCTATAGTTTATTACATGGTGTTAAAAATATCTACAGTGGCATTTATTCTTTCTCTCAGTCTGTGTCTCTGATGATTTGTGAGTTTACGGCACTTTGAGTCCTGAGGAGCGAAGGAAAACACAGGATTTGATGGGATTTGGTTCTAATCTGATCTGATGTGGGGCTCTGAGCATTGGGGGTTTCAGGGGGCCTCAGGAGGCTTTAGGGGGCCTCAGGAGGCTTCAGGAGGCTTCAGGAGGCTTCAGGGGGTTTCAGGAGGCTTCAGGGGGCCTCAGGAGGCTTTAGGGGGCCTCAGGAGGCTTCAGGGGGCTTCAGGGGGCCTCAGGGGGCTTCAGGGGGCTTCAGGGGGCCTCAGGGGGCTTCAGGGGGTTTCAGGGGGCCTCAGGGGGCTTCAGGGGTCCCTGTGTCTCTGACTCAGTTGTGGCTCAGGGTGGTGAAGGGCAGAACAGGCTGTGGACCTGAACGTCTCAGTACTGAACAGATTTCCAGGACGTTCCTGAATTGTAGCGAATGGTTTGATCTGTTGATACTTTGACTTCGTGCTGGGAATGTTCTACATGTATCTCTATGGCAAAATGTTCAGTGTTACTACTCGTCACAATGCACACGTCAGCAAATACAGACAAAAACTCATCTTTAAAATCATCTGAAAACTGGAGAACAAATCCAAAATGACTTAGATGAAAGTGGCCGAGAGTCGAGCCTCCAGTGACCTCATGGTGACATTAAATACACTGTAGTGTTTTACATGACTTTATATCGCCTAAAATGTGACTTTATTATGACTGAGGAATCAAAATCAGTATTGCACATTGAGTCATTTCCTTAGTAAAAATTTGAGGACTTTTCACTGTTCAAAATAAATTATATCTGGTTTTAAATTGTTAATCGCTATGGCAACGGTGCAAACCCATGGATACGGCCCTTGTGTGTCTTGTGGTCCGGACATTTCCACTGAAATCCACTGGACGCTCTTGTGTCATCTACGGGTTTACAGTGTCTCAATGATGTGTTACAGTCTGTATCATGTGCTGCAGCCTCAGTGTTTGGCCCAAGGGCACGAGGTCATGTGGTGCAGCCTCAGTGTTTGGCCCAAGGGCACGAGGTCATGTGGTGCAGACAACGTTTATCATCGGCCACAGTCTCAGCTTCTGTCTCCTGTTTTTACTCTGTGGTTTATGAAGACTGTGATAATGATAAGATAAAGTCATGGACAGACGATGGAGCAGAGCTGTCAAACACTCAAGTCTGTAGGAAAGATGCAGATAAAAGTAGAAAAAGAAGAGTTTTCAGTGACACTTGAAGTGAATGAAGTAAAAGGAGAAATTTTACCGAATCAACTTTTATAGACTTGTTATAACAGTGTTCCCTCATTATCACCGCACTTACGGCTCTATAGTTTGATTGATTCATGCGTGTTTAAACCTCTGTTGTGCTCAGTAAATTCTCTGTCGCCCCACACCACAGGTCTTAGTTACAGTTGTTTAAGAAATTGAAAAAATAATCATTCAGTGCATGTAGAAGTTTAAAATGTTGAATGAAGAAGTGGAGCCTGTCAGTTCTGCAGGAAGTCACTGGGCCTATTCCTATTACTGAGTTGGTCAATTTAGCATTTTACAATCAACAAAATGTAAAACAACGATGTTCTTGTGTTATACTTCAATACAAACTATCTGAAAAAGGGGAAATACGCCCTAAGTCTGTTTCTCCTGAGTGTTTCCACCTCACAGGAGCAGTGGGTCTGTGTCTGTATCTGAGTTTAGAGCTAAAAAGAGCTCAAACTAAAAGATTATTATTATTATCATTAATGTGGCCCATTTGAAACCTGTAAAAAGTTATTTACAAGAAACAGTGACGTATGATTAGGCACAGCAGTTTTCTAACACGGAAGTCAGCAGCATTTGTTTCTTTTATGAAGTTGTTTTAGAAGAATATTGCAAATAAAATCTGTGATTTATAACACAATGATCCGCGGATGTCATAGATTATAACTATAGACACTTCTTTAACAGACGCTCAGCTTTGGCCATTTTAAAACATCCCGACACATCCTGACACATCCCGACACATCCCTGCTGTCACTGCACTCACTGCTGTCACTGCACTCACTGCTGTCACTGCACTCACTGCTGTCACTGCACTCACTGCTGTCACTGCACTTACTGCTGTCACTGCACTCACTGCTGTCACTGCACTCACTGCTGTCACTGCACTCACTGCTGTCACTGCACTCACTGCTGTCACTGCACTCACTGCTGTCACTGCACTCACTGCTGTCACTGCACTTACTGCTGTCACTGCACTCACTGCTGTCACTGCACTCACTGCTGTCACTGCACTCACTGCTGTCACTGCACTTACTGCTGTCACTGCACTCACTGCTGTCACTGCACTCACTGCTGTCACTGCACTCACTGCCTGTGTTTAATGTCGTGCACTTTTCCCTTCTGCACTGGATAAACGGGGGAATGTCTGCGGCTCGTGGTGCCATAGTTTGACAGTGAGTGTTCTGAAGTCGCTGCTTACAGCTGCTCAGGCTCTGGCCCCTCTGAGCGGGACCCTCTGGAGCCCGGCCCCTGCTCCACATGTGCTCGTCATGTCTGCTGCATGTGTTCTGTGTTCTGCTCACGTCTGCGTCATCACCAGAGCACGAGACATTAGAGGGAATGAAGCAACTGTTAGATTCTCTGACTTACAGCTCACTCACACTTACCGTACATTTGGAGTCATCTTTTTTTTTCTTGTGCTACTTTTATGTAGAAACTGTTTATATAACTGGACATAGTTGAGCTGGAGGCGCTTTTGGCTCCATCCACTCCAGTGTTTGCACTTAACTTTACACTGGAAAATGGTCACGCCTCTTTCTGGAGTGAACCTCCTAAAATGTTTATATGAACCTGCTCTACATGATTCTGGTGTTTTTATTTGGCTGTTTTATACAGAAATTAATTCCTAGTCCTAATACGAAGCTGACTCCAAATTCACTCCTATAATAGCTACCCTCAGTGAGCTTCATTTGACTGGAGCTGAACGTTATGGGTGACGTCACATTTCTTTAGTCCACTTCTTTATTCAGTCTACACTTTCAGCCTGTACATCTGTGAATATGAGAATACCATGTGATGCATGGATTTGAATGACGTTTTTATGCATTTTTACTGCACCGGCCGTGTTTATTTCAGCACCAGTGAAAGGTGACGTCAGGTCGAGGTAAATACGTCTAAGTAACAAAAACTGTCTGCGTAAAAGAGCTCAAATAAAGGCAAGGCAAAGCACGGCTAGTTTATTTGTACAGCACAGGTCGTACGCAGCAATTAAAAGTGCTTCACAGAATAAGCAATAAATTAAAATCACAATGCAAACAAATCAAAACATAAATAATCATTATAAAATTAAAAAGAGAGAGAGACATTAAATGAAAGAGAAGAGAGCAGAATGAAAAAAGAAAACCTTTCAGTCATGTGCAGGTAAACAAATGTTTGGAGCCTGGATTCAGACGGTGTCAAAGTCGAGTCTGAAAAAATGTAAAGCAGATGTTTTGCTGTAGAAGCTGATGTTAGTGAAGCTTTGCTCATTGGCACAAGGGCAGTGTATTCAGGCAGTGGGCACATGCTTAACCCCAGGGTCCTACAGGGTCTTGAAAAGTCTTAAAAACATTGAATTTATGACTTTGGGAATAATACCTTAAAAAGACTGGGAAAAGTGTTGAATTTTTATATCTGGTCTTAAACTTTGTGCAGTGCGGAACTTCTCTGCGTCACATTTCTCCTCAAAAGTTTAATGTGTCAACCTCCATTATTTGGGTAAATAAATCTTTTTATTTAGTCGCCTAAATAAAGAGCAGCGGAACCAGTGTTTGAGAACACAAAATACTCTGAACACTCCTTTGTTTGAGACATAAACGAACACAAATTCAAGAATCGTTTTTCTTTGCTGGTAAGTTTAATAGGCCAGAAAGAGGCGGTGAAACAGGTGTTAAGTTTTTATATAAATGGTCTTAACCTCCTGAGACCCGAGCTTTTGTCTGGTGTGCATTTTTCATTTCTTCTTGCTATTTGGGATAAGTAGGACCTACTAAGTAAGTCTTCTGTATGACACCATTGGTTAAAAAATGTAAAAACCTTAAAATGTATAAATAAATTACAAAAAACAAACAAACAGCAATTAGCTGTTTATTTCAAGCCCTAAACCTGCCAAATGTGACGTAGGTCGACCGTGAGCGGGTTGGGGTTCAGTGAGTGAGGTTAAAAACACACAAAAAGGCCTGAAAATGTGGTCCACAGTTTGAATTTTTTCTGGTTTTCAATTGTTACAAAAAAAGTCGAGGTGCAAAAAGTGGAGACAGGCAGCAGTTTCTATAGCAGCAGAAACGTCCAGCAATTTATAACTGTAAACTCATCTAAATATTCCCAAGTTTACCTAACAACATGTACAATCAATAATATAACACAGTCCCAATGTCTTCAAACGAGGACATGACATTTCCTGATGCTCTCGTCTGCTGTGGGCAATAAAATGTGTCAGATTTTAATGCCAAATGAAGAGACATTAAGATACATGAAGAGACATTATTGTACATAAATACATTGGTTTTATTCATACATTTTGCATCTAAACTTTACCATGCAGTTTTTTTTTACTTTCGGGAGCTGCTGTAGAGGTTTTTAGTTGATTACAGGTGAAAGTTTAAAATAATTGAAAATCATGGTGCTAAGAGGCAAAAATGTAATGTCCTCGTATGAGGCCACAGGGTCTCAAGAGGTTAAAAAGGTCTTGAATTTAACTTGAAGAAACCTGGAGGAAGCCTGTAACCTGTGTCATTCCCCATAATATTACACAATCCTCACACTTCACACATATTTTGACATGGAAAACACAGGAACTCAAAAATCAGCAGCTCAGATCCTGGTTCCTACAGGTACAAGTTGTTGTGCTCTTCGGCAAGACACTTCTGAGTGTGGAGGAGGTGAGCGATGCTGCTGGTCTGATACAAACTCACTCAAATCTTCTTTTTTAAGCACAAATGTATAAAAGAGCAGTTTATGCTTTGTGCCGTTATCTTTTCACACTCTTCAAACACACACTGCAAATGTCTTAAATACTTAGATCAGGTTCATCTTGTTTTCAGATTTATTATTGACTTGTTCTGCATTTGTTGTATACTCTTTATTTATCGATAAACTAATAATTGTCACATATATTTTGTCCATGACTCAACTAGTCAGAAAAGAAAGAAACTAGAATCCATTGACCACAGTTTTCCCTGCAACACTTCACTTGTTTTCAGATTCAGTGACAGATTTGCTTCATACTTGATCTTGTTTATCAGAAACATCCACAAACTCATTTCCAGTCCAAGAAACTCACTGCTTCCTTCTAGTCTAGAGGTCTGTTAGTTTAAGATAACTTAAGTAAAATGATGCATGGGCAGATAATTTAACTACTTTTAAGCCTTTTTTGGATAGATTTAAGTGTTTATATCTGAAACTGTGGCCAAGCTTTTTTTGCAGCCCAAACAAAACTGTTCTTTAAGCTCTGTGGCCGATGCCCAGTGTGTTAAAAAGTGCAAATATCGACCCTTTTTATGGGCCTATCTGGAGTTTTGTGTTGCGGTATCGTCTTTGTTGCTAGCTTGTAGCGTTAGCCCTGTGGGATTAGCCTGTTGGGAGGCTGCAAATCTGTCTCAGTAATTGGAACGCATGTGCTGTGGAGCTTTAATTGGATATGATCTGTGCAGAGGCCCAGTGAGCAGCTAAACTGCAGGGAGCCATCTGTCCGTCCCTCTTCCTCCTGCACTAAACCTGCTCCTGTGCTGCTCCTCTAGACCAAACCCACTTATCGGACCAAACCATGTGATCACATCCAAGATAAGACTCGGAATCACGTTAACTTTGACGTGTTTGGAAGTTTTAGGTTAGGATTTCGAGCAGTTGCTTCAGAAACGTCGGGTCCGGTCACGCTTCAGGTTTGCCTCGTCAGCAGCAGGGAGAGAAACTGAATGTGAACTTTGAAGAGGGAGTTTCAAGGACAAAGATACTGGAGTCGGGCGTTTTTTCTCCACTGTAACACAATGTTGTCTTTTGGTTTAACTAATATGGTGAACACTGAAACATTTTCTGTTTACTCACTGTATTTCTGTAACTATTTCTATGTGAACTCCCTGAGGATTCAGAAAAAACGAGATGTTTTGCACTGGATTATAGATAAATAGCGAGTTTCCATCTGCATTCCCTGATTTACTGAACTTATTACCTGAGCCTGTTACGATAAAAAAAAAAAAAAATTAAGCATGATATTCTGGTGCAGAGAAATATTGTGATAAAATATTATTGAAACTACTTTATGCCACTGACACAAAAACAGTAATGCAAAATAACCCAGTAAACCATTATTGAACTGGAGATTATCATTAAAAGACCTGATCTGCAAAAAACCAATAACAGAATCTATGACGGGTCAATAATTTACCATAAAAGTCACTTATTCATTGCCCGGCTGTATTTTTTATTCTTAAACCGGGATTGTCCAATCACAGGCCAAGACTCGTTTTTCTTCAGTGACACTCGGGAAACGAAGGTGGAAATTGGTCACGTATTATTTACAAATGAAATCAACTTTATCTCACTTCAGATTTACAGAGTTTAGTGGTTCGCTCATTGATTCTGCTGAAATTCACAATGTTTTTCAGCCTTGTGATATTTTTTTCCTTTATTTTTTTTCGACGGGCCATGTGTGTCCCTGATTGGCTAATCCACCTGTCAATCACCTCCATTTGAAGACAGGGAGATTCACCAGTGACTGGATTAAAGTGTAAAGTTTTAAAGAAATGTGTATTCTGGATCCCAGGCAAATGTATTCAACCCTCCCTCTTTTCACGTAGAAAATGTACACATGATAACTGTATCATATATATATATATATATATATATATATATATATATATATCCAGAATATACCGTTTTATATATGGAACAAGAAGTCGCTATAGTAATTATTGTGGCAGGTCTAAATTCAGATGATTGACAAAAATAAAATACTCTTCATATTATCTGTAGATTGGTTTTTGGATTGGTCCAGAGTTAAATATTTTCACTTGATGAGAAATGAAACCGGACCCGCAGGTGGCTCCAGTGTGGGAAAGTCCCGTGGTGCTGAAACCCACAGGATCAACTTTAACACAAAATACTTAAAATAACAGAACCAAAGTAAAATACTTCTGTTCTACTGAAACAGGAAAACACGAAGCAGAGAAAAATTACACACAATTTCCAACAAAGAAAGAGATCAGAAAGGTCATGGGTCAATCGTGTGAACAAATAAAGGAGACTTTTAATCAGTTACTTATGTTTTTCAAAAGTTAAACTGAAGAAGAGGATTGTGCTCATATTTCTTCGGTTTTGTGACATTTTGACGTAGATTATAAGGTTAAAGCAGATCTATTAGACCTTTAAGAGCTTTGAATCATGCTGTAGTTGTTTTCCCTTCACATTTCCCCTCTTGTTATTTGGAGTGATTCCTGCAAGTCTGAGAAACCTTTAATCATTTGTTTTCAAGACGTTATATTTACTTTACTTTGAGCTTTGAGCTTACTACTAAGTTTATTTTTTTAATCAGTGGTACGTAGGATTTGTAGGATTCGTCATTTTGGTACAAATCAAAATGCTTCTCGCTCGTGTGACCCACAGCTGTTTTACGTCAGCTCCCATCAGGCACCACAGTCTTCATGAGGTCCTTTTAGATGAACATTAGGATTTAAAATGTGCCAATTATAACGTAATGATCCACGGTGTCGTAGAGTCTAACTGTACCAGCACAGTTCAGGGTTTAAAGGGTCCAATAAGCGCACATATCATTCAGAACTGAGTGGAATTGTTTTGTTATTCCGCTTTTTAAATGGTTTCATGATTCAAATGTGCTGAGAGAAACAGCTCTCGTCTGCAGCTGTGATCACACAAATACCTGAACGGTCCCCACATAAGCAGGAAGTGTGTGTCTTTTGTGGTGGTTGTGTAAACTGAACCCTCGAGAACCGTCCTTGAAGTGAGCTCCATGTGCACTCAGAGAAGCCCCTCACTGGGCCCCTCACTGTGCCCCGGTGCGACGGCATCTTTACATCCAGGGCCCCATGAAGAAAGTCTCATTAGCTGACCCATAATTAGCAGGTACTGAGCCCCCTCCTCTTTGAAGGCCTGTGTGAGGGGACAGGGCTCCCCACAGGAGCGAGTCCCAGTGGCCCCGGGCCCTTCCTCACCGTGGGTCACTGCCGTCCCTCTGCTCACACACGACCTGTGTTTAAGACGCTGTTACCAGAGACGCACCTTTTAGAATCACAGGCTGGAGAAAGACGAGGACTAAGGAAGAAGAACAGCTCCAGGACAATCATCATTTTCATTTAAAACAATCACAGAACAGAATAAACCTCCAGCACAACTTAAATTATGCACAAACTTAAAAACATTCTGTACAGAAACACAAAAACCTCTTTTAAATCCACAGATCCGTCAGCACTAAATGTCAGTTTTCCCTTTGTCCTTTTCCAGGGCTCAGTGTTCAGAGGCACTTTTACTCGGCTCATTTTTACTGTTTTATTAGGAAACGTTGAACTTTAGTGTTTCCTGCTTTGTTCTGTGTTTAAAACATGTTTGTGTCTCGTTAGTCCAGGGACACAGATGGAAATGAGCTGTGAAGCTAAAATCTGTTACTAGGCAGATTTTCTTTGTGATTAATGTCGATGTACACGGTCCTGTCAAAGAAACTAAAGAAAGAAAGAAAAAGAAGGAAGTGACGTCACCCATAGCACTGACCCAGTCAAATGAAGCTCATGAGGCTGGCAGCTATAGTCCAGGTCAATATTAGGAATAGGAATTTATTTCCGTACAAAACAGTGAGAGGATCATGTAGAGCGATGTTAATACGAACATTTAAAGACTAAAACGATGCGACTCACAGCAGCTCTTACAGAACGAGGGGGCAGCTTCTCAGTGTAAAGCCACTTGTAGTTTTTAGTATGTAAATGTTTATTTTATATATACAGTCTATGGACTGGTTAAGACTTCCTGGTTAATCAATAGATTATTGTTAGGAGTGAGACACAATAGGGTGAATTCCAGAGCTCAGTAATCGACTCGTCATCTCATCCGATTAGACAATTTGCTGTTCTGGCCATGTTCTCATTGTGATGTATGATTTTATTTTTATTAGACAAATTCTAATACACAAATTAACTGGCAATTTATATAGGAAAAGAAACAATGACATCTGGATGAGGAAAACGGGGCCATTTTCTCAGTTTAGAGTTTGGAGTTAGAGCCCAAAGGAAATCCTCATCCACATGTTTCCAAACGTCTTCGGTTCTGTGACGTCAGCGAGAATCACAGAACTGTAATAACTGTCATAAAATCTGGCAGATGAATCCAAGATGGAGCTGTATTGTTTTCAATGGTGCATGACCCCAAAAAAGTGACTTCTGCAGTTCTGACCCATTTAAACATGTTTTAAAGTTCTTATTGTAAAAGTGCAGACTTGTCCTGTTGGTCAGGGGCTGTTCGGCTCTGGGACTGACACATGTGACCAGTCATGGAAAAGCTGTAGTAGTGACAATACTGCTTATTTGATACAATTATTTAAGTCCAGTAAAAATATGTCCATGTTAACAGCAAAATACAGTTTTGTTATGGTTCATGGTTCATATAAAATAAACTAAAAACAGCAGGTTAATATGTAAAACTCTCATTAACACTCATTAACCACTCTTACCAGTGGTTAATGGTTAATCTAATTTTTTTTGTTATTGCTGCCAACTTCCTTTTGACTTTTTACCTTTTGTTCAGCAGAGATGGAAATTTACAGGGCGGAAATTATCCAAATGATTCTAATTCATACAAAAACTCTTAACGGTCAAACAGATAAAGATTTGATCCCTGGAAACTCTGGACTCGGCCACAGCTCCGGCTGCTCTCACTTTCCCGCGTTTTCTTTGTATAATAGAAGCTGACTGTGCCGGGGTTTCATGTACAAACAGACCTTTATTCTGGGCGTGTGTGGACAGGAAGTGGAGATGCATTTAGGGAACTGGATCTGACACACGGACACTTCACAACAGAACTATTGTGTCCTGTGGACGGAGGTGCCCTGAAGTACCCGGGACCATATGCTCCTGTTATTACTGGGCTCAGATAATGTCGCAACATTTATAGGACAATTTTATTTTCCACAGACAAGATGCAAATGAATGCTCTTGGGTTTAGTCAGCTACAGAAATGATGAGGTTCCGTATTTGGGAATTTACCTTTCTCTTATTTCATGGTGACAGTTTCTTTATTACACTGGACTTAGCCACAAAATATCCAAAAGGTAAATGTACAGATGTTGAACCTGATCATTTCTGTTAGTGACCAGACCCCAGATCCCTATATTACAACAACATATTACATCTGCATTTTAACTGTTTTTATTTTAGCATCTGTGTTAAATAATACAGGCCTCTGTGTTCTGATCTGAACCTGAGAGGAGGCAGGATGCTCTTATTTTATTCCATTATTCCATCTCATTTTGATTTGTTTCGTTCATAAAAGAATAAATAATTATGTTTCATACATGAATACGAATGAAAAGGAGCAGAAAGAAGTATAGACTTGTAATATCTGCCCCTTTTTCACACAAAGTAAAGCAGCTTTAACACTTGAAATAAGCATTTAAATAAAAATAGAAAGAGATGCACAATTACACACACCAAGATGTGTCATTTTCCATGTGTGTGAGAATTAACTCCACTTAGAGCGACTTTTTCCCTCGTTATAAACACACACAGTCAGAGGAGTCGACCATCTTGACTCACTTCACTCTTTGGCAAAGTTTGGCTCGATCAAAATGGACGGAGCGCATGAGTTTGGGGAAAACAAAGTTCCTATTGGACACTCGTTTTGCTCCCGTCATCACACAGCGTGAGTGTGACGTAGGATAAAGCCGCAGAAATGTACGGAAACCTCTATGTCTGCACTTTCAGAGGGGAAAAGGACGTTTCTGTCTTTTACACTTACAGTACATTGGCAGATTGGGGAGCAGAGAAGCAGGATGTGAGCAGGTAAACCCGGACCTGTGCAGCCCCCACCTCCTCCTCCACCTCCACCTCTTCTTCCTCCACCTCCACCTCCTCCTCCTCCACCTCCTCCACCTCCTCTTCTTCCTCCACCTCCACCTCCTCCTCCTCCACCTCCTCCACCTCCTCTTCTTCCTCCACCTCCACCTCCTCCTCCTCCTCCTCCACCTCCTCTTCTTCCTCCACCTCCACCTCCTCCTCCTCTTCTTCCTCTTCCTCTTCCTCCTCCTCCTCTTCCTGACCCTGACCCCTGACCCCTGACCCTCCGTCTCCTTTGTGTCTGTGGGATTATCTCTCTCTTAGTCCTTCTGCTCGTTTATTCCAGGTTAAAGTGCTTTTAATGACACAGACACAGTGACGTGTTACACTGTGAGGGAAAAGGAGGAAGAATTGGCCTTGTCCTAATTTTACACTCACATCTTCTTTTACACAGTGTTGCTAATTACTAAAGACCTACACTATTTCCAAGTTTTAAATATTTTTTTCCCTCCAGTATTTTAAACATTGGGTCAAAAAAATGGTGTTTTCTTTAATTTTATTAGTCAAATAATAATCTGTGTTTACATGAGTTTATGGCCTATTGTACCACATTGTTGCTAGGAAACAGTAGCATCATGTCTGGATTTCCAACCAGGAAGTAACATTTGAAACCTAAGAAATGACAGATTGGGCAAAAAAAGGTTTCATTTTTTCTTAAAATCTTAAATATAATGATCTTAACTGTGTTTTAGTGGAATAACCTGTCGTCTCTAAGCGCTTTAATGAGCCGTGTTTATATCTGCGTGTGATGTCCTGTGACGGAGCTGCTGTTCCACTGCAAAACAAATTTTGTATTTGGCAATAAAATATGATCTAATCTAATTCTAAAAATACTCAGTCGGGACCTTATTTGGTTCAGATTAGAACGGTGCGTTTGTTCCTTGTTTGCTGCACTTTGCATGTGGTTCTGCTGTGACGCCAAATGGAGCTTTAGCTGGAAACAATCGTGTCATTATGTAAATTATAGATGTGAAGTGTCCACAGATATAAGATATAAACTGAGGTTATTATTTTATGTTGCTGCCTGAGAAAAGTATTCGATCGATCTAACTGTAGATTTACCTGGAATTCCCAAAGTTTGGCATTAAACTGGCTCATTATTTCATTTTATTTTTATTGGATTTATTTAGGTGAGTTTGTTGTTGTTATTATTATTTTTTAAATAATAAGATCTGACCTGGATAAATATGCATTCTACTGTAAGTGGACGCACCTCTCCACAGATCTGACCTGTAAATTGACCTGGTGGAAATAAATAAGTATTTAAATATCATATTCAGGCAAAGCAGCCACTCAAAAAGTTACACAGTGCACCTTTAATATAGACGTAATAATAAGATGCTAACTGAAGGCACTGCTCTGTCTGAAGCTCTGTTACACAAGGGGACTTTAATCTGAGCTTTATTTTATTTTAGTTACAACAACTAGAACTACAAATAAGTGAAGTAAATGAGGGAACAGATTTTTCAGTGAGTCACTTTAACCTCAGAGCTTTGAATCTGTTGATAAAGAATAAACTAAAGCCTCTGTTTCAGTCGTGTTCCTGCTCGTGTAATATTACAAATAAGAATTCACTGAGTTTATCAGCAAAACTGTGTTTGCTCCTTAAAGATGCACTGTGTAACTTTTTGTCTCCATGGAGATTATACAGATAAAAAATCCAGTCATTTCGAGCAGATTTGCCTTTCCACATCTGATGTGATGGCGTCACCACTGTCTCCATGGGGAAATACTTAGCTTAATGCTAAACTGTGGAACATTCCAGGTAAAGCCCCTAAAAGTTGAACCACACAGATTTGTGTGTTTTTTGTACAACACAAATGACAAATGGAAGTTAACAAATGTCAAACAAATATTAATATTAAGATATTTGATAGCTGCTGTTGTGCTGACAGGTCTCATTTCCTCATTGTGTCTTTCTTCCTCTTTCCAGAAGCTTCTCTTTGGCAGGTGCGTTGGCAGGTGCGTTGGCAGGTGCGTTGGCAGGTGCGTTGGCAGGTGCGTTGGCAGGTGCGTTGGCAGGTGCGTTGGTATAACATGCAAAACAAAAAAAGCACTGGACTCTGCGGGCAGCTAATCTTGAAATAATGAAATTCCTTCCTTCGTGTTAACACTGAAACAGCAGGAAGTTTTGGCCCAAGAACTGACAGAAAAAAGAGTTTTTCATTATTTTGGTTTTAAAAATCTGTGTTTGGCTGTGAAACGTTTGCCTCATTTACTCAGAATCTTTCCACGATCGACAGTAATGTGGTTATGAAATATTCGCTTTGCTCCTGCACGATGGGACTTTTCTGCTTTCCTGGAATGTTCCCCATAGGGCATTAAAAAGCCCTTTGTGTCCATGGAGACGAGCGAGTGGTGCCAGTGAGCCAAGTCACAGGTCAGATCTGTGGAGAGGCGACCCTCTCCAAAAACGAAAGAAATACAGAGTAGATAAGGACCCTGAGACTCTGGAACATACATTAAGTACTCAGAAAAGTTCCATAGTGCGTCTTTAAATCAGCTCTGATATGGCTTTAATCATTTTACTGAGCTTTTTCATGTTTCATTTCTTAAAGCTGCACTGTGGAAGTTTTTGGTTGGACCTCGGACATGTCATTGCTCTGCCTGGAATGTTCCGCAGTGCGACATTAAACAGGTCTATGTTTACACTGATTCACGTACAGGTGGTTTTATAGCTGAAAAAGAGAGAAAAATAGGCATTTTACCTGTAGGCCTGGTTGCCTCTTCGCAGATCTGACCACCAGAAAAGTTACACAATGCACCTTTAAACACTTGAGCAGAAACTTCACTAAAATATACAAATTTACATCGACCTTCAACAGCGTTTTGGATATTCCCAAAGGCAGATTGTGGTTTGGAGCTGTTCCAGGGGGGACTCAGTGAGGGAGGAAGATCTTCCCTCAGCCCAAAGTGTTACCAGTGTAAACAAAAGGACTCGTGGCTTTAAGAGACATTTCAGTGACGGTCCAGAAAGTATTTAACCTTTACCACCATAAAACAAGCCCTTGCAAAGTCCTCAAAAATGTCAGAAATGTGACTTAATAAAACAGGCTGAAGGCTGAAGGCTTTATTCCAGTGATAATATGAACATTTGTGCCATGTTGAGGAGGTTATATGTGTTTTATTGTTTTAGAACAATTATTACTTTTCATTACCTGTTACTTACTGCTGCTGTGCCCTTGGGCAAGGCGCCTCCTCCATCTTGTGCAGTGGTCAGTCTATATGTGTGTGTATAAGCAAGTACTTTTTAAAACTTTACACCGGTATTTTTAAAAACTGAATTACGTTGATTCACTTTTACATAATATTTAGTATTATTAGGGGCAGATTATTGTAATATGGATCATAGTGTTTGAATATCAAATCACTTATAACAAAAAAGGCAAAAACAGCACATTTAAGCAGATCTATTATTCAAAATGGACTTTTCAGAGCTTTTAACCATGTTATAGTTGCTTCTTCTTCTCATTTCTCCTCACAAAGTTGCATTTCGAATGATTTGTTCATGAGAAATCTTTAATCATTTATTTTCAGGACAGATTGAGGATGAGCCCCTGTTTCCACCCCCTCTGCTCCAATGGGCATCACAGCTTTGTTTTTTAGATGAATATTACAATTTAAAATGTTCAAATTCATTCTAAACATAATGATTATAGATTATACGTATACAGAGACACAAGCACAAGAGGTCTTTAAAAAGAAAATGTGTTTCAACACATTTCTCGTGACATAACATTACCTCGAAATACATTTTTGTGTTTATTTCTACCTCTGTGACGAGTTTACCAAATAGGAAACTTCAACATGACCAACCCTTATTTTTACAGCAGTGAGAATAGAACATATAAATACATGAGATAAGCTTGTGTACGGAACCGTGATGTGGCCCTGGGTGTGTGTTTACAGAGCCCTCATAAAACTGCACAACTCATTTTTCATGCATCACTGTTACTAGGAGACAAAACCATTAGTAATACCAGGATGTTTACTTAGTGGGAGAAATATCCCAGTGAACTGTACGTTTGCTGTTCAGGGTGTGAGGTTTTCTAAGTATTTCATCAGGACGGCACGCCACGTCTGAGATTAGGATATTATAGGAAAGTCTGTATCTTGTGGCCACACCGGCTCATAAAGCCTGATCCCTCAGGTCTCAGGAGCTCAGCAGGTTCTGGTCAGGACTGGGATGGAGACACTGGGAACTCCAGGTGCCACAGGGGGGCGCCAGAGGCACAAACTGTCGTTGTGTCCTTAGGCAAGACACTTCACCCACACTGCCGAGTATGAAAGTGGTGTGTGTGAGTGGTGGTGGTGGTCGGAGGGGCCGATGGTGCAGATTGGAGCCTCGCTTCCGTCAGTCTGCCCCAGGGCAGCTGTGGCTACAATAGTAGTTTACACCAGCGGGTCTGAGTGAATGAATAATGAACTGAAGAGTCTTTGAGTGTCCTGAAAAGTGCTGCATAAAACGGATGCATTATTATTATTATTATTATTATTATTATTATTATTATTGTTATTATTATTATTATTATTATTATTATTATTATTATTATTATTATTATCATCTACATTTTAAAAAGTTATTCGTAAACATTATGTTACCTTTTTTCCTAAATTAATTTCAATTGCTTCTGTTTTACTACTTGTACTAGTTTATGTTGGGCCTTTGTTATAGATTGTGAATTTTGGACACTTATGATGGAAAATACTGGAAACTTCCTGCCACAAAACAGGTTTATTCATAAATCAGTCCTCATTGTAAACTTAATTGTATTAGTTAATTCAATAAAAAGTTTTGAAGTAATAATAAACACAAGGAAGTACTGATTTTGGTCCATTCAAAACAATATTATTAGGTTAACTTGAGTTTTTATTCCGTAAAGGTCCGAAATTACACAGAATGTTTTCTGTGAGCTTTAAGCCATGTTATAATGTTATAATGTTATAATGTTATAATGTTATAATGTTATAATGTTATAATGTTATAATGTTATAGTGTAGAAAGTTATAATGTTATAATGTTATAATGTTATAATGTTATAATGTTATAATGTTATAGTGTTATAGTGTTATAATGTAGAAAGTTATAATGTTATAATGTTATAGTGTTATAGTGTTATAATGTAGAAAGTTATAATGTTATAATGTTATAGTGTTATAATGTTATAATGTTATAATGTTATAATGTTATAATGTTAAAATGTTATAATGTTATAATGTTAAAATGTTATAATGTTAAAATGTTATAATGTTAAAATGTTATAATGTTATAATGTTAAAATGTTATAATGTTAAAATGTTATAATGTTATAATGTTATAATGTTATAATGTTAAAATGTTATAATGTTATAATGTTATAATGTTAAAATGTTATAATGTTATAATGTTATAATGTTATAATGTTATAATGTTATAGTGTAGAAAGTTATAATGTTATAATGTTATAATGTTATAATGTTATAATGTTATAGTGTTATAGTGTTATAATGTAGAAAGTTATAATGTTATAATGTTATAGTGTTATAGTGTTATAATGTAGAAAGTTATAATGTTATAATGTTATAGTGTTATAATGTTATAATGTTATAATGTTATAATGTTAAAATGTTATAATGTTATAATGTTAAAATGTTATAATGTTAAAATGTTATAATGTTATAATGTTATAATGTTATAATGTTAAAATGTTATAATGTTATAATGTTATAATGTTATAATGTAGAAAGTTATAATGTTATAATGTTATAATGTTATAATGTTATAGTGTAGAAAGTTATAATGTTATAATGTTATAATGTTATAATGTTATAATGTTATAGTGTTATAGTGTTATAGTGTTATAATGTAGAAAGTTATAATGTTATAATGTTATAGTGTTATAGTGTTATAATGTAGAAAGTTATAATGTTATAATGTTATAGTGTTATAATGTTATAATGTTATAATGTTATAATGTTATAATGTTATAATGTTAAAATGTTATAATGTTATAATGTTAAAATGTTATAATGTTATAATGTTATAATGTTATAATGTTAAAATGTTATAATGTTATAATGTTATAATGTAGAAAGTTATAATGTTATAATGTTATAATGTTATAATGTTATAATGTTAAAATGTTATAATGTTATAATGTTATAATGTTATAATGTAGAAAGTTATAATGTTATAATGTTATAATGTTATAATGTTAAAATGTTATAATGTTATAATGTTAAAATGTTATAATGTTATAATGTTAAAATGTTATAATGTTATAATGTTATAATGTTATAATGTAGAAAGTTATAATGTTATAATGTTATAATGTTATAATGTTAAAATGTTATAATGTTATAATGTTATAATGTTATAATGTAGAAAGTTATAATGTTATAATGTTATAATGTTATAATGTTAAAATGTTATAATGTTATAATGTTATAATGTAGAAAGTTATAATGTTATAATGTTATAATGTTATAGTGTTATAGTGTTATAGTGTTATAATGTAGAAAGTTATAATGTTATAATGTTATAGTGTTATAATGTTATAATGTTAAAATGTTATAATGTTAAAATGCTGTTACCTCAGCAAAACCTTGGTGTTTTGTTTCATTCACACGTTTTTTTAAATTTATTTATAATTTTTGTAATTTTCTGTAACAACAAAACAAACACAAAAACATAAAACCAACACATACAAAAGACAAAAGACAAAAACAAAAGAAAACAAAAGAAAAAACACAAGGGTTGGAGGTATAATTCAGTGCATGTGTATTTACACCTTGGGGCTCTCAAAACTAATTTGCACATATAAATCTTTGCATATATACAGTTTTTTTTTGCGATACACATTTTTTGTACATTCACACGTGTTTGACCCTGGGTTAAGCTCAAAATGCTCAAGTTCAGCTCAATTCAACACCTACATTTATCTTTTGTTTAGTAGAGACGGTCAATTCCACTCCTGAAATCAGCCAAATGATTCTCACGAACATGAACGGAGTTTAAAAACACAGTGGAGCACTTCCTGTACCACCACGTGACATCACAAGGTGGAGTGTTTTCCATCCTAAATCTGCAGGTTTGTGTGTTAAACTCGTGAGAATGAAACTGCAGGTCTGTTTGTGATGAGGAAACGTTATAACATAGATCAGAAAATAGCAGAATATAAATAATACTCAAATACTGTTGACTTTACTGACTTACAGTTAGTGACTAAAGGTGATTTTACTGAATAATAATGAATATGTGTCTGTGTTCAGTGGATACAGGAGGACAGAGGCTCACAGCTCCTCCTGCGACTCTGGGACTTCCTGTTTGAGGCTGTAAACGCTAAATGAGGACAAACATAACCAGGAACAGGCTTCAGCACTGCAAGGAGAAGATCCCACCTTTTCTATAGAATAATGACAGATTATAATAGCAGCTCTGAGTGAGAAGCAGCAGTACAAGGGAAAAGTCATTTGCATGGCTGCATTTACATATTTATTTCACAAAGGCCCAATTATTCAGGTAACATTTCTTTTGCAGGGTATTTATTTCCCCGTCCTGTCAGTATTGTGTATAAAACCTGCTGTAAATATGCTCCTAAATTCTTTGTAGTTACATTATTTGTCATCTCTCAAATGAATAGAACTGTAGTTATTATAAAAGATCTCAAATCACAGTTGTAAAACATAAGATTAGATCATTTTTTCCCAAATCATTCAGCCCAAGAAGCCGTTATATCTTTTGTATTTCAAGTACACAAATAAATATGGGACACTGTGACGGTGAGAAGGGCCGTCGATGAAGTGGAAACTCAGAATTAGGGAAAGTACAAGAGCCACGTGAGAGGAATGTTTCCAGTCGGATTGAACGAAAAGGGTTTAGTTCCACCTCTGACAGTTCTGAAACGCAGCTCTGGAATGGAAACAAAACTGTGAAATCAAAACTGTAAAATTACAGATTAGGAATTATGTTAAAATCTCGTCTTTTCTCCTTCTCGTGGACCCAAGAAAGAAAGAAAGAAATGACTTACAGTGGACAAAATGTGACTTTTACTTAATAGTTTTAGAATAATGTTAACTTGACCTAAATCAGATGTAACACGAGAAACTTTAACCTTTATTTGTGTTGAAAATAGCATCAAAAAGAATTGTTGTTTTTATTATAGAAATAAAATAGAGCTTATCCTTCGTATGAAAATCCAGTTTAACATGTTTAACGGCATCACTATCAGGGAGGGCATCCGGTGTAATTATAGGGACTTAACAGAATCACAGGGCCTTGACTTTTGAAACCCGATGAATGCAAACACAGAGGAGGTTATTCTGAAAGAAAAAGATAATAGTTGTAGAGGTGGAGTTGATTTTTCATGTAAAAGAAGATGAAAGGGACTCGTCTTTGTGCACTTTTACCCCTCATGACGCTGTGTTTACTCTGCATTAAGAGTGAGTGAGTTCTGAGTATCTCCACAAACGCATTATTGAGCCATTAGCCTGTGAAGAGCTCTTCAGAACATTCACATCCACTCATCGATGACGCTTTCTTTACAAGACACAAACGTTACACAACTCAGTCTGTGTTTGCTCAGAGAAACTTCAAGTGTGAACAGTGATGGGACAACAGTAAAAGGAAATATTTCACTGGAACAGAAGGATTATAGTATTAATATGAGGAAATAGTGGCACAGTCAAGGTTCCACCCTCTGACGATAAGGTAGCCAGTTCAAATCAACCACATTTTCTTTTCATTTTTTAACAATATGAACAATGTGAACAATAACGGGACTAGAGTAAAAGGAAAGAGCTTTGAACTATTTTACCAGAATATTTAGAAGAAGTATTATAATAGAAATTGTATGAGGAAATAGTGGTATCAGATTTTTGTAACTGGACTATAAAGAGGCTGGTTCAAAAACTCTTACCGCACTGTTTTTGTCTCTTCCCAGCAAAGAATGGGCATCTGGTATCAAATCACAATGCTGTTTTAACAATGACAGTGGTGAAGGCCTCATATCAGGTCCACAATAACAAATCAGGCTGTATTGTTGCTGCTTATCAGATTGTCAAATTAAACCAATACAACAAAGCGCTTTGTGTTGCATTTTTTGTATGAAAAGCGCTCAGTAAATAGTTTGATTGACTATACATCACTTTAAGCACAGGATGATAGTTGCTGCTATGAAGGGGATAAATTATATTATTTTGGCTCTTGAGAAGAAACAATCTGCTTCACTTTTTATTAATCTGTTAAAAGCTTTTGATACAGTTCTGTTTTAAACACAAACTACTACAGCTGCATGTTGCAGTTTCTCAAATGATTTCTGTCTCTGGTCTGAATTTATTTATGTCCACAAAGGGGTGCCGCAGGGCTCTGTTATGGGGCTCCTGCTTTTTATGCTTTATATCATTGTCTTAAAAGTTTAAATGTCTCTGATGCCCTGGATTCAGGCCACTGAATCCGTGCTGAAAGCTTTTGTTGCAGTTCAGGATTCACTTCTTCAGTTAGTCCTCAGAGCTGAGAACAAGACTAAGCTGATGTTGTTTTCTAACTTTAAGAAGGCGCCTCAGACTATTCCAGTAGTGTCCCCTCTCTGAGGGAACGTCATAGAGGTGGTTCTTCATCGATGACTGCCCCAGTTTTAAACCACACGTTTAAATTGGGTTTCTTCCTCTGTAATAAGATAAGATTTTTCTTTTGAAGTAAAACACACTGTGTCACTGCAACGTTCTTATTCTCATTCTTCTCTGTACTAGATTATGGTGATTTCATTTTTATGACGCATCACTGAGACTTATATTCATGAGTGCAATGTCCTTCTCTGTCCACTAGGAGGCAGGGCGTCGTTATACTTTTATTTACAAGGCTATGCTCAGAATACTGCCTCCCTACGTTGGTACTTGAATCACATTTATCATTGAATACATAAAAGCTGGAACAATATAGTTAGGATACATTTTCTTTGTAAGAGTGGGTAGATTTTGGCTGTTTCTCTTCTAGTACAATAGGATTTGAGCTGTAGAGGGTTTAATATGTCACTTCTTTGACTAATTATTGCTTCATTCTGCTGTATATCTGTCACAGCTCCGGCGTTTTGATGACACAGTCTATTTAAAGAAGGTGGTACTTGGATTACGTTGCTTTATTGCTTTATTGTACCAGTGGCATAAAATAGTTTCATGGCTTATTGCGCTATATCTCTGTACCAGTATATTGTACTTTAAAATGTGCTGCCCTGAGAGGCCCAGCAGCTGCTTTCTGTTCTTTATGCCCACACAGAGCTGGGGAAGAAAGCTCCACTCAGCCCCTTTTGCCTGGAACAAAAGAAAGACTAGAAAGTGATTCAGCTCGTTAAATATTTTTAAATCAGAGGTGAAAGCATCGGAGTCGGCCTAAATAATGTGCACTTATTTTTCCCAATCGTGCCATGTTATTGTGGCTGGATGTTGTAACTGTGTAACTGCTGATTCTTGGCCAGGCGGTTTTTGCCTTGTGAAATTAAGGTTAAATAAAATCATTTTTGCTTCATAAATGTGCTAAAATATGTCTGTAAAATGAGAATACACCATAAAGTTAACCACAAAGTAAGGTTAAAATAAGGAAAAAAAATATTAAAAGTGCATTTTTAATCCACTTTTTTCAGCCTTCTCACTAGTGTTTATTCTGCTAAATTTGACTATCAAGAAGATCATGAATATCTCTAATTGTGATATAATTATTGTCATATTTTCTACCTCTACTATACATTCTTGCCTTAAGAGTATGACATATTTTTCTTGTAGATTGGCACAAAATACATATAGTTTTTTTGTTTATCATTGCAGGAATATCAGCAGCAACGACTGAGAATGGAACTACCACCTTCGGGGTCACCCCTATGAGCCAAAATTCGACAAACGCGACTGTTACGTCTTTACCCGCCTCGAGTGCACAGGGAGACACTACCTTCCTCTCTACGACCAAGAACACCACCCAAACTTCCGACAATTCAACCACGATCCAACATACGACCGCCACAACTGCCAATAATTCTAGCCCAGAAAACGGGAATGCAAGTACGATTGTTACGCCAGGTCAAAGTACTACACAGCTGACCACAAACAATGACCAAACCACCAATGGGACACATACTACTGCTACTGCTACTACTACTACTGCTAATACTACTACTACTGCTACTACTACTGCTACTGCTACTACTGCTAATACTACTACTACTACTACTACTGCTACTACTACTAATACTACTTCACTGATGACAACTGCAACTATGGGAAATCACACGACGTTAGCAGTCAGTACACCTACTAACCAAGGAAATGGTACTACGACTGTAGGTAGTACAACTGTACTTTCACCAACTACAGGCCACAATGCTACAACTACAAATATGTCAACTACTCCTGCAGCACTGAGCACGGCCCCTCTGACTACTTCAAATGGATCCACACCCTCTCCACCTACGACTGCCAATACTGCTGCCAATACTACTACTACTACTACTGCTACTACTAATACTACTACTACTACTGCCAATACTACTACTACTACTGCTACTACTGCTAATACTACTACGACTACTAATGCCACTGCTACTACTGCTACTCCTGCCAATATTACTGCTACTACTGCTACTCCTGCCAATATTACTGCTACTACTGCCAATACCACTGCTACTACTGCCAATATTACTGCTACTACTGCTACTCCTGCCAATATTACTGCTACTACTGCCAATACTACTGCTACTACTGCAAATATTACTGCTACTCCTGCCAATATTACTGCTACTACTGCTACTCCTGCCAATATTACTGCTACTCCTGCCAATATTACTGCTACTACTGCCAATATTACTGCTACTCCTGCCATTGTTACTGCTACTACTGCTACTCCTGCCAATATTACTGCTACTACTGCCAATACCACTGCTACTACTGCCAATATTACTGCTACTACTGCTACTCCTGCCAATATTACTGCTACTACTGCCAATACCACTGCTACTACTGCCAATATTACTGCTACTTCTGCTACTCCTGCCAATATTACTGCTACTACTGCCAATGCTACTGCTACTACTGCTACCCCTGCCAATATTACTGCTACTACTGCCAATATTACTGCTACTGCCAATATTACTGCTACTACTGCTACTACTGCTAATGCTACTGCTACTACTGCCAATACCACTGCTACTACTGCTACCCCTGCCAATATTACTGCTACTACTGCCAATATTACTGCTACTACTGCCAATATTACTGCTACTACTGCCAATACCACTGCTACTACTGCCAATATTACTGCTACTACTGCTACTCCTGCCAATATTACTGCTACTACTGCCAATGCTACTGCTACTACTGCTACCCCTGCCAATATTACTGCTACTACTGCCAATATTACTGCTACTACTGCTACTACTGCTAATGCTACTGCTACTACTGCCAATACCACTGCTACTACTGCTACCCCTGCCAATATTACTGCTACTACTGCCAATGCTACTGCTACTACTGCTACCCCTGCCAATATTACTGCTACTACTGCCAATATTACTGCTACTACTGCCAATATTACTGCTACTACTGCCAATATTACTGCTACTACTGCCAATATTACAGCTACTACTGCTCCTACTGCCAATATTACTGGTACTACTGCCAATATTACTGCTACTACTGCCAATATTACTGCTACTACTGCTACTACTGCTAATGCTACTGCTACTACTGCCAATAACACTGCTACTACTGCTACTCCTGCCAATATTACTGCTACTACTGCCAATACCACTGCTACTACTGCTACTCCTGCCAATATTACTGCTACTACTGCCAATACCACTGCTATTACTGCTACTACTGCTAATGCTACTGCTACTACTGCTAATGCGACTGCTACTACTGCTAATGCTACTGCTACTACTGCCAATGCTACTGCTACTACTGCTACTCCTGCCAATATTACTGCTACTACTGCTACTACTGCCAATGCTACTGCTACTACTGCTAATGCTACTGCTACTACTGCCAATGCTACTGCTACTACTGCTACTCCTGCCAATATTACTGCTACTACTGCTACTACTGCCAATGCTACTGCTACTACTGCTAATGCTACTACTGCCAATGCTACTGCTACTACTGCTACTCCTGCCAATATTACTGCTACTACTGCTAATGCTACTGCTACTACTGCCAATGCTACTGCTACTACTGCTACTCCTGCCAATATTACTGCTACTACTGCTACTACTGCCAATGCTACTGCTACTACTGCTAATGCTACTGCTACTACTGCCAATGCTACTGCTACTACTGCTACTACTGCCAATATTACTGCTACTACTGCCAATATTACTGCTACTACTGCCAATATTACTGCTACTACTGCAAATATTACTGCTACTACTGCCAATACTACTGCTACTCCTGCCAATATTACTGCTACTACTGCTCCTACTGCCAATATTACTGCTACTACTGCCAATATTACTGCTCCTACTGCCAATATTACTGCTACTACTGCAAATATTACTGCTACTACTGCCAATATTACTGCTACTACTGCCAATATTACTGCTACTACTGCTCCTACTGCCAATATTACTGGTACTACTGCAAATATTACTGCTACTACTGCAAATATTACTGCTACTACTGCAAATATTACTGCTACTACTGCAA
This sequence comes from Odontamblyopus lacepedii, assembly GCA_034769755.1. Taxonomy (NCBI): domain Eukaryota; kingdom Metazoa; phylum Chordata; class Actinopteri; order Gobiiformes; family Gobiidae; genus Odontamblyopus; species Odontamblyopus lacepedii. Next base: position 40,007,291 of record CM068351.1, on the reverse strand, counting down.
ATATTACTGCTACTACTGCCAATATTACTGCTACTACTGCCAATATTACTGCTACTACTGCTCCTACTGCAAATATTACTGCTACTACTGCAAATATTACTGCTACTACTGCTACTACTGCAAATGTTACTGCTACTACTGCAAATATTACTGCTACTACTGCCAATATTACTGCTACTACTGCTACTCCTGCCAATATTACTGCTACTACTGCCAATATTACTGCTACTACTGCTCCTACTGCCAATATTACTGGTACTACTGCCAATATTACTGCTACTACTGCTACTACTGCAAATATTACTGCTACTACTGCAAATATTACTGCTACGACTGCTACTACTGCCAATATTACTGCTACTACTGCAAATATTACTGCTACTACTGCCAATATTACTGCTACTACTGCCAATATTACTGCTACTACTGCTCCTACTGCCAATATTACTGCTACTACTGCCAATATTACTGCTACTACTGCCAATATTACTGCTACTACTGCCAATATTACTGCTACTACTGCCAATATTACTGCTACTACTGCAAATATTACTGCTACTACTGCCAATATTACTGCTACTACTGTTCCTACTGCCAATATTACTGCTACTACTGCCAATATTACTGCTACTACTGCTCCTACTGCCAATATTACTGCTACTACTGCCAATATTACTGCTACTACTGCAAATATTACTGCTACTACTGCCAATATTACTGCTACTACTGCCAATATTACTGCTACTACTGCTACTACTGCAAATATTACTGCTACTACTGCTACTACTGCCAATATTACTGCTACTACTGCCAATATTACTGCTACTACTGCCAATATTACTGCTACTACTGCTACTACTGCAAATATTACTGCTACTACTGCTACTACTGCCAATATTACTGCTACTACTGCTACTACTGCCAATATTACTGCTACTACTGCCAATATTACTGCTACTACTGCTACAACTACCAATATTACTGTTACTACTGCCAATATTACTGCTACTACTGCTACTACTGCTACTACTGCCAATATTACTGCTACTACTGCTACAACTACCAATATTACTACTCCTACTACTACTACCACTGCCCCTTCTTCAGTCACCACCCCAGGCAGTAGCACCATAAACCCTAATGGAAGCACCACCAACCCTAGTCCCTCAACATCAGCCTCTGGAGGTAGGACCAAGTCTTTGATCCCTGTAGAGTTTTCTGTATTAAAAGGAAGACAATGTGTAACCTACATTATGTTAATATAATATAAAAGTAAAAGTTGCTCCTCAAACTCAATCCAGTTTGAATGATTTGTAAGTTGTCGTATTTAGTCGCAGTACCAAACCTGGGTGGGCCTGTCATGATAAATACTGTACTGAGTTATTGTTCTTCATGTGTTATGGACAGTGGAGGAAGTAAAACAAAGTAAAAGTAGTAAACTACTGTAATTAAGTCAAATTTGTATCTGTACTTTACTTAAACACATTTTACAGTGAATAATTTTTACTTTTACTTCACTGCATTTGAGTGCAGGTATCTGTACTTTCTACTCCACTACATTTTTGAACAGGACTGAAGTATTTTTAAAATATATGATTGTTTTAGACCTACTGAAAAGGTTAGGGGTTTATTTTTAACACATTCATAATGTGAGCAAACAAAAATATACAGATACAAACAGAATCAGTACTTTTGAAGCCTTATGAGACCTGAAAATCTGCGGCAAATACTTAAGTACATTTTTAAACAGGTACTTTAACACTTTTACTCCTATTTCTTATATGATACTTTTACTTTTACTTGAGTATTTTTCTGCTCTGGTATCAGGTGGAAGAGTACTTCTTCCACCACTGGTTATGTGGGGAAAAAAGTTCTACGATGAGATTTGAGATGAATCATTATAGATACAGATGAACTAAGTTAACTGTTTAATTCAGCTATTTATTTATTCAAGTTTGTGTTTTTAACTATTTAAAACTGAATATTTTGGGGGATAATTCTACTTAAAAGTTATTATCAGTCAGTTTCACTTTTATTATCTGTATTTTCTTTGGCTAGATTGTACTTTAAAATGTGTTATCGTGACAGGTCTAACCTAGAACACTGAACAGAACTGCAGAAATGTTAAAAATAAGTTGGTGATCAAATTCAAAAACTTAAAGTCACTAAAACATATAATCAATTGTCTCCACTTTAATATTGAGCAGTAGAGCTATTTAGCCTGACCAGCCATTATTTGCATGTAGCCTGTATGTAAAGGAGCACTGTGTAACTTGCTTGTCTCCATGGAGATGTTATTGCTTTGTCTGGAATGTTCCGGTGTGGCTTTAAACGTCCATCTTGCTTTTACACTCAGGTGGTTCATAAAAATTCACCGCTTTTTGTCTTGTTCCAATTGATATTATCAGCATCTGTACAAAAATAGAGTCGACTGCTGCACATTTTTTCACAATTTCATTTCACTATTTTGAAATTGTTAAAGGGACAGTGTGGAATTTTGGACAAAGGGCCTCATTTCCTCGTGAGGCAGAGTGTTGGAGACGTGTGGAGACACTTTAAAATATTCCATCCAGTCCTTGTGTTTGGATCAATGGCCATAGTCGTCCTGCCACTAAAAACAGTCTAAAGCCCTAAAGAAGCACAACCTGGGGACGTCTGGTCATTTGCAGATTCCCGCCCCACCTCAGTGTTACCTGCAGCACATTCACACAGGATAAAGTCTGTAAATGACTCTATTTTACTGAAATTACGACCGTTTCTATAGATAGAAGTAAGTAAAGTATGCTAAAAAATAATAATAATAAATGTTCCTTAGCGCTGCTACACACGTCCTCCAGGTCAACGTCCTGCAGAATCGTCTCCTCGTGGATCTTTCCCCTTTTGTGGATCAGTTTCCATGTAGAGGCTTTGAGGCTGTGTTATAATTTGCCCCTAAAAAGCTCAAAACTGCTCATCAAATTCTCTGCCGCAGCCTCCATTACTCGAGCCGGAAAGAGATCAAAAAAGGCGCAAAGTGATATAAAACGTGTGCAATATATAGAGAAAAGCCCTCGGAAATAAAAGGAATAGACAGAAAAGACGCAAAAACAAACACTGAGCTGTAGATCCGTTTTATCACCGGACGTCTGGTCTGTGTGGTGAAATATCGTAGCTAATTTGCGGCAGAATTTTTACTTTACAAATTACAGACGTGGAGCATTCGCACGGGATTAAGATCTCAGACGTCCTGCACAATTATTACAAATCACCAAAAGTCCACAGGTAAAACTGATCCTGTGTGAACAGGGCTTTACCCACTCCACAGAGCACCTGAGGCAAACTATTACAGCTCCAGACTGTGAACGCCTGTGTCCATCTGTGGAAATGACCAAAAACAGGATTTTCTCCACGTTGTGCAAAGACACATAAAGTATGAAGGAGAATAAAGTCGTCATGAATATAGTGGATGAACTGTTCTAATACATGGGGCAGATTATTAATGAGCAAACTTCTCTTTGTATTGTTCAAGTTTTGCTTCTGCAAAAGTTACTCATTCTTCCGTGGAATATTAAGAACAGCAGTGTGCCACAGGCCTGGTCCTTTGGCTCAGTTTGGTACAGATGTTCACAGCGTCAGTAGGAACGAGGCAAAATGTGATCTGGAAAAATGTTAAAAACTTTTATTTATCCCATCATCTTGTGAACTGTCCTAATTTACACAGTAACATGGGGTTTTATTATGTTATGAAGTACATGATACATCATTGTAATGCTGTACTGTGGGACATTCCTGCCCACACCTCCATGGAGAGAAGCAGGTGACAGATCCTCCACCTGAAAAGTTGCACAATGCACCTTTAAATTTCAACCAAAGAATTGATTACTACCAGCGGTGAATGAATAAAAATATAAGGGTGAAATTACCAATAAAGTCAACCCAAAAAACAAAATATAACATAACATTTGGTGTCAAAGATGTTCAAAAACTCACTGAAAATGACCTTGGCTAGTCGGGCTAACAGCTAATAGTAGCTTAAGCTCCTTTTCATTGTTAAGATCATAATTGCCGTTGTTACTTCTTCCTTGTATTGTCTGTTTAGCTTCATATATTCTTTTCTCATTAGAATATGTGTTTCCTCAGTGTCCTCCACTCCTGTAGTTTCCTCTAAACCAACACCAATAACCAATGTGACGACTGCTGTAAGCACCCAGCCTACAGGGGGCAGCACCAGCACGACTGCAGCTCCAGCCATATGTATGTGCACATCTACAGCCTGCCGGACTTTTTCTATTACAGGGCTCAGATTAGGGTTAACGATATATGAAAAATATGTATAACTAAAAAAAAAATGCAATGTATTATTCTAAGTGGACAAAATTTCACTTTTTAAAATAATAATATGCAAAACTAATGATTTCTGTTTGCGTAGTTTGTCCGGCGAAGCCCTGCCCAGCTGAAAGTATCTGTCTCAATGGCACCTGTGCCTGTATCTCTGGGTCTTACTTAAACCTGGGCCAATGTGTGAAAGGTAAGAAGAATTTAAGCTCCTGTATTACGTTAAATTTCCTCCTGTGAGCTTTAAGGCGTGTTGTAAATCTGTTACCGCCTCAAAAACACACCTGGAGCTGGGTTTTGGTTCATGCACATGTTTGAGTAACACTTTATTATTAGTTTGTCTGCATCTCCAAAGCTTCAAATGCTCTGTTCCACCTTGTGATGTCACAAAGCTGCACTTTTCAATAGCAAAAGAAAAAAAAATTCAATTCTGTCAACTGGACGAAAATGTTTTTTCGAGTGAAAACCTTTGGCTGTTTGTCTGAGCAGCTTCTGTTCAGTGAAGAACTAAAGAAACACATTTTTCTTTTTCTATGGATCCCAGAGGTTTAAAGTCAGCAGCTCCTTTTACTTTTTACCGCTCAGGAGAGACGAGTCCAGGCCTGAAATCATCCAAATGTTTCTAGTGCAGGTGTGTGGACTTTAAAAACACAGTGGAGCACTTGTTTTATTGCCACAGGACAGAGTGGGACAGAGTGTTTTCAGTTTGAGAGAAGAACTCGGCTAAATACGCAGGTTCTGTGTGTTAAATGTGTGAAGGAAACAAAACTCATCTTCAGGTTTGTTTGAGATCAAAAAACAAAAGATTATTTTTCTCTTTCAGCCCACGTGGTCCCCGGGAACCTTCGAGTCCCCCAGCTGACGTTTCAGCCTCAAATGAGCAACAGGTCCTCAAACATTTTCCAAACCACAGCAGCGCAGATTTCTAACACGGTGAGGTCATAGTTTTATCTGCAAATGAGTGAACATGACATTTGTGATTTATTCTTGTTGTCTTGTCTCCAGCTCGGGGACATCCTCAGAGGGCAGACGGGCTACGTCCGGTCAGACGTGATTAAACTGACGTAAGTACGAACCTCATCATATTTACCCTGTTTATCTGGGTTCTAATGTCCTCATCACAAACAGACCTGGACATTCTCACGTTGAACACACAAACCTGCACATTTAGGCTCAGTTCTTCTCTCAAACAGAAAACACTTTGCTCCACCTTGTGATGTCATGTGGTGATACAGGAAGTGCTCTGCTGTGTTTTTAAACTCCAAACACCTTCACTAGAATCATGTGGATGATTTCAGCCCTGGTGCCCGTCTGAACAAAAGGTAAAAGGTGCTGTTAGCTTGAAAACGACCACTTCATGACATCACAAGGTGGAATGGAGCATTTTGACTTTTGGAGATGTAAACAGACGGATAAAGGAGGAACATGTGAATGAACCACAGCTCCAGGTGTGTTTTTGAGGAGGTAACAACATGTTAAAGCCATTTGAAATTTAAATAAGAAACACAGACGTGAACATATTAGTTATAGTTAAATAATATTATCCCTCCTGTGGGCACCACCTGCAGAGGGGTTCAGAGGGGGTCAGGTGCTATGAGTATTGGGCAGTAAAACTGCCCCCGCGACCCAGCCGGATTAAGCGGGAGAAGATGGATGGATGGATGGATAAATAATATTATTTATTGACTACTACTTAAACTTATAAAATGATATGCTATTGTCCAATACAGTCCGTTTATAAAGCTCATTTATAGCTCATTTATGAATGTTTTCTTCTAAGATTTCCGTGCTTGTCGTCTACAAACCTTCATGTTCAAAGCTTCATGTAAACATAAAGGAGTAGAGTAGTTTGAGTAGTTTCTGAGTAGAATCTTTTCATACAAATACAAGATCCTTAATTTCATTGTCATTTCCATTTTCCCTGTTACAGTCCTGGAAGTGTCGTAGCGACTGTGGACAACATCTATGAGGACTCGGGCGTCGCTGCAGCTGCCGTCCAGACGGCCATAGACGAAGCTATAAACTCATCAAGCGCTGGACTTCTGAATGGAGCAACGTACAACAGTGCGTCTGAACATCCTCAGCATTTTTAGAAGGGCCGAAAGACAGAAAATCAGAAACGCTTTAAAGATGCTGCTCAGTCTGACATTAAACATTTATTCATTACACAGCAAAAAAGCCTACCAAAAAATAAGAAAAAAATACCAATTTTGAGGTAAAAATGCCCTATTTTAAGTGAGATTTTCTGCCAGTGCAGTAAGAAATTTTCACTTACCAAGTTTTCTTAAAACAAGATGAAATCTGAATCTTGTTCTAAGCAGAAAACATGAGTTTCAAGTATTTATGGACAGATTTTTCCCCTTATTGGTTTGAGGAGGAAGTTAAAGAGGCTTAACCTGGACTGAGTTAATATAAAAAGTGCTTAGAATAAGTTGTAATATCGAGATAAGATAAATCAGGATGAATATCTTGAAACAAGTTTAAAAAATCTCATCTTATTAAGTAAAACATTCTTAAAATTGGTCTTTTAAGATGAATCTGCTTAATTCAAGTCAGTTTAACTATGCTAGAAAATCCTTTTTTGTAGTTTACGTTGGTTCTGCTGCTTAAAATATTTCCAATCTCTTTTTCTTTTTAAATTGCCACTACTTCAAATGGTTTATATAGATGAATATTACTTGACTAATGTTTTCTGTGATGTTTCTGCTGCATTAGCTGCAGACCTGTGCCAGGCTGGAGACCTGGCTCCCTGTGACCTCAGCACCACCTCCTGCAGTGTGAAGAACGGGCAGGCCCAGTGCTCCTGTTTACCCGGATACGTCACCATGAACCAGCTCTACTCCTCCAACACCAGCTGCACAGGTACAGCGGAAACACAGTCATCTATAATCATTTAAAGGGCCCATATTACACTGTTGTCTCATCTAAAACCCACACACATGTTTAACACACAAATCCTGCTTAGGCTGAGTTCTCCTCCCTGAAACACTGAAAACACTCCGTTCCACCTTGTGATGTCATGCGGTAATACAGGAAGTGCTCCACACACCTTCACTACAATCATTTGGACAATTTCTGCCCTGGAATTGCCCATCTCTGCCGTACAAAAGGTAAAAGGAGCTGTTAACTTGAAAACTACCACTTCATGACATCACAAGGTGGGACAGAGCATTTTGATACGGAGTAATAAACCAGAATGAAACAAAACACGACGTCAGGTATGTTTTTGGGGAGGTGACAACTTTATAACACGGCTTAAATCTCACCAGAGTCAATTTAGCATAAAATAGGACCTTTATATAAGACTTGATAATGTATTTAGATGTTTTGATATCAGTTTTGAGGGAAACTGACTAAATATTCCCACGAGGAGTTTGATTTATGAGACAAAAATGCCTTTGACTGTAGAATTATTAGCTCTTTTCTGTTCTGGCAGTGGGTTCATCTCTGTTGTAGACACTTTAGGACTTGTCACCAATGAAGAGATCGGATATTACAGCTTTTTTCTTTTCAGACCAATTACCTCATTCTTACAAAAAGCCAGTTTTCCCTATTAATTACATGGGATTATAATTACTTTGTATTATCATAATAATATCTACAAATAAAGAACCTGATCATTTGTGACAAATGACCCCAG
>CM068351.1:39966837-39991837 GCA_034769755.1 Odontamblyopus lacepedii | reverse complement strand
CTTTTTCCTTCAGATGTTCCTTTGGCTACGCTGGCTTCAACTGCAATGACTGTAAGTTCCAGTCTAACACATACACAGACCTGTCACGATAAATAATACGATACAGAGTTATTGTTCGATATCTGTTTAATGGAACGGTCATTTTTGAGGCTCAGTATTTATTGTGATACTTTTTCTTTGTAGTTGTTGTTGTTTTTTTGTTTTTTTTCTTGCTCCACGGTGAGATTTGAGCTGTAGGGAGTTGAATATAACTTCTCTGACTCATTATAAATACAAACTAAAGTGTTTAATCCAGCTACTTCTTTATTAAAGTTTGTGTTTCTTGACCATATTTAACATTTTGTGGGGGGGATTCTGCTTAAAGGTGCACTGTGTAACTTTTCACACTGGAGGTGCTATTGCTTTGCCTGCAATGTTCCACAATACGGGATTAAATGCATATAAGGTGCAGTTATTCCATTCTGGGTGTTTATCGTGCTCCAAAATACCTTTAAACCTGCATTCTTACTGTGAGAGGTGTCGCCTCTTCACAGATCTGACCTGGAAATTAGCCTGGTGGCGTCTGCTTGTTTCTATGGAGATTTAAAAGTTTAATGCCGTACTACGGGATACTGTAGGTAAAGAAATAGCATCCAGTACCATGTAACAAGTATTTATATGCATAGTAGTAGTTTTTTTTAGCATTATTTTCTGTTTAACGGGTCTGAACCTGATTTTTAATTATTCTTTTCAAGATAAATGCTGTTTAAAAGCTGCAAAAAAAAAAAAAAAAGAATCTTTTACACAGCGTTTTCTCTCGTAATAATTAATACAGAAGCTAATCAGGCTTATTGTTGCACAAAAGAAGGTTACACAGTGCACCTTTAAGGGTTTTTGTTAGTTTCAGTGTGATCATTTATCCTTTATATGTTCTTCAGTTGTATCACAGTTCAGGTGTGTACACAGTGGAGCAGCTGTGCTAATGCATTTATACTGATCCATAAACCTGGTGTGTGTCCCTCAGCGTCGCTCTTGGCCGTGGTGGTGATTTCCTGTGTGTTGGGGGGACTCCTGCTCCTGCTGATCCTGGTTCTTCTGGTCTACAGCATCTGGTGAGTTAGAACCGAACAGAACCCCTGAAGACCTGAGGCAGTTTTACTATATTTGTCCTCGCTCGGATCTTTTTCTTCATTTTGCTTTTCAAACTGCCCCTTTTACCCCTAATGAAGTGTTCTACCTCCTTTTGTTCAGTCCAACCTGTTATTTCACAATCTGCTGCTGTAGTTGTGTCATGAGGCTGTGAGAAAAGCTACAGGACCAGAAATAGAGATGAGAAAATAAAATTCACTCTTTTATATAAAACCCACAGCAAACATGTAGAAACAACTTTTCGGACATAAAAAATGCTTAATTTAGGGCCTTAGCTACAAAAATGCAAAATCTCAAGTCTGTAAGTAAATTAAAAATCTCCTTATTGCCCTAAAAACAAAAAAAGTGCAGTGGCTCCATGACTTTCCTGGTCCAGTCCTGGAAACAGCTCCTGTCAGGTCCAGGGCCAGAGCCACAGCACTTCTGCATTTCCAGGGTGGAAATTACATTTGGATTTGTTCATTTGGACTGAAATAAACCTTTAAATAAAAATAGAAAGAGATGCACAATTACACACACCAAGATGTGTCATTTTCCATGTGTGTGAGAATTAACTCCACTTAGAGCGACTTTTTCCCTCGTTATAAACACACACAGTCAGAGGAGTCGACCATCTTGACTCACTTCACTCTTTGGCAAAGTTTGGCTCCATCAAAATGGACGGAGCGCATGAGTTTGGGGAAAACAAAGTTCCTATTGGACACTCGTTTTGCTCCCGTCATCACACAGCGTGAGTGTGACGTAGGATAAAGCCGCAGAAATGTACGGAAACCTCTGTGTCTGCACTTTCAGAGGGGAAAAGGACGTTTCTGTCTTTTACAGTTAGAAAGTTCTGCGGTTACAGAAAACATATTCCTCTGTATCGTGTACGACACCGTAGGTCTTCAAGGGTTAAGTATAAAAAAGTGTAACTAATCTTCTTTGTTGTGACACCAGGAGGTGCTGTTCTTCTTCTAAGAGCGAGCCGCACTTCGACAGTCCGTACTCAGTCAGCAACACCAACCATGACTGGCCCATAGACGTCCCCCGCATCCCCAGAGCCTCGGCCCACAGGGAGCCCTCCATAGAGCTGAGGGAAGGGGGCAACGCCAGGAACCACACCAACGGTCTGGTGAGTCACGGCATAGTTTCATTCACATAGAAGTTTACAAGACGATGACACAGAAGTTAGAGTCCTGCAGGTACCGTCCTGCCCCAGGTACTCACTTCAGTTTGTGTAGAGGTACAGGGGTACAGGGGTACAGGGGTACAGGGGTACAGGTGTACAGGGTACAGGGTACAGGGGTACAGGGGTACAGGTGTACAGGGGTACAGGGGTACAGGGGTACAGGGGTACAGGTGTACAGGGTACAGGGGTACAGGGGTACAGGTGTACAGGGTACAGGGGTACAGGGGTACAGGGGTACAGGGGTACAGGGGTACAGGTATTTGTTCTGGGTATTTGTACAGATATTTGAGCAGTGGTATTCAGAACGGGGCAGCAGCAGAACCTGGGTTAACAAAAACAGCCGTCGGCCCGGTGAGTTGTGGTGTAGTTTATTAATTTTATTTGTTCAGCACAATTTTGCCTAAACTCATTCAAAGTGCTTTACAGAATAAGAAAGACATTAAGATCAAACCAGAAACAATCATCTTCAGGTTAAAGAGGCAGAAATAAAATAGAACTGGAGCTTTCCAGAGGATGTCACTAAACCTGGGAGACAGAAGCTCTTCTGTCCCTGCAGACAGAATCACACTTTAGTTTGTGTGTTTGTGTGTAAGAAAAAATCATGTCAGTGATTTATGGATTTATGATGATACTTCACTGCACAATTCTCCAATCGATTCAAAATGCATCTGAAGAATATTTTTCACTAAACTTCATGAGCTGCAGTCACTGTTCTCATGATTTAAAAAAGGGAATAAATTATATTTCATACAGTTTGTGAAGGTGCAGTTGACAATATGATCTGAAGTAAATATTCATAAATCTCGATATATTATCCATTATTTTATATTGGGATTTATCGTGATAAGTATCGTGTGCTCAGCCACAGGGTCCAGAAAAGTGAACTGAGGTTTAATGCCGACTTTTTAAATGGCAAAATTTTAACCGGGTCAAGACAGTTTGATAAAAAAGGTTTCACTTGTTGAGTGAAGCGTCTTATGTAAAGAACGAAGCGACTGTGGAGCTGCCACTAGAAAACCCACTGTACTTCGACTTTTGATTTGTGCAACTTTTCATTTTGTTAAAGGCCCAAATTCCACTATTTTCTGTCATTATGTCGTTTCCTCGTCACAAACAGATCTGGACTTGTGTTTTGTTTCTTTCACACACGTTTAACACACAAACCTGCAGATTTAGGCTGAGTTCTTCTCTCAGACAGAAAACACGGTTCCACTTTGTGATGTCATGTGGTGATACAGGAAGTGCTCCGATGTGTTTTCTATAAACCTTCACTAGAATCATTTGGATGATTTCAGCCCTGGAATTGCTTCTCTGCAGTGAACAAAAGGTAAACGATCGTGGTGAACTACCACTTCATGACATCACAAGGTGGAACAGGGCATTTTGAGCTGTGGAGATGTAAACAGACTAATAATACAGGGTTTTCAAACATGTGTGAATGAAACAAAACACAACTCCAGGTCTGTTTTTGATGAGGAAACAACTTTATACCACGTCTTAAAGGTCACAGGGTCAGACAGGGTCAGACAGGGTCAGACGGGGTCAGACAGGGTCAGACGGGGTCATTCTTTTACATTTCTTTTCTCCAAAATCTTCAATAACAAACTAATACTGAACTAACTCAACTAATATTACAATGAAATTAACCCCCGTCTCAACATTTATATGATCCAGTGCTTCGTGTCCCAGTGATGTGTAACTTTTGTGCGTAGTCGCCCCTTGACCCAATCATTCTCACAGCTAACAGCCCCCGCCCCCCCACTGCCCCGCCCCTGCCCCTGCCCCGCCCCTGCCCCTGCCCCTGCCCCGCCCCTGCCCCTGCCCCCTCCCCCCGGCCCTGCTTGGCCTGACTCCCAGTGTTGCTTTATTGATTTCAGCTGAACCTCAACGGATGGAAAAAGGTAAGGCTCAGCTTTGCTTTCACACTTTTAATTTGCCTTGGCGCCCCCTGCTGGTCGATTTGGACATGACACGTCATTTGGACCTGGGGTTTCCTGGTGAAAGAAAAACCTTTGTGTGTTTTTCTTTTGTTTCTGTTCTGTTTAATCTTTGGTTTATTTCTCATGAGTGAAAATACAGTAATCTGGTAAAGGTGGATTGGCATGTTTAAATCGTGTGCTAATTTTTGGTGTTTTGAAGAGGTTTGCATGCGTTTTTTTTTTTTGTTCGTTTGTTTTTTGAGCGACTGCATAAAAAGAGACAGTCGACATTTATAACTTCTGTTTCTTTCTAGACGGGGTCCTACGATCTTCAGTCTGGAGACATGAAGACGTTTAAAGGCAAAAACACTTCACGGTACTCGTATCTAGTCCAAGGACACGCAAACCCGTACTTTGTCCCCGGAGAAGAGCAGAGAAAGTAAATGTATACGGATCATATCATAAGACTTTACACCTGTGAATCAAAAAGGATCAATATGGACTCATCTTCCTCACAAGATTTATTTTTATTTATTATATTTTATGCTTAAAAATGAGGAATTTGCATCTGGACTTTGAGGTGGCGCCTTGTACCAAAGATGAACTTATGTTATAATGTTACTGTACGTGGATCAAACAAACATTATGATTTTCCCTGTATTGTGGCCATGTAGTTAAAGTATTTTAGCCACAAACTGTAAAGATGCACTCTGTAACTTTACTGGTGGTGGTTATTTTTGCCAGGAATATTCCACAGTATGGCATTAAACTGATCTATTTTGCATTTAGTAAATTACTTGTTGTTTTATTGTTCAAAAATACAGTGAAAAAATGTACAGGCTCATTGTTACTGGGGTCGGCTCTGCAGAGATCTGACTCGTAACGTGTCCCGGGGCTTGTTTCCATGGATATATAAGTTTAATACCATCGTACTGACGAACATTCCTAACAAATCTCCATGGAGACAAGCACGTAGCAGACCATCCACAAGAAAAGTGACATAGTTCATCTTTAAAATGAAATTTAAAAATAATAATAAAATAATAAATAATAATAAAATAATATAACTATACTACTACAGCTACTACTGCTACTGACAATAATAATATACGCATAATAATACATAAATAAATAAATCAAATGTTATTTTAATGTATTGGGCGTTTCTGGGGTCTTCTGGGGTCGTATTGTTGTGTTTGATCTGTGCGCAGTAAATACGTTTTGTTTTTTGCAATTCATGACGTCTTCAGGCTGATGTTGCTGTTTTTACCACTAGATGTCGCTGCAGCTCATTCTGATTCTGCACTTTGTCCTTTTTATACTCCAATCACGAGACTTTTTAAATAGTTTTTTTAAATTATTGCACTAAAGTGTGTCCAAAGTTTACGTCACCACTTCCTGGAGATCTTTCAAATGCAAAGTGAAACTTCTTATAGACTTATGAGTATTTTCATAATTCTTCTTGTTGAAGGGGCTGGATCCCTGTTTCTTATGTAAAGGGATTGAAGTCGACTGTGTCTCCACATGTGCCAATGACACATTCATTTTCTTTGTATTTATGCTCATGTTGATGAAATGTTTTTGCAAATAAGATGAAATAAATATGGACCTGAACGTATCAATAAAAGCACCAAATGAAAACTACAGGATCTTGGTTTTGTTTTGTACTTTTACCATCTGCAGGAAACAAATGCATTTACAGCTCTTCTGCACTTTGCTCCATGAGCTTTTCTTACATCTAACATGTTTTGTATTATAAGAACAGTAAATAGTGTTTTATATTTCACCAATTTTATTTATGTATTTATTTTCAGATCCAGTTATTTAGTCAAAGCACCGAAAAGGAACAGTTTTAACAGAATTACACATGTTCTTAGTTACTGTAATCAGCTGGAGGAAGGGCATCTGGTGTAAACAAGAGAAATGGAAAAAACCTCCTGTGACTGTTGTTAAAGGAAACACAGGATCGGTTTTGTTTCATCCCATCCTGAAGTTCCAGTTTTCATTTTCCTGAAGCATTCACTTCTGTCTCTCTCTCTCTCCCTCTCTTTTCTCTCCCCCTTCCTCTCCTTCTCTCTCTCAACCCTCCCTTACTCTTTTTCTCTCTCCTCTCTCTCTCCCTCTCTCTTTTCTTCCCCCTCCTTCTCTGCCTCTTACTCTTTTTTCTCTTTATCTTCTCTCTCCCCCTTCCTCTCCCTCTCTTTCTGTCTGTCTGTCTCAGTCTCTCTCTCTCTCTCCCTCTTACTCTTTTTCTTTCTCCTCTCTCTGCTCTCTCTCCATCTCTTGCTCTTCTCTCTCTCTGTGTCTCTCCCTCCCTCCTCCTCTCTCCCTCTTACTCTTTTCTCTCTCCTCTCGCTGTCCCTCTCTCCCTCTCTCCCTCTCTCTTCTCCTCCTCCTCCTTCTCTCCCTTTTACTCTTTCTTCTCCTTCTCTTCTCTCATCCCTTCCTCTCTCTCGTTGCCTCTCTCTCTCTTTCTCTCCCTCTTACTCTTTTTTACTCTCTCCTTGCGCTCTCTCTCTTTTCTCTCCCTCTCTCTGTCCCTCTCTCTTTTCTCTTTCTTCTCTCTTCTCTCCTCCTCCCTCTCCTTCTCTCCCCCTCCCTCTCCTTCTCTCTCTCTCCCTCTCCTTCTCTCTCTCTTCTCTCCTCCTCCCTCTCCTTCTCTCTCCCTCCCTCTCCTTCTCTCTCTCTTCTCTCCTCCTCCCTCTCCTTCTCTCCCCCTCCCTCTCCTTCTCTCTCTCTTCTCTCCTCCTCCCTCTCCTTCTCTCTCCCTCCCTCTCCTTCTCTCTCATTTCCTGGTTGAGTCAAAATTTCCTGCAGCTCAATGTCTCCAGAACAGAAGTCATCCCCCTCTCCTCATCTCCACTCCTCTCCAGTCACTTCTGTTTCATTTTTCGGTCTCACCGTTCCTCTCTCTCCCTCTGTGACAAACCTGGGGGTCATATTCACCTCTCCTATGACAATCATGTCACCTCCATCTGCAAATCTGCCTTCTTTCACCTCCGTAACATCTCCAAACTTCGCTCTTCTCTCTCCCTCCCTCCTGCAGAGAAGTTCATCCAGGCCTGTGTCTCCTCCAGGACAACTGTAACACACTCCTCATCAGGATCCCTGGAGGAGCATCCAAAAGCTCCAGTTTGTCCAAACCAGCGCTGCCAGGGTCCTGATGAGGGTGAACACGAGCACATCACCCCCACTCTTCACTCCCTGTACTGGCTCCCCATCCACACACCTCCACTAAGACCTGCTCACACCTCCACTAAGACCTGCTCACACCTCCACTAAGACCTGCTCACACCTCACACCTCCACTAAGACCTGCTCACACCTCACACCTCCACTAAGACCTGCTCACACCTCACACCTCCACTAAGACCTGCTCACACCTCACACCTCCACTAAGACCTGCTCACACCTCACACCTCCACTAAGATCTGCTCACACCTCACACCTCCACTAAGACCTGCTCACACCTCCACTAAGACCTGCTCACACCTCACACCTCCACTAAGACCTGCTCACACCTCACACCTCCACTAAGACCTGCTCACACCTCCACTAAGACCTGCTCACACCTCACACCTCCACTAAGACCTGCTCACACCTCACACCTCCACTAAGACCTGCTCACACCTCACACCTCCACTAAGACCTGCTCACACCTCACACCTCCACTAAGACCTGCTCATACCTCACACCTCCACTAAGACCTGCTCACACCTCCACTAAGACCTGCTCACACCACACACCTCCACTAAGACCTGCTCACACCTCACACCTCCACTAAGACCTGCTCACACCTCACACCTCCACTAAGACCCGGTCACACCTCACACCTCCACTAAGACCTGCTCACACCTCACACCTCCACTAAGACCTGCTCACACCTCCACTAAGACCCGGTCACACCTCACACCTCCACTAAGACCTGCTCACACCTCACACCTCCACTAAGACCTGCTCACACCTCACACCTCCACTAAGACCCGGTCACACCTCACACCTCCACTAAGACCTGCTCACACCTCACACCTCCACTAAGACCTGCTCACACCTCCACTAAGACCTGCTCACACCTCACACCTCCACTAAGACCTGCTCACACCTCCACTAAGACCTGCTCACACCTCACACCTCCACTAAGACCTGCTCACACCTCACACCTCCACTAAGACCCGGTCACACCTCACACCTCCACTAAGACCTGCTCACACCTCACACCTCCACTAAGACCTGCTCACACCTCACACCTCCACTAAGACCTGCTCACACCTCACACCTCCACTAAGACCTGCTCACACCTCCACTAAGACCTGCTCACACCTCACACCTCCACTAAGACCTGCTCACACCTCACACCTCCACTAAGACCTGCTCACACCTCACACCTCCACTAAGACCTGCTCACACCTCACACCTCCACTAAGACCTGCTCACACCTCCACTAAGACCCGGTCACACCTCACACCTCCACTAAGACCTGCTCACACCTCCACTAAGACCTGCTCACACCTCACACCTCCACTAAGACCTGCTCACACCTCACACCTCCACTAAGACCTGCTCACACCTCACACCTCCACTAAGACCTGCTCACACCTCCACTAAGACCTGCTCACACCTCACACCTCCACTAAGACCTGCTCACACCTCACACCTCCACTAAGACCTGCTCACACCTCACACCTCCACTAAGACCCGGTCACACCTCACACCTCCACTAAGACCTGCTCACACCTCACACCTCCACTAAGACCTGCTCACACCTCACACCTCCACTAAGACCTGCTCACACCTCCACTAAGACCTGCTCACACCTCCACTAAGACCTGCTCACACCTCACACCTCCACTAAGACCTGCTCACACCTCCACTAAGACCTGCTCACACCTCACACCTCCACTAAGACCTGCTCACACCTCACACCTCCACTAAGACCCGGTCAGGCCAACAGCACCGGTCCTGCCCAGGACACGGCTCCAGACCGTGGGCGACAGGGCGGGTGGAGCACCCTCCCAGACCCCCTCAGGGCTCCACAGACGGTGGATGTGTTTAACAGACCTACAGCTAAATACCGGCTATTGTTTTATTGCTTTTAAACTGATGTTTAATTGTCTTCTGTTTTTAACGTCTTTTTGCACTTTGAGATTTGGTGTCAAATGTAAAGTGAGTTATAAATAAAATGTATTATTATTATTATTACTGTCTCTCTCTCTTCTCTCTCTCTCCCCTCTCCCCCCTCCATCTTACTCTTTTTTCTCTCTCCTCTCTCCCCATCTCTCTTCTCTCTCTTCTCTCTCTCTCTCTGTTTCTCTCCCCTCCCTCTCCCCTCCTTCTCTTCCAGACTTATTCCATTAGTAAATCAGTTTAACTAAAAAACAGGAATAAAAAAGAACCTGACAGAACTCTCACCATTTTATAATATTAGCAGAATTTATTATGTAGTAACACCAGAGGGAACCAACATCTATATCTCTATTTCTCTTTCTTTTGGTCTCTCTGTTTCTCTCCCTCTTATTGTTTATTATAATAAATATATTTGCTGCTGTAAATGCACTGAACAAAGAGCAGCTGAACTTACACAAAATCTACAGGAGAAAAATACCTCAGTAAGGCCAAGTTTTTTTTTTACTGCACTATAGTTTTTCTCTATAGCATTATTTCCCAATCAGAGAATCTTAATAATCTTTATAGTACATTTTTGTAGAATAATTGTGGAGTAAATGTTCTTAAAACAAGAGAATCTGATAGTTATGGCTGACAAAGAAACACCAGCGCCTCTAAACGCCTTTGTTTTGTCGTCTCACTAAATGCTCCATGATTTTATGGAGTGACTACAGAAATGATGAGTGTTTGTTGGGCAGAATCTCTGGGCTAATGCTGTGCAGCGTGTGCGGCTCCTTAGTGCAGACTGATGGACTTTTAATGGCAGGTCTCTCCAGCCATTTGAGCTGCTGCTGTGGGAATGGACCAGGAATCCAATAAGCATCGAACCACAGGACAGAGCAGAGCCAGTCCTGAACTATCAGCCATTCAATTCTGCTGTTTCAGCAATGAAATATGACAGGATTAGCCTGGATTAGCATTGGATGATCTTTGTTTAGTCCTAATCCTGGTTTAATTCTACTGTAAATCTAGTTTACGTCTTTTATAAGCCTGGTTTAGGACAACAATACAATGAACAATAGAAAACTGAAACTAAAGGAGGGTTAGAGTTAGGGCTAAACTAGGACTTAAGCAGGAACTAAACCAGGACTAGACCAAGACTAAGCCATGAAAAGACCACAAACTTAATCTGGACTGGACTAAAACTAAACTAGGATTAGACCAGGACCAGACCAAGTGTAAATCAGGAGTAAACAGGACAAGCAGAGACTCGAAGAGCTCTTAAAGTACAACACTTTCCTTTTGTTGTGGTGCTTGGCTGTGATTAGGGAGACCACATGTCCCTCTGTTGGTGCACAATAATCTCATGTCCCTCCTCCCACTCATGTAGAGAAGTTTCATCAATGCTTCATGAATAAAAAATGGAGGTTGCAAAGAAATCAGTGTGAGTGATACAACAGAAAAAAAGACATGAGACATTTGCAGTGTTCAGGGGCAGATTCTCCTGCAGAAAAGTCACATGCTGCAAAACCCTGTATCGTGTTACTGAGGTTCCTGATTTAGTTGAACTATAGACTGTATAAAGCAGTGGACTAAAGGACTCTGACCCCACCCAGTCCAGCTCCAGTCAAATGAAGCTCGCCGAGAGTAGCAGCTATAGTGGCAAATTTGGGGCTGAGTTCCATATTATATTATATTATTTTTGGACAAAATAGTGTAATAAAAACACCAGGATTGTATAGAGTGGGTTAATAGGAACATTTTAAGACTGAAATGCAAAGGCGGCCAAAGCAAAAACATCATAGTAACAAGTACAAGGTGAATCCTCCATCTGAAAAGTTGCAGTGATTTATTTATTTTATTTTATAATTTTACAAACAGGATGACGGTGTGATTGTGGCTCCTGATTTGATTTAGTAGTAAAACAGTGAGAATAATATTTTTATTACTGTTTTAGTTTTGCTTTTGTCTTTGCTTTACTTTGGTTTTGCTCACGTCCACATATTTGATCCTGTAGTGAATGTGAATAATCTGCAGGTCTGTTGTTCAGAGCAGTCATCAGTCGTGTAACAGTCTCACATCAGCAGCTCCGGTGCCTCTGGTCTGTGTGGAAACAGATTCTGCTGCAGATGTAACTCGGTCCTTTGGGAGTTTAACAGGATCCACTCCAGGACCACACAAAGCTCTGAAAAACAACTGGAAACTACATCTGATTTCAGGGCTAAAAGAACTTTAGAGCAGCTGCTGTGGTGTTAAAAGTTAAAACTGCACTGTGCAACTTTTCCACCAGGATCTGCCACCGAATTGTCTCCATTTAGATGTTGCTGCTTTTCCTCGAATGTTCCACAATATGACACAAAACCTATAAAATCTGTCTTACGTAACTTACAGGTATTTTCATTGCTCAAAAACACCTTAAAATCATGCATTTCATTGCCTCTCCACAGATCTGACCTGTAACTCGGCCTCGTAGAGTCCAAGACTTTCTTGTTTCTTCTTTGTGCTGTAGAAAATTCCAGAAAAACCAAAGAAATCTCAATGCAAATGAGCAGTTAGTGGATCCTCTACCCAGTGCACTAGAAAAGTTACCCAGTGCACCTTTAAATTCAGCTTTGGTTTTGATAAAAATACTACTTCCTCCTGCCAGAAGCCCTTTCAGATGTGTCCTGTTGTTTGTATTTGTAGGTTTCTGCTGTTGTTTGAAGCACTTTTCACCATTCAACAGATGTAAAGATGTTTCGTTTTGAATTGCTCATCGCTGGAGCGTTTTCATTCCCCTAAAACCCACAGACGCACGATTCTGCTGAGATATGATCCTGTTTCTTATTAGCTAAATGGCCTCACTTTGTCAGTGTCTTTTGGCACCTGCAAACCGACACTGCGCCTGGCAGGAAGCCCCTGCCAAACGTGCACAGTGACTGCTCCTGCCAGGAAGCCCCTGCCAAACGTGCACAGTGACTGCACGCTGCTGCATTAGGAAAAATGAATTAACCACTGAAGTGTGACCTGAGAATGGCTGAAGGGGAAATGGAGAAACTTACACAGCTGCACATATGGAGCTCTTATCGACTGGAACAGATGAGGCCAGAGTGATGTTCTTAGGGCTTAAGTGTTTTGCCAATTGACACAACATCTAAAAATACTTGGCCAGGATCAAACTGTTCTGTTATTTTCTGCTCTGTTTTAATGTTGTAATCAAACAGATCTGGAGTTTGTTTCATTCACACGTTTAACACACAAACCTGCACATTTAGGCTGAGCTCTTCTCACTGAAAACACTCAGTCTCACCTTATGATGTCATGTGGTGATACAGGAAGTGCTCCTGTGTTTTAAGAGGTTAAAATCATTTGGATAATTTTAGTCTTGGAAATGCCCGTCTATACTGAACTAAAGTAAAAGAGGCTGAACTTCACCAGGTGGAACAGAACATTTTGGGTTTGGAGATGTAGAGCAATAATAAAGTGTTAATGGAACATGTGTGAGTGAAACAGAACAGCTCCAGAGTGTTTCTGATGACAGAAGAACATTAGAACATGACTAAAGTTCAGTTCTGTGTAATCTGGGACCTTTAAGACTGTTGGCCTCACATGGCTGGAATAATGATGCTCTGTTCTCCTGTTTTTGCTTTTCCTGCATCCATCATGAGGCATTTAACTTCTCCAACCCCACGGAGACAAGAAGCAAGTGCCCCCAGGCCAAGTTAGGAGTCAGATCTGTGGAGAGGCGACCCCACTCACAGGAAGAATGATAGTTTAAGAAAACAAACTTTGGAAACAATAAAAACAGCTGTTGTTAAATACATGTTGAATACTTAAATAAATGCCAGAGTGTGGAACATTCCAGGCAAAGCAAAAACATGTTCATGACAGGAGCCGGCGGCAGACGTTTTCTCAACAACATTTAGAGACAGTTTGGTGCATTTTGGTGAATAAAAAAACCCGAATAATCAAACCCCTGTGTGACAGATGCTGCAATGACTGACAGACTCAGAGTGACTCACTGGGCCTGAAACAGAAGCAGATTATTTAAATCCTGTTTTTAGACACTGAAGAGGTAAAAACACACACACAATAGACGGGCTAATACATAAATCAGTATAAAGTTAAACTAAATACAGTTAAATAGTAATTGTTAAACTTAATGGACATAAGAGTTGGTAAATAAAATGAGTTAAATAAATATGTCAGTGTAAATAGTCATAAACCTTTGAAAATGATCATATTGTATTAAAGGTACAAACATTTTAGGTGAACTGTGAAGCTTCTTTATTGGATTTATAGCTCAAAAATACATAGAAAAACAGGCGTTCTGACTGTGAGCGGCGTCGCCTCTCCACAGATCTGACCTGTAACTTGGTCTGGTTTGATCTCCATAATAAAAGAAACATTTTAATATCAGACTGTGAAACAGACAAAGGAAAAAGATCTCCATGAAGAAAAGCATGTGGCGGACCCTCCCCCAGAGGAAGGACCTGCACCTTTAACTT
This sequence comes from Odontamblyopus lacepedii, assembly GCA_034769755.1. Lineage (NCBI taxonomy): Eukaryota > Metazoa > Chordata > Actinopteri > Gobiiformes > Gobiidae > Odontamblyopus > Odontamblyopus lacepedii. Next base: position 39,978,033 of record CM068351.1, on the reverse strand, counting down.
AAAGGTCTTGCGTGAATTTCTTTTCTTTTCTTTTTCTGTCCACCGGCGCAGGCGGAGCGCGCAGGAGGAGAGCGGAGGGGAGGGGCCGGGAGAGAGGGAGGATGGGGCTGGAGAGGCATCCCTACAGCGGCGAGGAACCAGCGAAGGAAGGAGGAACCAGCGCCAAGGAACCGAGGACCTGCGCCCCGGGAGAGACGTAAACACGGGCGGCGACGCGCGGCAGACCGGACCGAGCGAGCGGGTAAAGGCTTTTCTCCTCCTGCTCACTGTTGTTTTTATGACCAGCCGTAACCACGAGTGTCAGCGCGGCGTGGCACTGCAGAAAGATGCGGGAGGGAGGGCGGGAGCCGGGGAGGGCCGGGCTCACGAGGAGGTGCCGCGGTAACGCAACATATCCGCGGTATAAACTGCGCACGGAGGGACGCAGGATTTGACTGACAGCGCGCAGAAGTGCGCGGTGTTCCTGCTGAAAGGCGGAAAACAGACCACACCCGTTGTCAGTGGGGTTCTGGAGATGCGTGAGGCTGCGTGAGGCTGCGTGAGGGTGCGTGAGGGTGCGTGAGGCTGCGTGAGGCTGCGTGAGGGTGCGTGAGGCTGCGTGAGGCTGCGTGAGGCTGCGTGAGGATGCGTGAGGCTGCGTGAGGCTGCGTGAGGGTGCGTGAGGCTGCGTGAGGGTGCGTGAGGCTGCGTGAGGCTGCGTGAGGGTGCGTGAGGGTGCGTGAGGCTGCGTGAGGGTGCGTGAGGCTGCGTGAGGCTGCGTGAGGGTGCGTGAAGGTGCATGAGGATGCGTGAGGCTGCGTGTGGCTGCGTGAGGCTGCGTGTGGCTGCGTGAGGGTGCGTGAGGATGCGTGAGGCTGCGTGAGGCTGGGTGAGGGTGCGTGAGGGTGCGTGAGGCTGCGTGAGGCTGGGTGAGGGTGCGTGAGGGTGCGTGAGGCTGCGTGAGGGTGCGTGAGGGTGCGTGAGGCTGCGTGAGGGTGCGTGAGGGTGCGTGAGGCTGCGTGAGGGTGCGTGAGGCTGCGTGAGGGTGCGTGAGGCTGCGTGAGGGTGCGTGAGGCTGCGTGATGGTCATACGGTGGTGGGAAACGCGCGTCCTCTTCCTGGATGCGGACCACACGGCGCTGCCGCGGCGCGCGCACCTGTCAGTGGATCAGCGGCGCGCGGGTCACACCTGAGGCTGAGTGGAGCCGATACCGAAGTTTGAGGCTGTGGAGCTTTTCAACACCAAAACTGGGACATCCCGGTTTTTTGGTGTCTGGAAATAATAAAACTGTGAAACGAGCGCGTAATTCAGGAACATTGTTCTGCAGAATCCACTCGTGACTAACGTGAGTCAGAATAGTCACATTTTGTTGTGTTTTGTTCGTTTTTAATCAGCTTTTCTGTATTTTACCTCATCAGATGCCAGTGTTTGCCTCTTTACTGTTCACAGGTATTAAACTGGCCAAAAATAAGGACATTTCTTGTATAAAACTGAGACAAATCAGTGATTTTGGATAAATCTGCAGGGACAGGGCTCAACACTGGGACTGTTCCCGGTAAATAGGGACGTCATAGGCTGTTGTTTGTGGGTTTCAACTCTCTGTTCTAAGCTTTTTGCCTTTAAAATGATGTCATATTTTAAGATTGTTAATCCCTGTAGTAATGGACTGTCATCATTTCTCATCATTCTGAACCCCACAGGCGACTGAGCACGTAAATAAAAGGCTGAAGGTTCTGATATGAAGTTATGATCCAGGTTTTTAGAGTAAACATACGGCTGTTGTCTGCAGGACTGTTTTCTGTGGGGAATAAAGAAACAACAGAGTTTATATGTACAAACTAACAATGGCAGTGTTATTCTGACTGTTCACTGCATCACAACATGTACAACACATATTCTTATTGGCCTAAAAGTGCTTCTCTCATTGACAGAAGTTCAGAAATGATGAGAGTTCAGGCTGTGATTTTGGGCCTCAGAGCACAGACAGATGGACTGATGATGAATACAGAGAATAATTGAAACATGTGCATTTCTAACACTTTAGAAAGAGTCTCCAGACCTGTCCTCACTGTTTTCTTTTGGTAGTTGGTTTTATAAAAGTAGATTTTTCAAAAACTTACAGTAAAAAGTCCTTATGGTAACAATTCACCTGGAAACTGAAACCCGAGAGCCACGAAAAAACGGACTGAGGAAAAAAAAGATAAAACAAAATATTTCCAGTGTGTAAATGACCCTGACAGAATGAACCACGAGCTTCTCCCAAACAGTAAAATCCCAAATAGTTTTTTCAATAGTTTGTGTAATATTCGGTTCTATAAATACTCCAGAAGTTTCCCTGTTCTGCTGTGTTAGACTTTCAGTTTTGAAGAGATTTGCTGAAGAAAATATACACGATAAACATTGAAACTAACATATATTTCCCCAAAATATTCTAAATGTACAATATGATTAAAAACTACAAGAGCTGCAGTAAATAAACAGAAGAGTGAAACACTGGAGCAGTTTGTTTGTCTCTAGTGCATAAAAGAACCAAAGATTCTTCACTAAAGAAAATGTGCAGTAAATCCTCAAACATTGTTCCATATTTCATATGTTGAACTATACGACAGGCCCAGTTATGCTGCTCAGTCTGGGGGCAGTGGGATTGGGTTAAAGTTGGTTCTGATATTTTCTTTCTTATATATGTGGAAACTATGAGTTTGAATATTGGACAAAAAATACTTGCAGTTGTGTTTTGTTTGATTCACACTTTTTTATTTTACACATAAATCCTGTATATTTAGGCTGAGCTTTTCTCTCAAACAGAAAACACTCTGTTCCACCTTGTGATGTCATGTGGTGATACAGGAAGTGCTCCATTATGTTTTTAAACTCCACACTGATGATTTCAGCCCTGGAATTGCCCATCTTTAAAAAGTACAAAAAAATGTAGCTGTTAACTTCAAAACGACCACTTCATGACATCACAAGGTGGAACAGAGCATTTGGAGACGTAGACAGACTAATAATAAAGTGTTACTCAGACGTGTGAGGGAAAAAACACAACCCCGGGTCTGTGTCTGAGCAGGTCACACTGGAGAAAAACTATGTCTAGAGAAGTTAAAATGTCTTAAATGAAGAACATTTGACTTTATTTGAGCCGATTCAACTCGACGAGTAAAATTATCTGATAAGTGTTTTTCTCTTAATTCAAGCAACATTCGATTTTGTTTCTTATTTGAAGTGCAAAAAGTTGTTGTTTTTCTTATTTTAAATGTCGTCAGATGTATTTTCATATTTAAAGTACCAAAAGTCTTGTTCCTCTGCAGATCATTTTACTTAAGTGAAATTTCCTGGTAAAACTTTCTTAGTCCAGGTCTTCTTAACTTGGCTGGATTTAGTTTTTTGCGGTGAACATTATAACAGGGCTAAAAGAGAAGAGTGTTTTATAGAGCTGCAGACGCTCTTCTGTTTTTGTTCATAGTTTAGTCCAATTATAATTCTATTTTAAAATGATAAACTCATCTCAGTCATAAAAGCCTCAGATCAATAAACTCAGAATTTGGGCAAATCCATGTCCCTCTGTCTTATTCACTGACGCTGTATTAAAATGATATTAAACATGTCAGAAAGTCGCCACAGCTCCACAGACTCAAATCTGTTCTCAGTGCTGTGGATTACAGAGGCATTATTTAACACGGGGGTGACATGCATGTGAGTCTATGGCCTGATTAGTGGCGCCGCTGTGACCTCACAGCTGGACAGTGGATCTGTGTGAGCCTTAAGCCTTTAACTAGATTTGAACTGAAAACGTCATTTCAGACCTGATGAAAGGCTCAGAGCCTCATGTCTGCCACAGGTTTGTTTTTAAATCACCATTTGGAGGTTTATTTCAGTCGGGACGTGAGCTGGAGAAATGTTTGGGTGGAGATTTTTCAAATGATCAAGTAGAATTAGCACGATCCATCATTTGTATGGATTTTTTTCACAATTAGATAAATATTTGATCTTTTGAAGGTGAAAAAGTGTTGAATATGTTTTTAAATCATGTTCATATTTCTACATTTACTGTTTAAAGGTCCCAGATTAGACAAAATACTCCTGTGTTTAAGCCATTTCAGAATATTATCTTCTTAAAAACAGACCTGGACTTGTGTTTCGTTTCATTCACATGTTTAAGGACTCATTTACTGTCTGTCTACGTCTCAAAAGCTGAAAACGCTCTGTTCCACCTTGTGATGTCATAGTACAGCTAATGCTTTCTGTTTGAGAGAAGAACTCAGCCTAAATGTGCAGGTTTGTGTGTTAAACATGTTAAACACAACTCCAGGGCTGTTTTAATGAGGAAACATTAGAACATAGATCACATAAACGCTTTAATATTCAAATAAAAAACATGGGCCTTAGTTTTGCATTTTTAGTGACACTTTTGCCATTTTTAGGATGTGGCTGCTCAGCTACAAGCACAAAAAGTCTCCAGACCACTGGATTTTCTATTTGGAGCTAAAATGAATTAAAAATAACCTAAAATTAGTCATTTAGAAGATCCCCACCAGCCAATATCTACTGTTGTCTGGTTCTTTAGTTAGATTAGATTAGATTAGATTAGATGAGTTTATTTGTTAGTTAAATCCTGAATAAGATTTGCTTCAGATGTGGAGCTGCTCTTCCTGGTTTGACATTAGACTTTTGATGATTCCTTAAATTCCCACATAAATATAAAAATTCTGGCTGCAAGTCTGGAAAAATATCCACAATAATCTTTAAAGAAATAAACAGTGTAACTAAAAATAAACCTGCGTCTGTCCCACTGAACCTCCACACGGCCTTTTATGTAAATGAGCTCATTCCGTCAGATTCAGCTGTACCTGTCAGAGCTGTGCAGAGGATCTGACGCCAGAATTTCTTTGATAAAAGACAAAGAAAAGAATATAAAACGTGTTCTGCAAATGGAGCCTGAAAGTCGGTGCCGTCCAGTGTTCACTGAAGCTCCTTGTGCTGATTCTGCTCGGCGTAAATAGGATATGGATCGGAGAAATGGACAGTAAAGGATGAAACACCCTCTGTAGTTTTGCTTTGTGAACAGCTTTATGCTCTGTCTCAGGCTTTTCTTTGCATAATTCATAAACTTCGACTCTGGTCTGTGCTTCTGGAAGAAGCTTCATTAGGTTCGTGTTAAAGCTGAAGTCTCCGTGCTGTTTTTAAGACGTGTTGTGCAGAGGGACACGTGAACTGCCTCAGGGGACCAAGAAATCAAAACCCAGATACTAACTGAAACTAAAACTAGTATCAATACTGCACACAGGTATCACAGGTATCAGTACTAAAATAATTACATACATGCGATTTTTGGCTTTTCTAGTTCTGAAGGGACCACACAATAATACTGAAGAAACTACTTTTATTTTTTGCTGAAATTTACATTCTGCTGCTCAAATCACTATTAATGTAGACTGAAGGTTCAGAGTAATTACTGTAAATAGACTCAAAGTCTGAGGAAACTGCAGTCATATTAACTGCAAATATGCGACTAAATAAGCACTTTTCATTCAGCTGTTCAAAGGTAGAAGCAGCGAGACATCCGACCTTTTAACTTCTGGAAGATTGTGACTTTTAAGTTTATCAACTTAAAATAATCGAGGATATAAATTCCTAATTTTTGTGAGTTCTGGTAACTTCTTTGCGTTTCCAGTGTGTTTTAAATGGTCACTTGAGTGTGTTTAGATGCATCGTTTCCCTGAGTTCCCTGGTTGTGTGTCTGTGTCACGTTCCTCTGAGTGTCCTGGATCAGTCAGAATGTTATGAGGGTCCAGGATGGCGTCAGTGGGATTTTCTCCTTCAGGACACTGTGGCTGCAGTGGGACGAGACACAGTGAGACTGGGTCCATGAGAATGAGACCAGATTGTGTAGATAATATGTAATAAATATTTAGTGTCATCTATTTGGCATCACTATTTTTACTTATTTTATGTAACACTTTAGAGCTCATTGCAGTGTTGCTTCTGAAGTGACAAAACTCACCAGCGCTTAACTCTTTTTGTCCAAGCCAAAGGTAAATTCAGGGGGAAAAAATCCGTCCATCCATTTTCTTCTGCTTTATCCGGGGCAGAGTCGTGGGGGCAGGAGTCTGAGCAGGGAGGCCCGGACTTCCCTTTCCACACACACGTCCTCCAGCTCTTCCGGGGGGATCCCAGGCCCAGGGTCCCTCCAGTGTGTCCTGGGTCTTCCCCGGGGCCTCGTCCTGCGGGGCCATTACCCGGAGCTCATGACCGTAGGTGAGGGTAGAGCACAGACTGACTGGTAAACTGAGAGCTTTGCCTTTTTCACGTGTGCACAGTCTTGCAGAAAATGTGTCTTGTGAGATGTTGTAGTGTGAAGTCGTGTCTCTGGTGTCCTGAGGTCTCAACACTGGAGCTGCACTGAAGTGACAGACACTGTGTTAGCAGCAGCTTCCCCAAAAGATTCAAACTTTTACCAGGACTTTTCAAATCATATTTTACTCCATAAACAAAAGGAAGCAGTAGAAAAACAACCACCTTTTAACACCAGGCAAACTTCTGCAGCTGTTTGCGCTGCTCTTGAACTAAAATAATGCTGCAGAAATGTTGTATTTTTCTACTGTTAAAACTCTGACAGTGACTTTTTCTTCTGTTCTTATTTGCATGTGTGAAAAGCCTTAAGTGATCAAAGTTACCGTCATGTTTAGGACACTCTGACTGCGCCTGGATTCAGGAATATGAGGATCCTGCTTTCCAGTGGTGGAAGGTCCTGAAGTACAAAAGTAAAAATACAAAACTCGAGTGCAAATTTTACTCATCTGTACTTTACTTTACTTGGATACTTTTACTTTTACTTCACTACATTAGAGACGTGTATTTCCTGCTCCACTACATTTTAGATCTGTACTGAAAAGTACAAAAACATCCCTGAAATGGTGGACACATTTACAGTAATTTGAGTTCACTTCAACTTCAAGCAAACAAGACACAAGAGCTGAAGAAGAAATCATCTGAGTCACTTCAGATTTGCTAAATTCTTTTTCAAAATCACTACATTTCACCCATTTATTGTTCTAAAAATCTGTGCAAAATACTTTTACTTTTTACTCTTAAAGTACATTTTTAAACAGGTACTTTAATACTTTTACTTGAGTAGATTTTTTCATATGATATTTTTACTTGAGTAACTTTTACCTTTGTATCTGTACTTTTACTGAACAATATTCCTCATATCACATCAGAACAGGTCACAGATTTATTTCTCTAATATTTGTTGCCAAACACTATGAAGAATAAACTGGGCAATAATTTCCCCAAAAAAGTGGATTATGACTTTTCTAGTGCAGGATCTGCCCCGGGGTCGTCTCCATGGTGATGCCAATGCTTGGTTGGAAAGCTCCACAGTGTGGCATTAACTTATTTATCATTTTGGAGACATGCAGGTTACACCATGAAGCCAAAGTGCAGGTCAGATCTGTGGAGAGGCAGCCCCAAAGTGCAGGTCAGATCTGTGGAGAGGCAGCCCCAAAGTACAGGTCAGATCTGTGGAGAGGCAGCCCCAAAGTGCAGGTCAGATCTGTGGAGAGGCAGCCCCAAAGTGCAGGTCAGATCTGTGGAGAGGCAGCCCCAAAGTGCAGGTCAGATCTGTGGAGAGGCAGCTCCAAAGTGCAGGTCAGATCTGTGGAGAGGCAGCTCCAAAGTGCAGGTCAGATCTGTGGAGAGGCAGCCCCAAAGTACAGGTCAGATCTGTGGAGAGGCAGCGCCAAAGTGCAGGTCAGATCTGTGGAGAGGCAGCTCCAAAGTACAGGTCAGATCTGTGGAGAGGCAGCCCCAAAGTACAGGTCAGATCTGTGGAGAGGCAGCTCCAAAGTGCAGGTCAGATCTGTGGAGAGGCAGCTCCAAAGTGCAGGTCAGATCTGTGGAGAGGCAGCCCCAAAGTACAGGTCAGATCTGTGGAGAGGCAGCCCCAAAGTACAGGTCAGATCTGTGGAGAGGCAGCCCCAAAGTACAGGTCAGATCTGTGGAGAGGCAGCTCCAAAGTACAGGTCAGATCTGTGGAGAGGCAGCTCCAAAGTACAGGTCAGATCTGTGGAGAGGCAGCCCCAAAGTACAGGTCAGATCTGTGGAGAGGCAGCTCCAAAGTGCAGGTCAGATCTGTGGAGAGGCAGCCCCAAAGTACAGGTCAGATCTGTGGAGAGGCAGCTCCAAAGTGCAGGTCAGATCTGTGGAGAGGCAGCTCCAAAGTGCAGGTCAGATCTGTGGAGAGGCAGCTCCAAAGTGCAGGTCAGATCTGTGGAGAGGCAGCTCCAAAGTGCAGGTCAGATCTGTGGAGAGGCAGCTCCAAAGTACAGGTCAGATCTGTGGAGAGGCAGCTCCAAAGTGCAGGTCAGATCTGTGGAGAGGCAGCTCCAAAGTACAGGTCAGATCTGTGGAGAGGCAGCTCCAAAGTACAGGTCAGATCTGTGGAGAGGCAGCCCCAAAGTACAGGTCAGATCTGTGGAGAGGCAGCTCCAAAGTACAGGTCAGATCTGTGGAGAGGCAGCCCCAAAGTACAGGTCAGATCTGTGGAGAGGCAGCCCCAAAGTACAGGTCAGATCTGTGGAGAGGCAGCTCCAAAGTGCAGGTCAGATCTGTGGAGAGGCAGCCCCAAAGTGCAGGTCAGATCTGTGGAGAGGCAGCCCCAAAGTACAGGTCAGATCTGTGGAGAGGCAGCTCCAAAGTACAGGTCAGATCTGTGGAGAGGCAGCCCCAAAGTACAGGTCAGATCTGTGGAGAGGCAGCCCCACTCACAATAAGAATGTTTCTGTGTTTTAGCTTTGAAAACACCTGTACATGAATAATGTACCGTATTTTCCGGACTATGAGCCGTTACGTTTTCCCAGGCTTTGAACCATGCGGCTTTTACAAAGGAGCGGCTAATGGGGATTTTTCTTCCACCACTAGGGGCGCTCTAACCGGAATGTCAAAAACAAGATAGACGGAAAATGAATGCAAAGAAGAATACTCTACTTTTTATTTAGCAGATATAACACGCACGACAAATTACTAACTAGTAATTATTTTCAAATCCTCGCCCCTTCATCATGAAAAGCACGAAGGAGTTTGTGTGATGCAAGTTTTAAGTTGAAGGCATCGATCTTACTCCAGGAAGGAAACCGCTGTAGAGCCCTGAACCCGCGGGACCCACTGGACCAACACAAAACAGTGCAGCGCAGGACCATGGATGTAATAAGAACATTCTGAAAGAACATTCTGAAAGAACATTCAGAAAGCTTATTGCGGGCGGTAGTGGGACTGAAGAATACGGGAGCGGGACTGAAAATTGTGCCCCGCAGACCTCTACCTGCTGCTGCAGCTCGGGTCAATGGTTTCAGGAAGATGATTAAAGTGACTTGTGGTTTCACAGGAGAAATGAAGGTCAATTACCGGTTCTTTTCTGTTTTTGACCTGTTTTAATCAGCACAGTTGCTGCTGTGTTAAAAGTCACTGTTCAGAAAGAATCTGTTCAGGTACATAAATGTATATTTACAGTACAAAATCGTTCTGTATATGCAGTAAATATCTCATTTTTCAACATAGATATCAGCAGCTTATAGCCCGGTTGCGGCTTGTATGACTTTTTAAAAAAACATTTTAAAACTAGAGTGGATGCGGCTTATATACCGGTGCCTCTATAGTCCGGAAAATACAGTAATATAGATAAATACTATACAGTGGAAATATCCACGAGACAAACTACTGACAGAGCCTCCAGCAGAAAAGTGCCATACTGCATCTTTAAACCAACTGCAGTATGTGGTGTGGCAGAGCTGTGATCTGATATAGTGTAAAGATTAAGTTATTGACCCCAAGGCAGAAGAGCAGTGGACGAGCGGTCGAGAAGTGGCACTGAGTATTGATCTGTGTGGGCTCCCGTAATCCAGACACTTCATACAGCATCTTTATGAGCAAAATCTCCTGTCACGACCCGCTCAAGTCAGGGAAAGAACAAAAAACAAGGAGGAAAACGGTGTAAATTAAGTAATAATTTAATGAACAGAAATGTAAAAGGCAAAATAACAAAAGTGGTCTAAAATATGTACACAAAACAATCTAAACCAAGAAACAACATAACAGGATTCACAAATACTATGGTTTGTGTAAAAAAAATCAGACAAACTAAGGGAAAAATAAAACAAAACTAAATCACAGTGTCCCAAAATAGGTAAATGAAACGTAGCATTTCAAGCCTGATATAAAATGTATGAGAAGTATGGAGAGGCTGAGGAGTCTTATGATTTTACTGCTGCGGTGGAGATGAGACTGAGATTGGCTGTAAATTTTGTGTAATATAGGACTTTTAAGAACAAATACTTCTTTACAGTGTTTCCTGGGATCTACCTCAGTAATTTCCTTTCCACCTATGGGACTTAAAAATATAAAATATCTTGTTTCATTGGAAAAACAAATACATATTCTTCCAAGTGACGGATACATTCAGACCAGTATATTCTCTCTTTTGAATGGCCAAAGGTCCTGAAAATGTCTCCTGTGTAAACAGGAAGCTGAAGCCCTGCTGCATTGTCATATCTCTTGTACTCGGTGACTTTACAGTGTGATTTACTGTCGCTGTGGCACATTCCTCTCACACGTCGTACACGTGTTACACATGAGGCGCCACACTGGGAAATACAGGCCTGATTTATAACAGGAGCTCTATGGGCAGACGTATGGCTGTAAGTGGAGTGTGTGCCTCCAGATAGCTGTTCATCACTGGGCCTTTCTGCACTCAGAGTAATAGTACAGCCGGATGCACAGTCTATAGGCTCCCTGGAGGGGATAGAAAAGAAACAGAAAAGTAGTTAGTCCCATGTATTAAACTATAAACTGCTGTAATTTCTAGATTAAAAAGTAAGTTTTTATTTCTATATAGCGTTTCTCACAGACATATGTCACAAAGACGCTTTACAGAGCATTATTCATTCACTCCACACTCAGTGGTGTAAACTACTGTAGCCACAGCTGCCCTGGGGCAGACTGATGGAAGTGAGGCTCCAATCTGCGCCATCAGCCCCTCAGACCACCACCATCCCACACACCACTTTCATACTAGGCAATGTGAGTGAAGTGTCTTGCCTAAGGACACAACAGCAGTTTTTGCCTCTGGCGCCCCCCTGTGGCACCTGATTTTCCCAGTGTCTCAAATCCAAGTCCTGACCAGGCCCTGCTGAGCTCATAACTAACTACTAGCTTAACTA
>CM068351.1:39941837-39961837 GCA_034769755.1 Odontamblyopus lacepedii | reverse complement strand
TTTTTTAATTTACTTACAGACTTGATATTTTGCATTTTTGTAGCTCAGGCCCTAAATGAAGCATTTTTTATGTCCAAAAAGTTGTTTCTACATGTTTGCTGTGGGTTTTGTATGAAAGAATGTGAATACAGCTTTTATCACAGCCTCATGACACAACTACAGCAGCAGATTGTGAAATAACAGGTTGGACTGAACAAAAGGAGGTAGAACACTTCATTAGGGGTAAAAGGGGCAGTTTTAAAAGCAAAATTAAGAAAAAAATCCAGGCGAGGAGAAATGTACTGAAATTGCCCTTAGTTCTCCAAGGATTTAAGAGGCAGCAATAGAAATATAATGAAAAAATAATTACAAACCACATGAGCCTTTTGTAAGTACCTTTCCTTTCTGTTAAGCTGATTCAGTGTGTGTACATTATGTATGATTTATTCTACCTGCCTTAATGCAGAACTGCTTTGCTCATGGTTTGTCCTTAATGAATGTTTCCTGTGTTTTCAGCAAAAAAAAAAAAAAAAAAAACCTGTAAGTAATGACAGTGCATAAAACAGGCACTGAAATACATAAATACATCTGGAGGAAAAGGCCGCAGTGTGGATTCAAACATGGGTCTAACCCTTATTTTGTGTCTCATAAATATCCGATAACTGAAAAAAACAAATTGTAACTTCGTTCTCTTCCCGATATCCAAGGTCGTCCTCTGAAAACTGTGTCCAGCTGACAGAACTCTACCTGCTCTTCTTTCCCTTCAGATCCATGAGAAGCTGAGACAGTACGAACGACAGAGCCCCAGTCCCATCCTCCACAGCGCAGCCACTCTCGCCGAAGACGTGAGTAATCCACACAAACAAAAGTCGCCTCCTGTTTGGTTTTGGTTCGACCTTGAGATGAAGACACAAACCTGGTGTCTCTAAGCAAACAAACGTGTGTCAGTCAGAACAGTCACCGAATCCTGCAAACACACGACGGTAACTGCAGGTTTTCTCTGGGAACAAAACAAAAGCCTTTCTGACCTTATACAGTCTTTCTATATTAAAGGTGCACTGTTTTACATTATGGCATTAACCTCATCTATACGGAGAAAAGAAGCCGTTATGCTAAGTTACAGGTCAGATCTGTGGAGGTGCGCCCCTGCTCACAGTAATGAAGCATGTTTTTCCTGGTATTTTGAGCAATAAAACATCTGTAATCCTATAAACCAGGGTGGATCATCCAGGCAAAGCAATAACATCTCTGTGGAGCCAGAAAAGTCCCAGAGTGTGTCTTTAGCTTAGACATAGATGCAGTGCAGAAATGTAAATGTTCTGCTGAGTCATGAGATGTTGATATAGTGAAAGTCCATCTCCAGAGCAAAGTGCTGAGTGGAGCCTCCCTGTATCTGCCCTGTGTGTGTGGAGATGTCTGATCTGATTCTATAGGACACGCCGCACTGCATTATGGATGTGGCCCTGCAGGGGTTACTTCAGGTCACACTTGAAATGTAAGCGTAGGCGGGGTTCATTACAGTGGAGGGAAATCTGTGCTCACACTCACTTCAGGGGGTTTCGTCTCTTTGTGAGAACAAAAATCACCTCCAAATAATGTGAACACTTTATTATTAGATCTATAACAGGTTTTAACGTAGGGCGACAAGACGAACTGAATTTGAGGGGATAAAATGCAAAAGCTGCCAGTTTATATTGTGCTTTTCTAAACACGCAAAGACTCAAAAACTTCCTCCCCAAACAAAAACGGATAAAACTGTATTTTATATAAAACACGTGATTCTTTATGAGCTGTTTTTGTAAATTCTTCTGGACACGTTGAAAATGTGAACTTTGAGCAATTGAAAATCGAATGGCAATTTGAAGTTTATTTTTCAGAAGACTTTAAATATTTGTCCTAATTTAAAGTTAAGATTTGGGTTCAAATAAATTTAAGGTCAAGATTCAAGTCAGGATTAAGTAAGAAGTGACTTTGGTTAAGGTTAAGATCAGGAAATGAATGTAAATAATGAAAACCCATTGTGTGTGTGTGTGTGTGTGTCTCTGTGTGTGTGTGTGTGTGTGTGTCTCTCTCTGTGTGTGTGTGTGTGTGTGTGTGTGTGTGTGTGTCTCTGTGTGTGTGTGTGTGTGTGTGGTGTGTGTGTGTGTGTGTCTGTGTGTGTGTGTGTGTGTGGTGTGTGTGTGTATGTGTCTGTGTGTGTGTGTGTGTGGTGTGTGTGTGTCTCTGTGTGTGTGTGTGTGTGTGTATGGTGTGTGTGTGTGTCTGTGTCTCTGTGTGTGTGTATGTGTCTGTGTGTGTGTCTCTCTCTCTCTCTGTGTGTATGTGTCTGTGTGTGTGTGTGTCTGTGTGTGTGTGTGTATGTGTGTGTGTGTGTGTGTGTGTATGTGTGTGTGTGTGTATGTGTGTGTGTGTGTGTGTGTGTGTGTATGTGTATGTGTGTGTCTGTGTGTGTGTGTGTGTGTGTATGTGTGTGTGTGTGTATGTGTGTGTGTGTGTGTGTGTGTCTCTGTGTGTGTGTGTGTGTGTGTGTATGTGTATGTGTGTGTCTGTGTGTGTGTGTGTGTGTGTGTGTGTGTGTGCGTGTGTGTGTGTGTCTCTGTGTGTGTGTGTGTGTGTGTATGTGTGTGTCTGTGTGTGTGTGTGCGTGTGTGTGTCTGTGTATGTGTGTGTCTGTGTGTGTGTGTATGTGTGTGTGTGTGTGTCTGTGTCTCTCTGTGTGTGTGTGTGTCTCTCTGTGTGTGTGTGTGTGTCTCTGTGTGTGTGTGTGTGTGTCTCTGTGTGTGTGTATGAGTGTGTGTGTGTGTGTGTGTGTATGTGTGTGTGTGTCTCTGTGTGTGTATGTGGTGTGTGTGTGTGTGTGTCTGTGTGTGTGTGTGTGTCTGTGTGTGTCAGGTGGCTGAGGAGCTCCAGTGTGGTCCCATGAGCACAGAGGAGAAGGAGCTGCTGCATCTGCTCACATCACCACATCTGAAGGTAACTAACCCTAACTAACCCTAACTAACCCTGACTAACCCTAACTAACCCTGACTAACCCTAACTAACCCTAACTAACCCTGACTAACCCTGACTAACCCTGACTAACCCTAACTAACCCTAACTAACCCTGACTAACCCTGACTAACCCTAACTAACCCTGACTAACCCTGACTAACCCTGACTAACCCTAACTAACCCTGACTAACCCTGACTAACCCTAACTAACCCTGACTAACCCTAACTAACCCTGACTAACCCTAACTAACCCTAACTAACCCTGACTAACCCTGACTAACCCTGACTAACCCTAACTAACCCTGACTAACCCTAACTAACCCTGACTAACCCTGACTAACCCTGACTAACCCTAACTAACCCTAACTAACCCTGACTAACCCTGACTAACCCTAACTAACCCTGACTAACCCTAACTAACCCTGACTAACCCTAACTAACACTAACCCTGACTAACCCTAACTAACCCTAACTAACCCTGACTAACCCTAACTAACCCTAACTAACCCTGACTAACCCTAACTAACCCTAACTAACCCTGACTAACCCTGACTAACCCTAACTAACCCTAACTAACCCTGACTAACCCTAACTAACCCTAACTAACCCTGACTAACCCTGACTAACCCTAACTAACCCTAACTAACCCTGACTAACCCTGACTAACCCTAACTAACCCTGACTAACCCTAACTAACACTAACCCTGACTAACCCTAACTAACCCTAACTAACCCTGACTAACCCTAACTAACCCTAACTAACCCTGACTAACCCTGACTAACCCTAACTAACCCTAACTAACCCTGACTAACCCTGACTAACCCTAACTAACCCTGACTAACCCTGACTAACCCTGACTAACCCTAACTAACCCTGACTAACCCTAACTAACACTAACCCTGACTAACCCTGACTAACCCTGACTAACCCTAACTAACCCTGACTAACCCTAACTAACCCTGACTAACCCTAACCCACCCTGACCTTTAAACTGAGGAAACACATTTGGGTTTTATTGTTCAGTGGTTCGGATTCTGCTTTCTTACTGGACGATTGTCTTGTGAATCAGAACTTTCTCTCTTTCTTTTTTCTTTCTTTCTTTTATTTCTTATGATGTGTACAAATCTTACATCTTAAAGGAGACGTATTGTGCTTGAGTCTGTGACACCCAGAACATTATTTTATCATTTAGACATTTGCAGTTTTCATCTATAACGACTGAATGACAGAAACAGTCTCATGTGTCGTGTTTGTGGAGAATGAAGTAAGTTCAGAGCAGTGGGTCTGATCTGCTCTAAATTATAATATAATACAATAAACACGTGATTAAAGATTCAAACATGAGCCAGTCATTCCAGATAAACTCTGAGAGGGGAAGTGAGAAGGGGAAACTGCTATAACCTGGTTAAAAGCTCTGAAAAGCTCATGTTGCTCATAGTTCTGCTTTAACTAACAATAGAGTTCATGACATTGAGATTTTTCATTCACAAACTTAGTCATTGTCTTATTTTGGCAACTGGAACTTGTTGAGAAAGTTTTCAGATGTTAAATGTTGTTGGTGAAGAAACTGTTAAATTTACATTTGGTTTAGACCTGATCAAGTGTCTGGACACTAGAACCATTACTGTAAGATTGTGTTCTGCTTCCCAAAGATTTCCTCACATACTGCGTCGTACTATATAGTACTGCATTGTACTGCACTGTACTGCACTGTACTGCACTGTACTGCACTGTACTGAACTGCACTGTACTGTACTGAACTGTACTGCACTGTACTGCACTGTACTGAACTGCACTGTACTGCACTGTACTGCACTGTACTGCACTGTACTGAACTGTACTGAACTGTACTGCACTGTACTGCACTGTACTGAACTGCACTGTACTGCACTGTACTGCACTGTACTGCACTGTACTGCACTGTACTACACTGTACTGCACTGCACTGTACTGCACTGTACTGCACTGTACTGCACTGTACTGCACTGTACTGCATTGCACTGTACTGCACTGTACTGCACTGTACTGCACTGTACTGCACTGTACTACACTGTACTGCACTGCACTGTACTGCACCGTACTGCACTGTACTGCACCGTACTGCACTGTACTGCATTGCACTGTACTGCACCGTACTGCACCGTACTGCACCGTACTGCACTGTACTGCATTGCACTGTACTGCACTGTACTGCACTGTACTGCACTGTACTGCACTGTACTACACTGTACTGCACTGCACTGTACTGCACCGTACTGCACTGTACTGCACCGTACTGCACCGTACTGCACTGTACTGCATTGCACTGTACTGCACCGTACTGCACCGTACTGCACCGTACTGAACTGTACTGCACTGCACTGTACTGCACTGTACTGCACTGTACTGCACTGTACTGAACTGCACTGTACTGCACTGTACTGCACTGTACTGAACTGTACTGCACTGTACTGCACTGTACTGAACTGTACTGAACTGTACTGAACTGTACTGCACTGTACTGCACTGTACTGAACTGTACTGCATTGTACTGCACTGTATTGCACCGTACTGCACTGTACTGCACCGTACTGCACTGTACTGCACTGTACTGCACTGTACTGTACTGTACTGTACTGCACTGTACTGCATTGCACTGTACTGCACCGTACTGCACCGTACTGCACCGTACTGCACTGTACTGCATTGCACTGTACTGCACTGTACTGCACTGTACTGCACTGTACTGCACTGTACTGCACTGTACTACACTGCACTGTACTGCACTGTACTGCACTGTACTGCATTGTACTGCACTGTACTGCACTGTACTGCACTGTACTGCACTGTACTGCATTGTACTGCACTGTACTGCACTGTACTGCATTGTACTGCATTGTACTGCACTGTATTGCACCGTACTGCACTGTACTGCATTGTACAGTCCCTGACAAAAGTCTTGTCTCTTATCTATTTTGTAGAAACAAAAGTTTATAACGTGACTTTAAATGAATCGATTGGTTTTAGAAATGTCTCATATTAAAGCTAAAATCCTCCCAAATTCTGCTCAATATACTAAAATAAATTTGCTTCACTGAAGAAACATTGATCATTTACTGAACACAAAGATCAGATTTAGGCAGGACAAAAGTCTTGTCTCCTTGTCATATGATGCACCCAGTCCTAGATTCCAGCCTCACCTGTGATCAGTTACTGATCAGTCACTTAGTGGGTGTGTATAAAAAGAACCCCAGCACACCAGACCTTCACATCAACTGCAACTGGACCTCTGACAACCTGCCTAAGATCCACCCTGAGACCAAAGCGTTAATTATCAAGAGGCTGAAGACCAGATCCACTGCTGAGGTGGCCGACACCTTCAATGTGTCTCAGCGTCAAGTACAAAGAATAAGAAAAAGATATGAAAAGACTGGAGATGTTTTTGACAAGCCCAGGTCCAGCAGACCCCGCAAGACAACTGCTCGGGAGGACCGTTTGTTGATTTGAAAATCCAAGGCCCCTTTTCCACTGCAGCAGAGCTCCACCAGGCCTGGTCACCTCAAGTCCCTGTGTCAACCAGAACAGTTTGTAGAATTCTGTCTGGAAATGGCCTCCATGGTCGAATCAGTGCACAGAAACCAGCACTAAACAAAATGCAATTAAAAAACCGTGTGGCATTTGCCAAGGCCCACAGCCTGCTAAAAGGATGGACCCTGGAAAAGTGGCAGAAGGTGGAGTTCTCAGATGAATCCTCGGCTGAATTACATCACAGCCGCCGCAAATATTGCAGGAGACCTACTGGAGCCCACATGGATCCAAGATTCACCCAGAAAACAGTTAAGTTTGGTGGTGGAAAAATCCTGGTCTGGGGTTCCATCCAGTATGGGGGTGTGCGAGACATTTGCAGGGTGAAGGAAATATCAACAGCCTAAAATATGAAGAAGTATTAGCACCTCTTACATTCCCAACCATAAAAGGGGTCACATTTTGCAGCAGGATGGAGCTCCATCACATACTTCTATCTCTACATCAAAGTTCCTCAAGGAGAAGAAGATCAAGGTGCTCCAGGACTGGCCCAGTCACCAGACATGAACATCACTGAGCATGTCTGGGGTAGAATGAAAGAGGAAGCACGGAAGGAACAACCAAAGAATCTGGATGAACTCTGGAGGCTGTGAGACACTTTCTTTGCTATTCCTGATGACTTCATCAACAAACTGTATGAATCACTGTCGAACCGCATGGATGAAGTCCTTCAGGCTCATGGAAGTCATACAAGATATTAAATATGGAGCTCACAGCACCACTACTTAATTCACTGACGTTATGCAACAGATTTTTGTATTTGAAGTAAATTATTTGTTCAATTTTCTGTAGGCGACAAAACTTTTGTGTTGCCAAAATCTGACCTTTCTGTGTTCATTAAATGATCAATGTTTCTTCAGTGAAGCTAATTTATTTTAGTATATTGAGCATAATTTGGGAGGTTTTTAGCTTTAATATGAGACATTTCTACAACCAATCGATTAATTTAAAGTCAGGTTATAAACTTTTGTTTCTACAAAATGGATAAGAGACAAGACTTTTGTCAGGGACTGTATATATTGTACTGCACTGTACTGTATTGTACTGCATTGTACTGTATAGTACTGCACTGTACTGTATTGTACTGCATTGTACTGTGTTGTACTGTGTTGTACTGTGTTGTACTGTGTTGTACTTTATTGTACTGTGTTGTACTGCATTGTACTGTGTTGTACTGTGTTGTACTGTGTTGTACTGTGTTGTACTTTATTGTACTGCATTGTACTGTATAGTACTGCATTGTACTGTGTTGTACTGCATTGTACTGTGTTGTACTGTGTTGTACTGTGTTGTACTGTGTTGTACTTTATTGTACTGTGTTGTACTGCATTGTACTGCGTTGTACTTTATTGTATTGTATTGTACTGCGTTTCCGTCCGTTCTTTGACATGACTCTTCACTCGTCTCTGGTCTGTGCACAGGCCGTCTTATCAGTCCATGACACAGTAGCGCAGAAGAGCTTTGACCCGGTGCTTCCTCCGCTCCCCGACGACTACGAAGACGAGCTCGATGAAGAGTCTGTGAAGATCGTCCGCCTGGTTAAGAACAAGGAGCCACTGGTGAGTTTCTGCCCTTCTGTCTGGTCCTTTGTTCTGTGTCAGTTCATTCCTCCTCTATCCCTTGTCCACATCCTCGTCCTGCTTGTCCACGTCGTCCTGCCTGCCCCAGTCGTCCAGTCTGTCTACCTGTGAGTCTACCCCAGTGTCTTCCCTCCGTCTGTCTCCAGCCAGTTTCCATCACCACATCCTTCAATCCCGGCAATAAACCTGTTTAACATCTACCTGTGCCTCTGTCTCTGCTTTGGGGTCCTCAACCACACTCAAACCATGACAGAATGAACTGACCACTTGGACCCCGCAGAGTGTAGAGCATCGGCAGGCTCCAATTCCCAGCTGCCTCGTTTGTCCTCACCTGTTCCTCTGGAGCGTTCTGCAACAGCCACTACCCTACTCCTGTCCCAGCTCCTGTTTTCTCTGCCTCCATGTCCCTTGAACTTTGTGGACCGCCGCTGGACATTGTTCTCCGTCCAGGGTGGTTGATTCCCTTCTTGGACCACCGCTGGACACTGTTCTCCATCTGGGGTGGCCGTATCCCTTCTTCGGCCGCTGCTGGACACTCGTTTCCGTCCGGGGTGGCTGTGTCCTTTCCTGGGCTGTTGCTGGTCGCTCCTCTCCAGCCTGGGTGCCAGTTTCCATCACCACATCCTTCAAATCCCGGCAATAAACCTGTTAAACATCTACCTGCGCCTCTGTCTCTGCTTTGGGGTCCTCAACCTCACTCACACCATGACAGTTGTTCCCTCATCACAAAGTTGTTTTTTTGGTTCATTCACACATGCATATTTACGCTGAGGTATCAAATGAAAGATAAAACGGCTCTGGGAATGTCTTAGATGAGGGAATTGTCTAAATTAAGACCTTTAAAGCTGCAATATTTTAGTTTCATATCATAAAATCTTCCTTTTTGAACTTGACTGCGCTCATATTTCACTTAGTTCAGTCCTGGTTTGGCCCCAGTTTAGTCATAATCTTGACCAAATCTCTTCTAGTCCTGGTTTAGTCCTCACCTTAAAATAATTTCTATTCCATAACCACCTTCACTTCTCATCTGTGCTCGTCAGTGGTGAAGTGTATTTATGTGGTTCTTATGTATGTATGTGGTTCTTACCTCAGTGCCGTCAGTTCTCCTCCCAGAACACGTTTATTTCTGTGAACACCACATTGCTCAGAGCTTTACCACTGGTTTCATCATCTCTGGATTCTCTGCTCAGTGGAAGCAGCAGTGCCCCAAAAATGTCTTATAAAAGATGTTATAAAAGAAGGAATTTTATTATTTCCACATTTGTTTCCCAGGGAGCCACGATCAGAAGAGATGAAGCCTCTGGAGCTGTGCTGGTCGCCCGCATCATGAGAGGAGGAGCAGCCGACCGCAGCGGTAAATACACTTCTTATACTTATTACTGCAGCATTCCTGCTCTGCAAAAGGAATGTCGAGGCTAGTTATGTTAAAATGACTGATTTGAATAGATTTAACTTGACAAGTCAAATGATCAACCAGTGGAATCAGTGTTTTTCTTATTTCAAGCAACATTAGATTTAGTTTCTTATTTTAAGTGCAAAGATTTGTTTTTCTAATCTTAACTATAGCTATTCTTAGTATTTTCATAACTATTCTTAGTATTTTCATAACTATTCTTAGTATTTTCATAGCTATTCTTAGTATTTTCATAACTATTCATAGTATTTTCATAACTATTCTTAGTATTTTCATAACTATTCTTAGTATTTTCATAACTATTCTTAGTATTTTCATAGCTATTCTTAGTATTTTCATAACTATTCATAGTATTTTCATAACTATTCTTAGTATTTTCATAACTATTCTTAGTATTTTCATAGCTATTCTTAGTATTTTCATAACTATTCATAGTATTTTCATAACTATTCTTAGTATTTTCATAACTATTCTTAGTATTTTCATAACTATTCTTAGTATTTTCATAGCTATTCTTAGTATTTTCATAACTATTCTTAGTATTTTCATAGCTATTCTTAGTATTTTCATAACTATTCATAGTATTTTCATAACTATTCTTAGTATTTTCATAACTATTCTTAGTATTTTCATAACTATTCTTAGTATTTTCATAACTATTCTTAGTATTTTCATAACTATTCTTAGTATTTTCATAGCTATTCTTAGTATTTTCATAGCTATTCTTAGTATTTTCATAACTATTCTTAGTATTTTCATAACTATTCATAGTATTTTCATAACTATTCTTAGTATTTTCATAACTATTCTTAGTATTTTCATAACTATTCTTAGTATTTTCATAGCTATTCTTAGTATTTTCATAACTATTCTTAGTATTTTCATAGCTATTCTTAGTATTTTCATAACTATTCATAGTATTTTCATAACTATTCTTAGTATTTTCATAACTATTCTTAGTATTTTCATAACTATTCTTAGTATTTTCATAGCTATTCTTAGTATTTTCATAACTATTCTTAGTATTTTCATAACTATTCTTAGTATTTTCATAACTATTCTTAGTATTTTCATAGCTATTCTTAGTATTTTCATAACTATTCATAGTATTTTCATAACTATTCTTAGTATTTTCATAACTATTCTAAGTATTTTCATAACTATTCTAAATATTTTCATAACTATTCTTAGTATTTTCATAACTATTCTTAGTATTTTCATAACTATTCTTAGTATTTTCATAACTATTCTTAGTATTTTCATA
Organism: Odontamblyopus lacepedii; assembly: GCA_034769755.1. NCBI lineage: Eukaryota > Metazoa > Chordata > Actinopteri > Gobiiformes > Gobiidae > Odontamblyopus > Odontamblyopus lacepedii. The sequence continues at coordinate 39,951,044 of CM068351.1, read as the reverse complement.
ACTATTCTTAGTATTTTCATAACTATTCTTAGTATTTTCATAACTATTCTTAGTATTTTCATAACTATTCTAAGTATTTTCATAACTATTCTAAATATTTTCATAACTATTCTTAGTATTTTCATAACTATTCTTAGTATTTTCATAACTATTCTTAGTATTTTCATATTTTAACTACAAAAAGTCTTGTTCCATTTGCAGATCACAAGTCAAATTTACCCAAATCATCATAAAACTTTCATAATTCAAGTGATTTTAACTTTAGATTTGAGTTTTCAGCGGATCCATTCGTACACAGTATTTATGGCAGGGCAGGTCCACCAACTGTTTGTCTTGTCTCCATAGAGATGTTATTGCTCTTGAATGTTCCGCAGTGTGACATTTATTTAGTTCCAGGTATTATCTCCATGCAGACATAGTGAACCTTTAAAATAATTGCATTTTTACAAACTAGAGCCGCCATAGAGTAAATAGATCGCGCAAAATAACAGAAAAATAAAATAAATTGTTGTCTCTTTGTTTGCAAACCCAAATATATTTCAGTTCCAGCTCAATAAACCACAGAACGTGTCCCAAAGCAGAGTGTGGCCTCTGCTGGCTGAGGTTTGTTCTCCTGTTGGGACGTGTCTGCTGCGAATGGAAAACGATCAGGTTTTGTCTCATGAATGTTTAATGTGATTCTGGTTTTCTTGCTGTGTCAAACGCCGCCTCTGCTTTCATCCAGAACACAGGGCCTGAGTGCATCATTACAGACACACACACCATCACACACACCATCACTACAGACACACACCATCACACACACCATCACTACAGACACACACACCATCACACACACCGTCACACACACCATCACTACAGACACACACCATCACACACACCATCACACACACCATCACTACAGACACACACCATCACACACACCATCACTACAGACACACACACCATCACACACACCATCACTACAGACACACACACCATCACACACACCATCACTACAGACACACACACCATCACACACACCATCACACACACCATCACTACAGACACACACACCATCACACACACCATCACACACACCATCACTACAGACACACACCATCACACACACCATCACTACAGACACACACACCATCACACACACCATCACACACACCATCACTACAGACACACACCATCACACACACCATCACTACAGACACACACACCATCACACACACCATCACACACACCATCACACACACCATCACTACAGACACACACACCATCACTACAGACACACACCATCACACACACCATCACTACAGACACACACACCATCACACACACCATCACACACACCATCACTACAGACACACACACCATCACACACACCATCACACACACCATCACTACAGACACACACCATCACACACACCATCACTACAGACACACACACCATCACACACACCATCACACACACTATCACTACAGACACACACACCATCACACACACCATCACTACAGACACACACACTATCACACACACTATCACTACAGACACACACACCATCACACACACCATCACACACACCATCACTACAGACACACACCATCACACACACCATCACTACAGACACACACCATCACACACACCATCACTACAGACACACACACCATCACACACACCATCACACACACCATCACACACACCATCACACACACTATCACTACAGACACACACACTATCACTACAGACACACACACTATCACTACAGACACACACCATCACACACACCATCACACACACTATCACACACACTATCACTACAGACACACACACCATCACACACACCATCACTACAGACACACACACCATCACTACAGACACACACACCATCACACACACCATCACACACACTATCACACACACTATCACTACAGACACACACACTATCACTACAGACACACACACTATCACTACAGACACACACCATCACACACACCATCACACACACTATCACACACACTATCACTACAGACACACACACCATCACACACACCATCACACACACCATCACTACAGACACACACCATCACACACACCATCACTACAGACACACACCATCACACACACCATCACTACAGACACACACACCATCACACACACCATCACACACACTATCACACACACTATCACTACAGACACACACACTATCACTACAGACACACACACTATCACTACAGACACACACCATCACACACACCATCACACACACTATCACACACACACTATCACACACACCATCACTACAGACACACACACTATCACTACAGACACACACACTATCACACACACTATCACTACAGACACACACACACTGCCGGAGTCCACTGGGAAACTCTGTCGATACAGGATCCAGGCGGGTTTCAGTGTTTGGGCTGCGTCTGTATAAACAGCAGTGATGAAGATGAAGATGAGGAGGATGTAATAATAATAATAATAATAATAATAATAATAATAATAATAATGCATCAGTTTTATGCAGCACTTTTCAGGACACTCAAAGACACTTTACAGCATTATTCACTCACTCCAGACCCGGTGGTGTAAACTACTATTGTAGCCACAGCTGCCCTGGGGCAGACTGACGGAAGTGAGGCTCCAATCTGCACCATCGGCCCCTCCGACCACCACCACCACTCACACACACCACTTTCATACTAGGCAATGTGGGTGATGTGTCTTGCCTAAAGACACTAGGACAGTTTCTGCCTCTGGCGCCCCCCTGTGGCACCTGGTGTTTCCAGTGTCTCCATCCCAGTCCTGACCAGAACCTGCTGAGCTCCTGAGACCTGAGGGATCAGGCTTTATGAGCCAGTGTGGCCACAATCATGTGATGTGATTCTTTCTCCTGACAGGACTGGTGCATGTCGGGGATGAGCTCAGAGAAGTCAACGGAGTCTCAGTTCTGCACAAAAGACCTGATGAAATCAGCCAACTACTGGTAAGAAAAGATATTTAAGATTATTTACCACAAACTCTATTCAGTTTATAGGTTATGGAATTGTTTATTTGTGTTTATTACACTTTATTTGACACATTTTGTTTTTCTGTATCGCTCCAGAGATATTCATCTATTTCAGACATGTCCAAACTATGGCCCAGGGGCCAAATGTGGCCCTCAGACCAATTGTTTTGGCCTCAGGCTTCCAGGTGAATTGGCCCATACGACCACAAGCCGTTCTTTTTACTGCTGTTTTTGAACTCTACAAAAGTCACTGGGACATGTTCATTTCCAAAGGGATTGTGGGTCTGCTCCCTCCGTATGTATGTACAGATATTCAACATTAAACAGACGGACTTTGTGCTCGGCCATCACAAAACTGCTGCTTTCTGTCCCAAGTGTCGCACACACTGGCAAAGTTCAATATTCTGCACCTTCAACATGGAATAATATACAAAAAGTCTTGAAATTATAAGAACTGACTTCAGTAGTTCAGTTTAAATCTCGGTTGAGAGGTTTGGAAGTGAAGTCTATGATTTGTAATTAAAGAATTCATTTTGTGCTGAAACGTCTGTGTGATGTAACTGTGCTGCTGTCGTGGACTGGACTCCCTGGAAAAAGAGATGAGTGAATCTCAATGGGACTTTCCTGGTTAAATAAAGGTTAAATAAAAAAAAAAAAAATAAAAAATAGTGAGTCCTTTTGAGGGTCTAAGCCTGAACAAATGCCTAGAGGGTCATTCAAACCTGTTATAAATGCACAGATTTGAATTACTCACGAGTCTGTGACGCTCGACCCTCACGCTGCTCTGTGTTTTATATGTGGCCCTGGATGAAAAAAGTTTGGACACTCCTGATCTATTTATTTATTTATTTGGAAAATCTGACATTTTATACAGTACAGTAGATTATATCTTCTTGTGTATATTTTAAAACGGTTCTTCTTCCCCTCTGTCTCTTGGTCTAGTCCCAGTCCCAGGGCTCCATCACGCTCAAAATAATCCCGGCCCTCAAAGAGGAGGACCGGCTGAAGGAGAGCAAGGTCTGACACCTCTTTCTTACACTGCCTTTCTAAACATTGATCCAGCCTCAAACTGTCCCGTCTCCTCCCGGTTCGCCCTGTTGGTTCCAGGTGTACATGAGGGCCTTGTTCGACTACATCCCCATAGAGGACAAAGCCACGCCCTGTCAGGAGGCGGGGCTTCCCTTTCAGAAGGGCGACATCCTGCAGGTGGTGAGTCTGGACGACCACACCTGGTGGCAGGCCAAACGGGTGGGGGACGGGAACCTGCGGGCCGGGCTCATCCCCTCCAAGCACTTCCAGGAGAGGTACATGTTCTGCTGTGAAGAGGGCGGGAAACTTTAAACTGCACGAAGACAAACGAACAGGGATTAAATATCGCTTCACTGATTGTTCTCATTTTCTGTTGGTTAAATCAACTATTTTCTGAAGCCCTGTGAGACCCCTGCTGCTGTGGCCAGAGGCGACAAAAATACACCGAATTTAATTAAGACAAAAGGAAATTGCACCTTTTTTTCTTTCTTTTTACATTGTGAGTAATAAGATGTCGCAGGGTTTTACTGGGGAAATGACGATAGCGAAGTCAGAGATGTTTTTGATATTTGAATTAATAATTGTGTTCCCAAAAGAAAAAGTTTGGAGAATATTAGGTACAAAACAATGAAGAAAAGGAAAAGCATTTACAGCACAGAGACATAAGAGCAGAAATGTGCTTCCTGATCTGGAGGTTTATCTTCCACGTAATGAAAACTTCATTTGAAGGTTTGTAGCTCGGAATCTTGACATCACATTAAACACTGTAGTTTCTATTTAAGACAAAGGAAGTGGGATTAAACACACATTTCTTTGTTTCCGTACGTACACATTTTCAAATTGTACATAAACATATTTTAAATGATCCGTTAGATGAAAGATCTTACATTATATTAAACTGGAGTAGGAGTTATATTTGTAATTACATTTTGGCTCCTTTAGTTTTAGATGTGATTTTAGCCTTTTCGTGTTGTGTCGAACAGCTGGTGCTTCTCACATCCTCTGACGTCAGTGAATATCCCTGTAGAACGAGTTAGAGCGGTGCTGTGTGCCGGGGCCACACGCTCCTGTCCACATGTGTACGTGTGATCATCTGCTTTAACATGATCTCAGCGGGCAGTAAATCCTCTGTGGGATTATCCCACGACTCAAAGGAGCCGTCGCTGTAGGAAAAGACTGTAGAACCATCAGAAAGCTGCAGGCTTTAATTTGATTTAATGTTATTTCTACTATTTATCCATCAGAATCATCTCAAATATGAGATTTGCAGACACTTTTACTAATCCCTTTAACCATGGGAAGCAGATATACAGAAGTTAAAGCGATGTTCTTTCTCTCTCGTATGACAGAAAAGTGATGTTCTTTTCATTTTGGACGCTTTTATCACACTTAAAAACAGAGAAAAACATGTGTCCTTACTGCGATCGGGCTCGCATCTCCACAAACCTGACTCTTGCTTGGCCAGGGGGGTTCGTCCTGCTTGTCTTGATGTTCTTTTGGCTAAAATATTCCACAGTGTGGCATAAAACTGTCTGTTTCCATGGATTCACGCAGGAGAACGTTACACAGGGTTAATTTAACCAAAATGTTACTGAAATCAGGTGAGACAGTTGAAGCTTTTTTCAGATGATACACATGAAGCTGTAAAAGCTCAGGGTGGGCGACAGTTTAGATTTAATCGAGATACGTGAACATCAAGAAGCTTTTTATTCTTATTTTTACACCTATCTGCTTCTTCTGAGAGCTCACACTTCTGTGGGAGTGGTTAAATCCACCCGTCACTCACTCAGAACCTGAAGAAGACCAATAGGAGAAGCAGAGTGAGCACAGAGATGCTTTTAAAAGAACCAAAAAAAGAACCAAATCACAATACGACCATTATCCAAACAACAGATCAAGAATTAGCTCAGGAGATTTTTGTCGACATTTTGCCCTGTGCCAAAGTAGAGCCACATTTTGGTCCTGGATAAACTTGATCACCTTTTGTGTGTTTACAGCTTGAATTCTCTGTCCTAACACTGACTTCACCCTCACGTTCTGTCATTTCTTCTTTAAATATTCTCTAATCTTCTCGTACCGTCTCTCTCCTCTGCTCTTCTGCCTCTTCCTTCAGACGTCTGGCCTACCGGATCAAAATGGGCACTCTCCCCAACCCCAAATCTCCTAAAAAATCCTCTTGTAAGTTCTCTGTTCTCTATATTATTCCTCCTATAATAACCACACTTTCACTCTCTTCTGTCCTTTCTGCACCACTTCCTCCTCTTCTCTGGGTCTTTCAGGGTTTGACATTTACAGACCTTTTTCTGGTCATTGTATTTCTCGTTCTCTTTAGGTCTCACAGGGTTCAGTTCCTCGCAGCTCTGTAGGAGTAAAGTCTCACAGATACAGTAGAGCTAATCTCTCTTAGAGCGCCACCTGCAGGCCTGTCACCATAACACATTTCGAAATGCGATACTAATACTGCTGAAACAAACAGGAATATTTTATCACAGAAAGGAAACGGCTTGAAACAAAAACGGGAACAAAACTGAAAACATTAAGAGGAAATAATATTACAAAAACAGAAACTGTATTATTCAGTCATGCACATGTGACTGTCAGTAAAGGACCTTTAGTCATTAAAATAACAAGACAATGTGGACAGAATGAATCTATAACAGTTTGGTGAAAATTGGGGATTTTTAATTATCTAATAGAAAATTGCCCATAGAGAAATGCAAAAAATATATATAGATATATTCTTGGTACTACTACTACTACTACTACAACTGCTACTACTACTACTACTACTATTACTACTACAACTGCTACTACTATTACTACTGCTACTGCTGCTACTACTACTACTACAACTGCTACTGCTGCTACTACTACTGCTACTACTACTACTACTACTACTACTACTACTACTACAACTACTACTACAACTGCTACTACTACTACTACTAATAATACATAAATAACTAATAAAAGTAAAGTTAAAGGTCATATTTTGAGCTGTTGACATTAAGTTCTATAATAGTCGGCCATCTTGCTGTGGCTGACCCCCGGGGTCGGGCCTCCCTGGTGCAGTTGTAGTTTATATTATAAACAGTTGTGTGGATGTGTAACTGACCTGAGCCAAAGGCAGAACACAGGAGCTTATAGCAGTAAGTCCCGTCTGCACACAAACCGCTCAGGGACCCTCCTGGATCCCCCAAACCCACCAGGACCTTTAAATGTGATAAATGTGAGCACATCCTTCGAGCACCGTCACTGTCCTTAGGCCCAAAGGGAAAAGGCGCTCGATACTGGTTCATGCAGTTTACTTATGAAATGGGTTTAACAGAAGTCATTTTGAATGCAGATAAAGGCTCATAATTATAATCATTTAAATGTACAGTCAGCTGTGTGCGGGAGAAGGTACGAAAGGTTTATTAAGAACTTGGTGGGTAAATTGTGGCAAATATAAGTACAAGCGCACTTCAAGGTAGATTTGGATTGTTTTAGTAATGGCATTAGAAATAGTGGTGAGTGTAGTAGTAATAGTAGTAGTGATAATAGTAGTAGTAGTAGTAGTAATAGTAATAGTAATAGTAGTAATAGTAGTACAGTTTGTGCACACATTTGTGTGACAAATAAAATAAAGCCCAGGAAGTAAATCAAATCTCTCCTGTACCTGCTGCAGTCTGGGCCTCTTCAGACGCCCTCTAGTGGCAGACAGCCGTACAGACTTTTCTCTGCTTGTGTCGTGCAGGACTGTTTTTATTTTGCCAGTGTCGTATTATTTTTCTATAAATGCCAAATGAAGCTGTTTAAACAGGTTTGTGTGTCTCCTCTAATGCTTCTCCTTTGTGTCTCCCTATGACCTGCTCCAGCCGAACAGGGATGTGATAAAGGTGGGTCCCTGCACATCTGTGACACACAAAAACACACGAACCTGCAGCGCCCCCTAGCTGTGGAGGAGTGTTCTGTGCGAGTGTGTGTAACATGACAGAGCTCACATGTGCATTAGGGGGGTTGACATTTGGGATTTCTGCCCTTACAGCCTAATGACTGCCCCCTGCTGCTGTGTGTGGGATGTGCAGGCAAAAGTCCCAGTGATGTTATAGATCATTTTTCATGGGTTAGTTCCAGTTCCTTTTTCATGTTCTGTGTTATCTTATAGAGTGACGTATTTGTAGAGTTTGTATTACAATTTTAACCTTTATTAGATGCAAGAAAACGGAAGAGAAAGTTATAATGTACATGTTTTTAGGAAAGAACGATGTAGAAGTAGGACAAGAAGTAATGTATGAACACCAAGATAAAGAGACACTAAGTTTTCAGGTGGAAGGTCCATCACCTGCTTGTCTGTGATGACACTGTGTAAGTTTTCAGGTGGAAGGTCCATCACCTGCTTCTCTGTGATGTTACGGCTTTGCCCTGAATGTTGAATGTTGAATTTATTCAGATACAGATGTTTTTATTTCTCAAAAAACAGGCCTCTCCACAGATCTGACCTGTAACATGGTCTGGTGGTGCGTCTTTAAGAGTCACATGAGTCGATACTTTGCAGCTGAATCATCAACATTTTCTGGGGAGGTGAAGCTAACTGAAGCACTGCTCTGTCTGACGCTCTGCTCCTCGCGTTAGACTTTAATCTGATCTTAATTTTAACACAATCGGACCAGAAAGAGTCGATTTAGACCAACGACAAAAGGCTGATTTGTGCTGCTCGACAAGTCGCTCACACAGAACATTTCAGTCAGAAGCAGTTTTTCAGTTCGTCACTCTCGTCTTTTTGTTGAAAACTGAGCACCTAAACAGGACCACGGACAGTCGTACTGATCACACTCCTGAAAATCAGTTGTTTCGTGCATCTTGACCAGTTCCACTGTGTGTTTCAAGTGTTCAGACGCCAAAGATCTGAAAAAATTCTGCAAAATCTACCAAATTCACAGTGCATAAACAAGTTCCAATGAGAGGGATTTTGATTTGAACACAGCATCAGATTAAACCATTGTTTATATCAGTAGAACTAAAGTGAAGTAAAGTAACGGTCCACGTTTGTAGGAAGAGACTAGAAAAATATATCACTAAAATTACACAAAATGGCACAAAAACTGCACAGTCTGGCTGGTTCCAAATGACATTTAGGCTTTTGATATTTAACTGAGCTGGTGGTGAAATGTAAATTGATAAATTG
>CM068351.1:39926837-39939337 GCA_034769755.1 Odontamblyopus lacepedii | reverse complement strand
GACCCTCAGGACCCTTTAGACCCTCAGGACCCTTCAGACCCTCAGGACCCTTCAGACCCTCAGGACCCTTTATACCCTCAGGACCCTTCAGACCCTCAGGACCCTTTAGACCCTCAGGACCCTTCAGACCCTCAGGACCCTTCAGACCCTCAGGACCCTTCAGACCCTCAGGACCCTTTAGACCCTCAGGACCCTTCAGACCCTCAGGACCCTTCAGACCCTCAGGACCCTTTAGACCCTCAGGACCCTTCAGACCCTCAGGACCCTTTAGACCCTCAGGACCCTTCAGACCCTCAGGACCCTTTAGACCCTCAGGACCCTTTAGACCCTCAGGACCCTTCAGACCCTCAGGACCCTTCAGACCCTCAGGACCCTTTAGACCCTCAGGACCCTTCAGACCCTCAGGACCCTTCAGACCCTCAGGACCCTCAGGACCCTTCAGACCCTCTGGACCCTTTAGACCCTCAGGACCCTTTAGACCCTCAGGACCCTTCAGACCCTCAGGACCCTCAGGACCCTTCAGACCCTCAGGACCCTTTAGACCCTCAGGACCCTTTAGACCCTCAGGACCCTTCAGACCCTCAGGACCCTTTAGACCCTCAGGACCCTTTTGACCCTCAGGACCCTTCAGACCCTCAGGACCCTCAGGACCCTTCAGACCCTCTGGACCCTTCAGACCCTCAGGACCCTTTAGACCCTTCAGGACCCTTTAGACCCTTCAGACCCTTCAGGACCCTTTAGACCCTCAGGACCCTTCAGACCCTCAGGACCCTTTAGACCCTCAGGACCCTTCAGACCCTCAGGACCCTTTAGACCCTCAGGACCCTTCAGACCCTCAGGACCCTTTAGACCCTCAGGACCCTTCAGACCCTCAGGACCCTTTAGACCCTCAGGACCCTTTAGACCCTCAGGACCCTTCAGACCCTCAGGACCCTTCAGACCCTCAGGACCCTTTAGACCCTCAGGACCCTTCAGACCCTCAGGACCCTTCAGACCCTCAGGACCCTCAGGACCCTTCAGACCCTCTGGACCCTTCAGACCCTCAGGACCCTTTAGACCCTTCAGGACCCTTTAGACCCTTCAGACCCTTCAGGACCCTTTAGACCCTCAGGACCCTTCAGACCCTCAGGACCCTTTAGACCCTCAGGACCCTTCAGACCCTCAGGGCCCTTTAGACCCTCAGGACCCTTCAGACCCTCAGGACCCTTTAGACCCTCAGGACCCTTCAGACCCTCAGGACCCTTTATACCCTCAGGACCCTTCAGACCCTCAGGACCCTTTAGACCCTCAGGACCCTTTAGACCCTCAGGACCCTTCAGACCCTCAGGACCCTTCAGACCCTCAGGACCCTTCAGACCCTCAGGACCCTTTAGACCCTCAGGACCCTTCAGACCCTCAGGACCCTTTAGACCCTCAGGACCCTTTAGACCCTCAGGACCCTTCAGACCCTCAGGACCCTTCAGACCCTCAGGACCCTTTAGACCCTCAGGACCCTTCAGACCCTCAGGACCCTTCAGACCCTCAGGACCCTTCAGACCCTCAGGACCCTTTAGACCCTTCAGACCCTCAGGACCCTTTAGACCCTTCAGACCCTCAGGACCCTTCAGACCCTCAGGACCCTTCAGACCCTCAGGACCCTCACATATGTTTCCTCAGTGAGCAGCTCATTTTATTCTGTATTTTATTGCGGCGTCAGTGGAGTTGACTTTACGTACAAAGTCTATGGGGGGGCGAGCGTCTTGGGGACTTCACCATTTCCACTGTATGTTCCAAGTGTTCAGACCCCAAAGAGGAAAAATCGGAAAAATTTTGCAAATCTACCAAATTGACAGTGTGTGAACAAGTTTCAATTCGAGGCATTTGACAGGATTTTGATTGGAATTTGATTAAACCATTATTTTATATCAATAATATTCAAAGTGAAGTAAAAGGTCCACGTTTGTAGGAAGAGACTAGAAAAATATATCACTAAAATTACACAAAATGTCACAAAATTACACAGTGTGGCTGGTTTCCAAATGACATTTAGGCTTTTGACATTTAACTGAGCAAAAAACAGTCTAGTGAGGTTAAGGTGACTTGAATTAAAAAATTTTTACCATGATTTGAGTAAATTTGAGTAAATATCACTTTACAAGTAAATTTATCTGCCAGTGGAATAAGATTTTTTGTTAAAATTTGAAAAAAAAGACATCTTGCTACACTTAAAATATGAAAAACAACAATTCTTTGCACTTAATGAAACAAAATGGAATATTTCTTGAATCAAGCAAAAAAAAAAACAACAACATTCCACTGGAAGATAATTTTACTTGTCAATCTACTCAAATAAAATAAAATATTCTTAACTGAAATCATTTTAACTTACTTCGATATTGGCAGCGGCTCGAGTTCAATATGTCAGCGAAACGTCTTCTGTCCAAACTTTGGTCCAGTTCACATACTGAGCTCTGCCCGTTGCTCTGGATTCTGCCTGTTTCTGCAGTGCAAATGCAAATTCAGGTGTTAAGGAGATTTATTTACCCAGGAAAGTCCCACTGAGACACTGACCTCTTTTTCAAGGGAGTCCTGCACACGTCACTTTCACACTAAGATAATGTTAATCATTTGATCTTAGAAGAGTAACTGAAAAAGTAACTATAGCGGAATAGTTACTCAAAATGTGTATTTTGAATATGTATTTTTGGTACATTCAGTTACTTCCCGACACTGAGAAAAGGCCTTTGCTGTTTGATTAGTGTTTTATACGTTTACTGTTCAGAATACTTGAATTATTTTCCATTCTGTGGACCATTTTCAGCCTTCCTCTTACCTGAACTTTACCACCACCACCAAACCAGCCTGTGACCTGTTTACCTTTACCCGCACAGTCCACGGCCCCGTACACACAGTCCACGGCCCCGTACACACAGTCCACGCCCCCGTACACACAGTCCACGGCCCCGTACACAGTCCACAGCCCCGTACACACAGTCTACGCCCCCGTACACACAGTCCACGCCCCCGTACACACAGTCTACGCCCCCGTACACACAGTCCACGCCCCCGTACACACAGTCCAAGGGCCCGTACACACACTCCACGCCCCGTACACACAGTCCACGCCCCCGTACACACAGTCCACGGCCCCGTACACACAGTCCATGGCCCCGTACACACAGTCTACGCCCCCGTACACACAGTCCACGCCCCCGTACACACAGTCTACGGCCCCGTACACACAGTCCACGCCCCCGTACACACAGTCCACGCCCCCGTACACACAGTCCACGGCCCCGTACACACAGTCCACGCCCCCGTACACACAGTCCACGGCCCCGTACACACAGTCCACGGCCCCGTACACACAGTCCAAGCCCCCGTACACACAGTCCACGGCCCCGTACACAGTCCACAGCCCCGTACACACAGTCTACGCCCCCGTACACACAGTCTACGGCCCCGTACACACAGTCCACGGCCCCGTACACAGTCCACGCCCCCGTACACACAGTCCACGGCCCCGTACACACAGTCCACGCCCCCGTACACACAGTCCACGCCCCCGTACACACAGTCCACGGCCCCGTACACACAGTCCACGGCCCCGTACACACAGTCCACGCCCCCGTACACACAGTCCACGCCCCCGTACACACAGTCTACGGCCCCGTACACACAGTCCACGCCCCCGTACACACAGTCTACGGCCCCGTACACACAGTCCACGGCCCCGTACACACAGTCCACGCCCCCGTACACACAGTCCACGCCCCCGTACACACAGTCCACGCCCCCGTACACACAGTCCACGGCCCCGTACACACAGTCCACGGCCCCGTACACACAGTCCACGCCCCCGTACACACAGTCCACGCCCTGTACACACAGTCCACGGCCCCGTACACACAGTCACGCCCCGTACACACAGTCCACGCCCCGTACACACAGTCCACGGCCCCGTACACACAGTCACGCCCCGTACACACAGTCCACGCCCCGTACACACAGTCCACGCCCCGTACACAGTCCACGCCCGTACACACAGTCCACGGCCCCGTACACACAGTCCACGCCCCGTACACGCAGTCCACGGCCCCGTACACACAGTCCACGGCCCCGTACACACAGTCCACGGCCCCGTACACACAGTCCACGCCCCCGTACACACAGTCCACGGCCCCGTACACACAGTCCACGGCCCCGTACACACAGTCCACGGCCCCGTACACACAGTCCCCGCCCCCGTACACACAGTCCACGCCCCCGTACACACAGTCCACGCCCCCGTACACACAGTCCACGCCCCCGTACACACAGTCCACGGCCCCGTACACACAGTCCACGCCCCCGTACACACAGTCCACGCCCCCGTACACACAGTCCACGCCCCCGTACACACACTCACTGAATGAGCCGCTGTATCTCCTGCTCCTGTCTGTGCTGCTTTGTGCTTTAACTCCCCTCCCTCTGCACTCCCTCCTCTGAGCTGGATTTGCCCCGGACCCTCCTCCGTGTGCCCCGTTTGCCAGTTACCCCGTGCCCCCCGTACCCCCCGTGCCCCCCGTGCCCCCCGTACCCCCTGTGCTCTGTGGAGTCTGCCCTGCTGCCCGTCGGTTGCATTTCGACCCAGGCACGCTGTTGTCCTTTGCTCGCTCTCCACCGTGGGGCGCTGTGGGTTGTGTCATGCTCTAACGGCACTTACAGTCTCTCCTAAGTGTAAAGCAGTGGCGCCCTCCTGTGGCCAGGTGTTTTCATGGGAGTTTTACTCAGGTACAGTGCCTCGGCTTCACTCCGCGGGTTCACTGCACTGACAGGAGCAGACACACCTCTTCCCAGGAGGATTATGGGAGGTTTTGCTTGGTCCTGGGAGCAGGCTGTGTGCTGGTCCTGCCTCATAGCTGAACACATTCTCTGTAATCAGGCAGCATGATGTGATAATGTACTACAGCATTTATTTTACTTTAACATGCATGACCGACGAGATAAGGTTTTTTATGCAGTGTTTCGATTTGAACAGCAGAGGTGGAAAGTAACTCGATAGATTCACTCGGAGAGAAAGCCAGAGGGTGAGGGCGTTCTGAAAAACAAATTGGGCGTAAACACAAGTGATCTGCTCTATACGGTCTGTACGCTGCTATTTTGTGATCTATGTTGTAATGTTTCCTCATCAAAAACATGACTGGAGTTGTGTTTTGCTTCTTTCACATGTTTAACACAGAACACTGCATGATTATTGGACCAGTGACTCTGGTCCACCTTGTGATGTCATGTGGTAATATTTATTATTATTTAGTTTATTTATGAGACAGGGACAGTGCACAATATACATGAACCTTTAAAGGAGAGATGCTCTGTGTAAGGTTGTAGCACTAAGATAAGATCCTTTATTGTCTCCCATGGGAGAAATTTGTCTTGGGACAGTGGGTCACAGCTTTAACACAAGACGACACAGCACAACAACATCAGCACCACACAAAAATCCCTCTACAGCTAATTTCCACCTGTACAGGAAGTGCTGGAGGCCTGAAATTCCCAATATCTACTGTATAAAAGGTAAAAGGAGCTGTTCACTTGAAAACTACTGCCTCAAGACATCACAAGGCGGAACAAAACCGTTTTTTATGAATATAGTTAAAGTATCTTTTCTTCCACCTCTGTCTGCCTCTGTGTTCACAGAACTCACATTTGGCTTTAACCAGACTAAGGCTGTTTAATGCATGAGCTCCAGTGCACAGTGTTCATGACACAGACGTTTGAACCTGAAGCATTATGTTTGCATCGTGCTGCTGAACTAACCCTCTGTTCTAAAGTCTCTGCGCCTCTAACACGTTTGACTTAACCTTTTATCATCCTTTTTTTCTCTGTCCAACTTCTTTCCTTCTGTCTCTCTCTTTCCGTGTGGATCCGTCTCTCCCCTTTCGCTCTTTCTTCCCCACTTCTCTCTCACCGCCTCTTGCTTCTCCTACTTTCTCCCTTCTTTTTCTCCTCTGCCCTCTGCTCTCTCCCTCCGTTCTGTCGTTCTCCTCCTCCTGCATCTCTCTTCTCTCCACAGCTGGTCTGCGCAGGAGTTTCCGCCTCAGTCGTAAGGACAGACAGGGCTCGTGTGGAGAAGGTTCAGACTGTGGAGACTCAGACTTCCTGACGTACGAGGAGGTGACGCGTTATCAGCAGAGACCCAACGAGAGGCCGAGGCTCGTGGTGCTCATCGGTGAGACTCACACTGACCCCTGCTGGAGGAAACCGGAACTTACAAGAAGTGATAACATCGTCCTGTTGTTTGTGGTAGCAGCAGATGTAATAGCACAAACAAACACAAAGTGTTAAGTGCTGAAACAGTAATGCAGGAATAGGATCATTTTTCTAATTGTAAGATAAGATAATCCTTTACTGTCTCCCGTGGGAGAAATTTGTCTTGGGACAGTGGGTCACAGCTTTAACA
Organism: Odontamblyopus lacepedii; assembly: GCA_034769755.1. Classification (NCBI taxonomy): domain Eukaryota; kingdom Metazoa; phylum Chordata; class Actinopteri; order Gobiiformes; family Gobiidae; genus Odontamblyopus; species Odontamblyopus lacepedii. Next base: position 39,932,916 of record CM068351.1, on the reverse strand, counting down.
CAAAGACAGGACAATACAACATCATCAGCACCACAAACATCCACCACAGAACAGAAACAGATAAGAGATCAAATGTGAGCTTGAGTGAAACAGGACCTTAAGTCTTTACAGGCAAAACCTTCACAAACTTGTATCTGTTCATAATTGCACATTCCCTGTCTGTGTGTTACTTTGAATTCACTTTTATCTAGACATAACAATGCAATTATATACATGAACATCTTGAGTATTTGATTTGTCCATTGAAAGTACAGAGCCGTAGCATTGCACACATAACACACACATAACACAGTGTGTAGGGCACCACAGGATCCTTGCAAAACCTCTGCTGTAGGATTCAGCGGTGCAGACCACGGCACCTTGAGGCGTCTCCGTGGGCGTCTCCAGAACCGCCCGCGGTCCCGGGGAGGGTCACATAAAAGCACCTGAATGGCTGGTGACGGCTCTGGAGACAGATTTCCACCATGATTTTATGTGTACTTCTGATTACTCAGTATAAGGAGAAGTCAGTCTAAACTAAACGCTATAGTCAGACTCACATTTGCTCAATAAGATCAAACACAATCAACCTTTGCAAAACTCTTCAAACTTTAACAGCTAAAAATGTAATCTATGCTTTAAACATTTACACATTCAGTGAAAAAAGTCAAATGAGTAAAAGTGCAGACTCCTTGTGAAAGTCCTGACTTTGTCCTCTCTTTGTTCAGGTTCTCTTGGAGCTCGGATCAATGAGCTCAAACAGCGCGTGATCGCAGAAAACCCTCATCGATACGCAGTGGCTGTACCTCGTAAGTGTCCAACTGCCCCCTGCACAAGGGCAGTACTTTATGTAGAAGCAATAGAGTTAATTCAATGGAAACTAAAGGAACGGGGACAGAGTTGGACTTGGACTTGTACTTGTACTACCTGAGATGCTCTGCAGTACGATATTAACATCTCTACCTTATATTTATTCAACTATTCAATCACAGGTGGGTTTATAGCTCAAAAATACCTAGAAAAACAAGCGTTCAGACTGTGAGCGCAGTTGCCTCTCCACAGATCTGACCTGTAATCTGGTCTGGTTTGGTCTCAGTGATGATACAAAACTGTGAACATTTCCAGACAAAGCAATAACATAATGGAGAAAAGAATCTGGAGGACCATCTACTGGAAAAGTTGCACCATTTAACTTCCAGGAAGACAAAGCACCGACTGATGCCCTCATTTTTATATTACACATTTATTCTGTTTTCAGACACAACGAGACCCAAAAAGCCCCATGAGAAGGAAGGAGTCGAGTACCATTTTGTCACCAAGCAGCAGTTTGACGCAGATGTGATCAACAACAAGTAGGATTGGAAAGGATTTAAACAGACGAATAAAGTTGATATAAAGTTGATTGTGTAATTTGCTGTGCTCTAAAACACTGTGTGTAGATTCATAGAGCACGGTGAATATAAGGAGAACCAGTACGGCACCAGTATAGAGGCCATCCGCTCAGTCCAGGCCAAGAACAAGATGTGTATTGTGGACGTCCAGCCGGAGGTGCCACTGAGCTGCAGATCTTTAATCCATCACCAGACCAAATCTCATCTGCTGTTGTTCTCAGGCTCTGAGGCGTCTGCGCACCGCTGAGTTCAAGCCCTACGTGATATTTGTGAAACCCCGAATCCCGGAGAGCAGAAGGCGACGCAGTGCTGCAACATCACCAGGAGGGGGCGACCACGGACGCATCACGGTCAGTGTCTGCAAAATGACTGGGAATATTGTTTTTAAATAAATTCATCAGTGTTTTTGTAAATTATCATTAAGTTAATCTAAAAAAACAGCCGATAGATCAGTCGATTAAGCAAAAAATGAGTTAGTATGGAATTTTTTATTTATTTAAATTTGTATTTAATTCATAAAGATAAATAGAAGATATTATATTGATATATCAATGTGAATGAAAAGGAGCAGAAAGACGTGTGATTAACACAAAAGGACAATTCATACTTAATACTTTTTTAGCAGATCATGTTTGACAGTTCTTTTAAACACTTGAATGGACAATTACATTAATCAACACAATAATAAACGTTAGCTGTAGCCCTAAATTTAAATTTAATAAAGGACCTGGTTGTATATTTAAATTTAAAAAGTCCATCTATAACCCACAAATACTAATACTTCAGCACTACATGAGTAGCCATGTTTTGTTGTTTTTAAATGAGTTGACTGATTCATCGCTGGGAGACTGTTGCAGAGACTAAATTATGATTCCGGCAGTTCTGTCAGAGCTTCACTATCGCCTCCTTAACTCCTCAGTCTCTCAGTTGTGAATCTCTCCCACCGTGACCCGTGTGTCTTCAGGACGAGGACCTGCAGGAGATGCGTCAGTCGGCGGCACAGATCGATCAGCAGTTCGGGCACATGGTCGACCGGGTGCTGCTCAAAGAGGACTCGGCCAGCGCCTGCGCGGAGCTCCGGGGGGTCCTGGAGCGGCTGGAGAGGGAGGCCTTCTGGGTGCCCCTGGGCTGGGTGCGCCCGTGACCCCGCCCGCCCCTGCTGGACCTGCCCCTGCTGGACCTGCCCCTGCTGGACCTGCCCCTGCTGGACCTGCCCCTGGACCCACCGGGACAGTCCCCAAACCAGGAACCAAAGGGAGACGACGATGTCATTCAAGTGGCCCTACGTCCTCTTTGTTTTTCATGAATTCAGGCCTCATGGAAAAGGGCCCATGTTAAGCTTTTCAGGCTTTTGAACCAGTTACAGAAGCACATCATTATTTTTTATTTATATATCTTAAAATTGAGGTATTTATTTTCTCATAGCAAGGAACAGTTGGACATTAAAATGGAATAAGCAACATGAATTTTGTCTGTTCAGAGCAACAACTTTCAGAATACAAGAAATTCTTAACTACACTTTGCTATTTGCCTAAATTTTAATGAACAGACATATTCAGGCTTTAAACGACTCGGTGAAGGGCCTGTCGTGATAACAAATGTTGAAATACGACGTTTTGCTGAAGAAAAGATAAAACATAAACCATAATATTGACTGACAGTAATACGAAAAAAGTAGAATTATCCCCATTATTCTAAACTCTTTACTATGGTTAAAAACAGAAACTAGAGAATACATAAACGAATACATAAATAAAAATGGCTGATTTAAACTGATTTAAACTCTTTAGTGCTCAGTCTGTATCTATAATAAGTCAGAGAAGTCATTTATTAATCCCGCTACAGCTCAAACCTCATCAAAACAACCGAAAGTGTGAAAGACCCCAGTACAAACGGTAAAAAGGTAAAAAGTCACATTTTTCTATAGCTCTTTACATCAAGGAACCGCTCACCCGTTCACACACTCGTGACAGGCCTATGAAGGGGTTTGGAGGCAGGATGTGGACATGAACTGAGCAGTGATTAAGCCTGAATATGTCTAAAACTGTTCATTATAAATCAAGTCTTTGTGCTTTTTAAGGCTAAGATGGAGTTAATATAAAGTGGTGTTTTTATTGAGAGACCATTGAACGAAAGCTCAAAAAGTCGATTCAGCCTAAACTGGGCCCTTCCTCACCTCACTTCCTCACGTCACTTCCTCACCTCACTTCCTCACGTCACTTCCTCACCTCACTTCCTCACCTCACTTCCTCACGTCACTTCCTCACCTCACTTCCTCACGTCACTTCCTCACCTCACTTCCTCACCTCACTTTCTCACGTCACTTCCTCACCTCACTTTCTCACCTCACTTCCTCACCTCACTTCCTCACGTCACTTCCTCACATCACTTCCTCACCTCACTTCCTCACCTCACTTCCTCACCTCACTTCCTCACCTCACTTCCTCACCTCACTTCCTCACCTCACTTCCTCACCTCACTTCCTCACCTCACTTCCTCACCTCACTTCCTCACCTCACCTCACTTCCTCACCTCACTTCCTCACCTCACTTCCCGACCTCACTTCCTCACTGTAGCTATCGTAACAACCGGACAAACTGCAGCTTTTTTGACTCCTGTGGGCCACCGTAGCATGGACTTTCTCTCCGTTTTCCTTTTACCGAATGCTTCCCGACCACTTCTCCGCAGTACCGCAGCAAGCAGCAAAACGAAGCAGCAAAGGAAGCAGCCGTAGCCATGACAACGAAATGAATGCTCTTTGAAACCAATGTCGCTGTTTATTCTTTCTGATTTGATATAAGGAATGTGATATTTTTACAAGCATGACGTAACGTAATCTTCAGTGTAAATACTGTAAAATAAGTTTCTCTCGTGCCAACGAAGACACTCGTAGCACTTCAATGCAACTGTTTACCTGCAAACCCGGCGACTGGGAGGACTTTTGTAGAGCTCCTCATTTCTGTATTTGAATGTTGTGAATGGAGATGTCCGTCCTCGTAAAGCTGCACTATGTAACTTTTTGGTTGGGGGTTCGTCACCTGCTTGTTTCTCTGTCATTGCTTTAGATTATTCCACAGTATCACGTTCATCAGCTCTACTTTACATTTATTCAGTGTTAGCTGGTTTTATTGCTCAGAAATACATAGAAAACAGATATTCTGACTGTGAGCGGAGTCGCCTCTCCACAGATCTGACCTGGAACTTGGTCTAGTTTGGTGAAGATCGAAAGGTTTAATGCTGTACTGTGAAACATTCCAGACAAATCAATAGCATCTCCATGGAGAAAAGCATTTGAAGGACCCTTCACCAGAAAAGTTACACAATGCAGCTTTAAGGTTCAGGGTTCAGACAAGTTAATATTTGTCTGCTGGAAATCCTACGTTATTTGTATTTGTTTGCCACTTATTAAAGCTAAACTAAAATAGAAATGAATCAGATTTGAATTGTGTTTCCATGATGATAGAGAGAGAAACTCATGGCCGATGAGCTTTGTGTATTAATATTCTTTGGCCGATGTGTAGAATCGATTTTGACCCAAAATGTGTCATTTAAATGGCTCCAAACTCAAACACGGCACATTTTAAAACCATAAACCTGCATGAGAGCTGTGGCGTCACGTTCTGTGCAGTTATTTCTTCGTGCAAAAGTGCTCAAATGAAGCTTTATTTGTCCTCTTTGGGCAACAAAACAAAATATCGGCCTGTGCTGGAGATTTAAGGGCGACGAGTCATTAAAACGTGCAGAAATCGCCCGGTCTGTCTCAGCCGAGTGTTGTTCCACTTAAAGCTCCATCCGCAGGTTTATAGGTTTATTTTCTCAGCAGAACTGCAGACCTGTTCCCACCCTCACCTGCCCTTTCAGACCCGCCTCTGCTCTTCTTCTGACAGAAGTAACGTAGAGGCCATCTAGTGGTGATATCTGAGAATACAACAGCGGCGGGTCAGACTAAGTACGGACGGAGGCTTTAAGTCGATAAAAAAAAGAAAAAGATGTTCTGAATATTACCAACAAAAGCTTGATCCACAGTGACTATTAAAAGACAAATGAAAATGACAAATTGTCCATATTATTTCATACTTTTTGTCTTAAATAATATTGAAGTAATGGAAATAACGGTTTAAATTGTGATTTCAAATTAAAATATAATCCCTACTGTCTCGCTAAAAGTCAGTGTGTTGTCCTTGTCCAAATGTCAAAAACTGTTCAAGTATTAAAACTGGACGTCTGTTGGTAAGAAACAAATAAATGAATTGACTGCGGTGATTTCCAGTGGTGTGAATGGGACACAGCTCGTTCACAGCTGTTTGTGTCTGTGGTGTTTTTAAAGCTGTTTGAACTTTGAATGTCGAGTTTGTGACTTGTACAAAGTGCCATAATAAAGACGATTCAATGGCTCAAGTGTAATGTTATTAATTATTGAAACCTTAAAGGGATTTTCTGATCTATGTTATAATGTTTCCTCATCAAAAACGTCCCAACAAAACACGACTCCAGGGGTTTCTGAGGAGGAGCGAACGTGGTTTAAAACTCACCAGATTAAAAATAGGAGCTTAAACACATCTCGTGCCACATTAACAGAAAAGGACTTGGCAGATTGTGATTTACAAACGATTCACGCTGATGAATTTCCTTAAGACGAGATAAACACGATGAATCCAGAAGGAAAAAGCTCTGGGACGAATGAGCCTTTTACACAGTTTCTATTTGCA
>CM068351.1:39884337-39924337 GCA_034769755.1 Odontamblyopus lacepedii | reverse complement strand
ATGATAGATAGATAGATGATAGATGGATGAATAGGATAGATAGATAGATAGACAGATGATAGATGGATAGGATACATAGATAGATAGATAGATAGATAGATGGATGGATAGGATAGATAGATAGATGATAGATGGATGGATGGATAGATAGATAGATAGATAGATAGATAGATAGATGGATGGATAGATAGATAGATAGATAGATAGATAGATGATAGATGGATAGATGGATGGATGGATGGATGGATAGATGGAGGTGACAGTAGCTCATTTGGGGTTCACTGATCCAAAAGCAGTTTGAGTCTCGTTATAAAACATCATTGGAATGAGGGTCAAACCCACTGACACAGACTAAAGCTGCCGCTGTGCCCTTGGGCAACGACCCAGTGTCTGCAGCCACTGTGAGAATGGGGGAGGTTCCTTTAAGTGCCTGGAGGTGGCGCTATCTGTAGTAATTTGCTTTATATGTCCGGTATTTATTGTTTCAGCGTGTGATTTTTAAGACAAAGAATGAAATGGGGGTGAAGAGCGGAAGAGACATTCATCCATTTACTCAGAATCTACTCACCATCTACTCAGAATCTACTCAGAATCTACTCAGAATCTACTCAGAATCTACTCAGAATTCCAGGCTGACAGATGAGCTCCAGCCCAAACCTCCAGGGTATTTGGAGTTTTATAAATCCTGTGTCAGAGGAAAGGGCCGTGTGCTTAATTCAGACTCAGAATAATTCTTCGAGTGAAACTGTGAGTCTCTGAGGCAGTAAACACCCTCACGGCTCATTTTTTACCGCTGCCTTGTTCAGTTTGCGTAATTGAAAAAGAAGGAAGGCCATTATCGTCCGGGCTTTGACTTTACCTGAAGTCTTTCTTTCTCTGATGCTATTACCGATGGTGAAGGGAATTTAACTGCACAGCGATCCAAGCAACCATGAAAACTGTTTTTGAAGGGAACTTATTTTTTATGAGGAAATAATATGGCAAGAAACAGATTAAAACTGTTGAATTAGTGAATATTTCAACACTGTGTCGATATATTTTCATGGGTTTAAGCTCCCGGTAGAGATCACATTTTTGACTATTTAAAATATATATTGTTTTGTCAATTTAACAGCCCCAGTTTCTCATCACCCTGAATCTAAAATTAAAACATAAAAAAAAACTGTTTAAAGATATCACTTTGTCACATTATACTAACGAAGAAGCTTCATTTTGAGATACTTATTGTTGGTGTGAAAGGAACTGTCTAATGTTACTGTGGCTCAGTTTACAGTATAATTTAAACGTGAACGACTGAGGTCTGTAAAGTTTCTTGGTTAAGTCCTAATGAAAGACTAACAGGAAGTGAAAAAGGACTAACTTTCTAAATTTGGAGAAGGGGGGATTTAACAAGTTTTTTTTAATTCCTCTCACTCCTTTTCAGGCATGTAAACAAATGTGATCGTCCTTGTTTACATTTTCTTTCCTTTTGTTTCTTGTATTTGGAGTTTGCACGTCTGTACTCATGATTTTGTGAACTATGCTCGAAATTAACCAACCATAATCCCCCTGGAGTCTGTGTATTCAGTTTACCTCAGATCATTACTCTCCACCTCACATCCACAGGCGAGGTGCAGAGTGTTAACCCAGGACACATTTCTCTGGTCAAAGTGGACTTGAACTTTCTGTTGGGTGAGCAAAAGGTCGAGCTAGAGGTTGGGTGGTACTTACACTTATTGAGTACCTTTTAAGAATAATTCTACTTCTCAGAGTAGTTTTTAGCTCCATGCTTTTAGTCCTGCTTCAATCAAACTTCATTCATAGAGCGCTTTTCATCCAAAAACTGCTCTGTAAATAAAGTTTGACTGATTGATTCAGCAGTGGATTTGATAGTGGAGCAGTGCTCTTGTTGAGTAAATGTTTTGGTTGTATTCCCACTGTGAGGGAGTCTACAGGTTTTTCTTTTGACAAATTGAAATTATTTGAACATTTGAGTTTCTCGCACAGCACAGCTCCCTCCAATTACATTACCTTTAAACCATAAGTCAGATATTACGTCCAGAACAACTTTCCACTTGTACTGAAGTAATGAGACTGTGGCTTCATTTGTCCAGGAGAGACTCAGTGCGGAGAAGGTTTCATCTGTTTTCGCAACTAAGACATTTCGGATCCCATCCAGAAAGTCATTTTCACCAAGACAAACTGGAATTTAGTCCCAGTTCTTCAGGCCTGTTCTGCCAAATGAAAAGATGACCTGATGAAGCTAATGAACCCTTCTTGTACATTGTACTTAAGGTGCGTTGTGTATCTTTTCAGGTTTCTTCCACCTGTTTGTCTTCTTGGAGATGGTGTTACTTTGTCTGAAATAGCTTTAATTCATGATTTTTGACATGAATCTGTACGTTTCCGTCAGCAGAGTCGCATCAACACTGACTTACCTCCCGACAGCGTCTGCTGAGCTCAGTTCTTCCCCGGTTTCGATGCTGATGAAAGTGTCCGGCAACATGGCTGGGGTCATGAGAATAAAGTGTTTTTCTTCTCAAAATATTAGTTCAAAACAGTGATACATTTGCATCACAAAACATGAACCACTAAAAAGTCAGAGCTCATAATCACTTGGTACTATTTTCTCTCCAGTCGTATCACTGCGCTGCTGCCAGGTGAAGTCGCACAAATCCAACACTTTTTTCAGTAGTTCGGCTTGTTTACATGCTCAGACTTTTGACTCCTGCGACACGAGAGCTAATGTGAGAGCTACAGCGAGAAGTATATGAGCTCGTATAAGATATAAGTATATATATAAAAATAGTGCCGACTTGTGATTATCCAACAAAACTCCAGCTTCAGCTTGTCCCTCTGTCCCTCCTCTTTCTCTGCCCGTTCTCACTCCAGCTGGTGAATTGGGCATCAGTATATTCGGGTTCATAAAGATCTCCCTTTGGCGTCGGTGTCATAGTCTCACATGTTGTCGTGAACTTTCCGAACAGGAAACAGTGAAACAGGCGCAGCTTCACCTGGCGGCAGCGCAGTGATACGACCAGAGAGGAAATAGTACAAAGTGATTATGAGCTCTGACTTTTTCATGGTTCATGTTTTGTGATGCAAATGTCTCACTGTTTTGAACACATAAGGTTTTGAGAAGGAAAATGCTTCATTTTCTTGCTGAACTATTTTCGTCAGCACTGAAACCGGGGATGAACTCGTCTCACCGGACGCTGTCGGGAGGTCAGTCAGTGTTGATGTGACTCTGCTGACGGAAACGTACAGATTCATGTCAAAAATCCCAAACTATCCCTTTAAACGTATCCTTCTCTGTTCATTCAGTTCTGGGTGTTTTGTACGTACACACTTAACACAAATGTGACCAGTGTCTGGTGACGTCTCGTTCTTGTTTCCATGGAGATAGTTAAGTTTAACATCATACTGTGAAACATTCCAAGTAAAGAAATACATCGTCATGGAGACAGAAAATGTAGGGCACCTTTTAGCAACATTATTTTAAAGTAACTTCACTTTTACTTGAATATATTGAGTTTTACTCCCCTCTGTCACGACTGTGGGCCGCGTGATAATGAATCACTGTTTCACCTTCTCTGCTGCTGTTCTGTACTTGATGCATGATTCACTCCTTCTAAATCTGAAGGTTGCTTTGCTCACCTTTCTTAGACCTAAATCTCCGGCGGATGACAGGACCGCCCCGGCTACAGCGCGGCATTATTCTGGGCCCTAAACTGGACGAGGGCCTGTCTTTATCTGCTCTGTAAAGCTGCTGTCACAGGTACATCAGGCCTCGGTACATCAGGACTTCCCCAGACTGACAGAACTGAAATACACACAAACAATGAAGCAGCACCAAACCAGAGCTGCGTCTCATTTCTCTTGCCTCGCTTCCTTCTCCACGATCCTCCATTTTTCAGCTGTCAATCAAACGTGTCATATTAAGTGTTGTCCTAAAGAAAAGCACAGGAGAAAGGCAGAAACACGAGGGGGCTTCAGGAGCAGACATTAGATAAAAGAATCAAACGTAATTGGTCTCAGTGAGGAGTTTACAGCCTCTCTCCTCCCTGTGCTTCCTCTGTGACTGGGACTTCCTCACCCACTTCCTGCAGAGTCGAGGAGAGGAATCAAGGAGAAGGAAGCGAGGAAAGAGAAATTAGAGCTGCCCACTGGCTCTAATTCAGTCAGACCTCAGTACATCAGGACTTCCCCAGCCTGACACAGAAGTGAAACACACTTTCGGCAAACATCGACTCAGACAATTTTATATTTTTGATTTTATTATTTGGACTGAACCTGGACTAAACCAGAACAGGTCTAAACAAGGGCCGCGTCTCATTACTGTTTTCTCGCTTCCTTCTCCTTGATCAGTCTCCTCGATTATGTAGAAAATGAGTGAGGAAGTCCCACTCACAGAGGAGACACCGGCAGGAGAGAGGATATAAACTCCTCACTGAGCCCAGTCAAATATGATTGTTTTATCTGATGTCTGCTCCTGTTTCCTCCTTCATGTTTCTTCCTTCATGTTTCCTCCTTCATGTTTCCTCCTTCCTTTTGTGGTTTTCTTTGACACATTTAACTGACAGCTGAAAATGGAAGAACTACGACGATTAAACCAGAGCTAAACAAGGACTAAACAAGGACTAAACAAGGACACTTTTTAACTGTTGTTTTTTGCTGCTCATTTACACCGTCACAAGAATCATTTGGATGATTTCAGACCTGGAATTGCCCATTTCTACTGAACTAAAGGGAAAAGGAGCTGTTAAATGACCACTGCACTTTGAGCTTTGGAGATGTAGACAGACAAATAATGCAGGATTCAAATGTGTGAATGAAGCAAAACACAAGTGCAGGTCTGTTTTGATGAGTTCATAATATTCATGGTTTAAAGCTCAGAAGAGTCAGTTTTGTGGAGTACAGGACCTTTAATAAAAAGTTTGTTCTTTCTTCATATTTAACATAAAGAATAACAATGATATATTATTCCACTCCGTACCTCACTGGAAATATTCCAGACTAACTATGCTCTTCATTAAAGACAGAATACAACTTTCTGGAGCTAGTACGTCTGCATTATTTCAGTAACAAAACTGATAAAAACATGCTTTTTTTAATTCAGGTCTGATTTTTGTGTGTTTGTTGTTATTTTGCTTTTTTTGGTTAAAAAATTAGATATTCAAGATAGTTTAAGCTGTAAAAAACACAAATACCTGCAAGATGAGCTTAATGCCACACTGTGGAGCATTCCAGGCAATAAGAACATCCCCGTCAAGACAAGCACGTAGCAGAACCTCCGCTCAGTCTGTTTTGCTTCAATCTTATCTTATGACTTACCTGGAACACATTCTAAAAGAGCTGCTGCATTTTCTGGAACATTCTTTATCTGTGTGAGACGTGACTTCATTTGCAGCCCGAACACAGTCTGGCCCTGAGGAAAACAGAACATTTCAGAGTTCATATTTCTGCTGCTGTGGTCGATGGCCTCGTCTCGAGGAGTCGCCTTGTTTCTCCTGGCAAATATGAGCCAAATGTGCTATAAAATATATTTGTTGTTGCAGTATTTTTTTTAATCTTTTGCTCAAAATAAGATAATGTCTGCGTGATATTCAGTAACGTCACAGCTGTATGAACAGTACTCTTGTATATTTGACAGTAATCATCAGTGTAATGTTTGGGTTATGGGGGTGATTTTGTTGTGTTTTGAGTAAAAATGGCACAGAACAAGAACTGTGGAGAGAACGTCTGTGTAGTTATACAGACATTCTGAACTGTCCCACTGCACTTTGAAAAGGAGATTTTCTGTGGTCAAAAAATACAGACGATAACGTATTAGAATATAAATGTGCCGATATTAATGGTGATGATGCACTGACCACATTTGACCACTAAATTGTCATGGTAGGAGTGTGGTTGAGGACCCCAAAGCAGAGACATAGGCGCAGGTAGATGTTTAAACAGGTTTATTGCCGGGATTGAAGGATGTGGTGATGGAAACCGGCTGGAGACATAGACGGAGGGAAGACACAGGGGTAGACTCACGGGTAGACAGACTGGACAACAAGGTCCGCCAGGACGACATGGACAAGCAGGACGACGACGTGGACGTGGACATAGACAAGCAGGACGAGGACGTAGACGAGGGATAGAGAAGGAATGAACTGACAAAGAACAAAGGATAAGGACAGAACTAAGTAGTGGAGCTGATTAGACAATTAGCTGCAGGTGAACCACCGAGCAGGTGATCCACACTGCAGCATTAGCCCAGCCACACCCCCAGAGGAGCAGACAGACACAGAAGGGAGGGGGAACACACAACAAACACCAAACCCTGACATAAATACTGACATTAAACTGTACAGACCTCTGTTAGTTTTATTACTTCACAATTTCAGCTATAATCAAAGTATGAAACTGATCAGATTTGTACATAATAATAACTTAAGATTAAAATCAGAACCTTTGAATATACTGATAATGAAGTTTAGGAAGAGCCACAAATCTTACACGCTCCAGGATCATAAATGGATGTTATGAAACATAGGCAAATGTACATGCTTACAGTTTTCATTCAAATTATTGTTTATTTATTTATTTTGAAATATTACATACAAAAAGACAAGAAGAAAAAGAAAAAGTTTTAATTTTAACATTAAATTTTGAGGACAAAATAATCACACACACTTTAAGGCACTTTACAAATTTAATGCATGTGTTAATTTGCTGATTTTACTGATTTTCATTAACAAGCAACAGAAAAATGACAATGAGCTTTATGAAGACGTTTATAGATTCGTGAAAGTTTAAAATGATCCCACTTCCGGCCACTAGATGGCACAATCTCTACACTGTAAACACGCACGATTGGAGCAGGAGCATTTGTGAAACATTTTCCTCGTGCCTTTTCTCCTTAATGACATTCTCAGTCTAAAGTCTCTGTTTAATTCTCTGTGACTTTCTTTCTCTCCAATTAAAGGCCCTGTACCTTTTCTCCTGCATGTATTAAAGTGGCTCTGGCCCCACACAAATGCTGTATTAAAAAGTAAATCTGCAGTGTCCTGTCTGCGTCTAATAGGAACGCATTTTACTGTCTGATAATCAGGAAGTGCTCGTTAGCATGCTGTTGTTGTAAGCTTTACCCTCATGATAAAACTCTGCTGCAGAGCTGTGAAAAGCACTAAAAACACGCTCAGAATACAGGAGGAGGAAGGAATGACTCTGGACCAAACTGTTGAAATGTATTTGTTCTGTTTTTAAGACGGTAAAAATCAAGTTTTCGTGCCTTTAAGGAGCTCATATTACACTATTTTTGATCTATGTTCTAATGTTTCTTATCAAAACCAGACCCGGAGGTGTTTTGTTTCATTCACACGTTTAACACATAAATCCTGTATGAATGAAACACAACTCCAGGTCTGTTTTTGGACTTTATCACATGATTTAAAGCTCATATTTCGTTCACTTTTGTGTAATATTGCACCTTGAAATAAACGTTGGTGTGGGTTTGGCCAGTGTCCCTGTATGTTACTGAGTCTAAATGTGTGATAGTGGAGCTCTGTGCAGCCTGAGCTGGGGGCCACACTCTCCTCCCCACTGACCCTCTTCATAATGGGAGCTGGAGCAGGACATTTCTGATTGATGACACCCAAACTTTTCCACTCACAACTCAAGTGTTTGGCATCGCTTTCGGTGTCTCTGCGGCTGGAAAAATAAGTACCGCTGCTGACTCTATTACATCTACTACTGGATTTTCTTGGTTTCTTTTTTTATTAGCCAATGATGGTGAAATGTGGGTTAAGTGGTTATACTTCTATCACTTCTGTCCATCACTTATTTACTACTACTATTTACTACTACTAGGCTACTACTACTGCAGTTACTATTACTACCACCAATATTTTCATGAGAACAACATATCAGTTTCAAACAGTCACTTCAGTACGGCCTCTTTAATTCCACATTTCTCTGTATAACAGTTCCTTAAAGGTCCTATATTCCATAAAATGAACTCCTGTGAGCTTCATGTTCATGTTAGAATGTTGTTACCTGTTGTCACACATGTGATTAATCACAAAAAATATCGCACTAATGTTTTTTAATGCAGATTAATCCCACAGTTTCTTCTGAACGCTCCTCTGTGGAAAGTGCGGCTGGTCCTGAAGGCGGCGCAGGTGATTAGGTCAGTGATGAGGTCCATACATGACTTTAGATAAACTAAGGGAGTTTGCAGATGTCGCAGTGATGAACTCTCTGTCCACAGAAGCACAAGTTTAAAACACCAACTTAAAGCAAAACACGGGTTTGATTCAGCGGCACCAGCAACAAACCGAGTGCGACAGGCAGCGTTGGCCGAGCGGCAGTGACGTCAACAAAACTACGACAGAAAAATGTCAATGATATCACTTTTTGATAATAAACTGCATGTTTGTCAAAATATTTTAGTCTTTTTTTAAAGAATAACTGTGATTAATCGTGATTAATCTAAATTCTAAAGTGTGAATAATGATGGTGATGATTAATAAAAAAAGAAAACGAGTTAAAACATGTGTGAATGAAACACTCCAGGTATATTTCTGATGAGGAAACAGCATTATAACAGTTGAGAGAACAGTGTAATATTTGACTTCTCCAGGCTGCACCACAGTCTGTATCATGTCTAAAGTGCCGTGTATCGAGCTCTTTCTACAGGACATTTCAGCTCCGTTCAGCCTCTCCTCCTCAGCCCTGTGAAAGGAGACATGCAGATATTCTACTCACCCATAAGTCTACGGATATTCCAGCTTCCTCCACTTATTACACGGCTTCATCTACAGAAAGGCACCTCAAAGCATCCTTCAAAACCCGGAGCCTAGTGGGATGATACAAGGACTACTTTACATCGGCCTCTGTGTTCATCACATTCATGAGAGGAAGGTGGAGTCTCTGTACTTAAATGTGCTCATTATACAATTTGAACTGCAAAGACCAGACCACAGGTTCATCTCAAATAAGAGAATAGCATGAAAAAGTTCAGTATATTTAACACTGAGTTCAGGAAGTACAATATCTCTATAGAAAAGTTATACTGTGCACCTCTAAAGTTTGCATTTGTGATCAAAAGTTTGGTCAGTTGTTAGAAGTCTAAGTACAGTGCAGTCATTTCCACTGCATCCATCAACAGTTATATCTGCTCTGCTTTTTGGCAGAACAAACTATTCTGACAGTAAAATGTGACAGCACAGAACAGAGCTGATGACCAGGATATAAACTGTGCAGCCAAAGGGAAGTCAGGCTTTGGGCATTTGATACAAACACTTACTCCATGTAGTTCTTGAGTTAAAATCATTCAGTTAAAACGTATTTACATGAAAATAACGTCACACAGATTAAAATCGTTGCATAATTGGTGTTTCACTGTTAAAGCGTTCAGCATAGTTCAAGTTCAAGAGGCTTACTTTACATTCATGACCAAACAGTGATTAAGGTAGTAAAGGTTCCCTGCTGGGGGGTCTGTCACCTGCTTGTCTCCATGTGATGTTATTGCTTTTCCTGGAATGTTCCATGTTATAACTTTCCATTGTGTTTCTCTGTCTTGGTTCAACACGTCAGAAGGGACAAAGTAAACGAGGCTCTAACCCTTTAATCCAGTCAGAGACGTTGTTGGAGGAGAACCCTGGTGCTTGGCAGAAACATCCTGTAATTATTCCACTGATTTTTTGTCACGGTTCAACATCGACACAGGAAAAGGGACCGAGTGGGCGGAGCTTACAGTTCACTCTTAAATACATCCGTCACTCACAGGTTTGGTGGTTGGCTGATTGGCTGACGTCACTTCCGGGTGAGTGAATTCTGTTTGCGAGCTGTTTTGCGAAGCACTCTTACTAGCATCTCTCTACTGAATCTGTTAATCCACGAATCCATCTAAACTAGTGCCTGAGTACTTCGTCAAACCATCGAAGTTTATTCAGCATCTAGCGCTCCGTAATTCGTGGTCTAAGCCTCTCTCTCTCTGTAGTTTCAGCTTGTAGTTTCAGCCTGATCTAGCCTAGCCTGGCATCATGGCTAAAACTCTCGCCCCTCTTTCCTGCTCTAGTTGCAACATGTGGAGTGAGAACCCTGGCTTATTTGATAGTGACAGGGATAGTTGCGCTAAGTGCAGCGTAGTGGCAGTCCTCGAGGCCAGGGTTACAGAGTTAGAAACGCGGATCCGCTCATTGGAGGCTCTCAAGCCGAGTTATAGTCAGGCAGTAGCAGGGACCCGCGGACCGCAGCTTAGAGCGTAGCTAGCGAGCAGCCCCCGGCGCATCCCGTGCGCAGCCGGGACCAGACCAGGACAGTTTTGTGACATTTAGGCGCAGCGCAGGGCTAAGACCAGGACTGCAGATCAGGGACACATAGCTGAGCGCAGGACTCCAGGAGACCAGGGACACAGGGCTGAGAGCAGGGCGCTCCCCGTCCGGAACAGGTTCGCCCCCTTGAGCTGGGCGCGGGACACTCTAGTCATAGGAGCTCCATAGTCAGGGGCGTGGAACTGCCTGCAGCTTCCACACGGTGTTACCCTGGAGCCAGACTGGGTGACATCGAGGGAATCTTAGGCTTTTAAAGAAAAGTAAGAACAGGTACCGCCGGATCGCTATACACGCGAGGGGTAACGATACTCAGGGCCTTGATCAGTCAGAGGTGGTGAAGTTGCAGATAGCGGCAGTTTGTGATTTGGCTAAGTCGATGTCGAGTCCGTGTACTTCTCTGGCCCCCTTCCAAATTATGCCAATTGTGAAATGTTCAGCGCTTTTCAGCTGTCAACCAGTGGTTGTCCAATTGGTGCCCAGAATGATGTCGTCTTCATAGACAACTGGAGGGCATTTGAGGGAAGCCCAGGCTTATACGTGGTGACGGCATTCATCCCACCGCGGCTGGGTCCTCCCTCCTAGTGCAGAATATTATGGTTAGTCTTAGATGACCATCAGGTAAGACTAGCACACAGACTAGCTCAGGAGTGTCAGTGACGCTAGGGAGCAGAGTAGACTAGTGAGGCACTGCTCTGTTAGCGAGAACAGCTCCACACAGGCTGAGACTGTGTGGGCGCCACGTCCAGGGGCCTCCTCTGAGCCACCCTGCATGAACAATTCTCCCAGACCGGCTGAGGTTGTGTATGTCCCACGCACAAAAAGCACAAACAAAACATACCTAAACTCTGATAGGAAAGGTATCAGATCTCCTAACTCAATAGAAATAAATACATGCATCGCAAATAAACAAAATAAATGCATAAAAAGCACAAATAAAACTCAACTAAAGTCTGATAGGAAAGGCGTCAGGTTTCATAACTTAATAAAAATAAATAATTGTGTTGCAAACAAACAAATTAAGCATGTAAAAGCACAAATAAAAGTCAACTGAACTCTGATAGGAAAGCGTCAGACCTCATAACTTAATAAAAATAAATACATGTGTCGCAAATAAACAAAATGATAAGTGTGTAAAATGTGGACTGCTAAACATCAGGTCCCTCTCTTCTAAATCTCTTTTAATAAATGAATTAATTGGCGACTTTAATATTGATCTTCTAGCTTTAACTGAAACATGGCTTCAGGAAAATGATTATGTTAGACTAAACGAATCTACACCTCCAAGTCACGTGAACTTTCAAAGTGCCAGGAGCACTGGTCGAGGTGGCGGTGTGGCCGTCATTTCTCACTCCAGCCTAATTCTCAGCCTCAAATCTAATTATACATTCCGGCTCAGCTTTGAAAGCCTCGCACTATCTATTACGTGCACCAACTGGAAAAACCAAAAAGCTGTTATATTTATAACAATCTACCGACCTCCTGGTCCTTATGCCGAGTTTCTGACAGAGTTTTCTGACTTTATTTCAAGTTTAGTTTTGGAATGGGAAAGGATTGTTATAGTTGGAGATTTCAACATTCATGTTGATGACAGCAGTGAGTGCCTCAGCAGTGCTTTTGGTGCTCTCCTGGATGGGGTCGGTTTTACCCAGAGTGTGAACAAGACTCACTGTCACAATCACACTCTCGATCTCGTCCTAACTTATGGTATTGAGATTAGTGATTTACTTGTAATTCCTCAAAACCCTATACTCTCTGACCATTTTTTAATAACCTTTCAATTCGTACTAAAAGACTATCCAGCTCTGCAGGAGAAAACTATAATGAAAAGAACAATATCAGAAAAATCGGTAGCCGAGTTCAAAGAAATAATCGAGCCAGTATTAAATGATATGCCATGTGACAATGAGAACAACTTTAATCCAATTATCATGGATCAGTTTGTTGATAGGACAATGCTCACCCTAAAATCTGCTCTCGATGTTGCAGCTCCGCTAAAACAGAAAAGCATTAAACCAAGACCTCCGGCTCCTTGGTTTACTCCAGAATTGCGATCACTCCAAACAACACGTAAGGCGCACAGAGAAGCTCTGGCGCCGCTCGCCTCGAGCAGTCTCTGAAGGCATGGAAGCTCTGCCTGCTCTCTTATAAGGCCGCTCTGCGAAAGCACAAACCAGATACTATTCAAACCTAATAGAAGAAAACAAAAGCAACCACAGATTTCTGATCAGAACTTTAGCCAGGCTGACAAAATCGCATACTGCCCATGAGTCTATTCTCCCATCGAAGATCAGTTGTGATGACTTTCTTTAAAACTTCGATTAAAAAATTATAAACATTAGAGCCAAGATCATGAACGGCCACTCCAAAAATCAGCCCGAGCAAATTCTGCAAATCCAGTCTGTAACACCAATATCCCACATAAATCCTCTAACAGCATTAGACAAATTTACTCCTGTCGATGAGGTGGAGATTACCTCCAGTCATCATGTCGTCCAAACCATCAACTTGTTTGCTCGACCCTATTCCAGTCAAACTCCTCAAAGAAGCTCTCCACTTAATAATAGGTTCCATCCATAACATAATAAATATGTCATTAGAAAATGGCTTTGTTCCTCAGTCCTTTAAATATGCTGTAATTAAACCGCTTTTGAAAAAACCTAGCTTAAATCCTGATGAACTAGCCAACTACAGACCTATCTCGAATCTTCCATTTCTCTCAAAGATTCTGGGAACGAGTTGTGGTGAAACAGCTTTGTCACCATCTGCAGGGCAATAATTTATATGAAAAATTTCAGTCTGGTTTCAGAGCTCACCACAGCACAGAAACTGCTCTGCTTAAAAGTGACAAATGATTTGCTACTAGCTGCTGATAACGGGCTGGCTTCAGTCCTGGTCCTACTGGACCTCAGTGCAGCGTTGACACCATTGATCACAACATTCTACTGCAAAGGTTAGAATGTGACATAGGTGTCAGAGGACCGCCTCAAATGGTTTAAATCCTCTCTATCAGATAGGTACCAGTTTGTTAGTGTAAACCAGTGCACCTCTCCACCTGCTCTAAAGTAGCTTGTGGTGTTCCACAAGGATCTGTGCTGGTCCAATCCTGTTTACTCTGTATATGTTGCCATTAGGTAACATTATCAGAAAACATGGCATTAATTTCCACTGCTATGCTGATGACACTCAGCTGTACTTATCAATGAAACCTAATCAGACCGATCAAATCGATAAGCTCAGTGCCTGTGTGAAGGACATCAAAACCTGGATGACCCTGAATTACCTCCTCTTAAACCCTGAAAAAACAGAGGTCATTATTGTCGGTCCTAAAGGTCAGAGAGATTCTCTGTCAGACCAGATAATCTCACTTGACAATGTGAGTATAGCCTCTAGCTCTACTGTAAAAAACCTTGGAGTCGTATTTGACCAAAATCTCTCATTCACAGCTCATATAAACCAAGCTTGTAAAACTGCATATTTTCACCTGCGAAACATAACTAAAATCAGAAAAATTTTGCCTAAAAATGATGCTGAAAAACTTATCCATGCATTTGTTACATCCAGACTAGATTACTGTAATTCTCTGCTCACCGTCTGCACTAAAGGCCAGGGTCCTAACAGGAACTAAAAGACGTGATACCATCAGTCCTGTGTTAAAATCACTTCACTGGCTTCCTGTCGAGTTTAGAATTAAATTCAAAGTTCTCCTTCTGACATACAAAGCCTTAAACAATATGGCCCCATCATATCTTCAGGATGCCATTGTCCCCTATCAGCCAAATAGAGCACTTCGCTCTCAGAATGCAGGATTATTAGTGGTTCCTAGAGTGTCTAAAAGTACTGTGGGGGGGAGAGCCTTCAGTTACCAAGCTCCTGTGTTATGGAATCAACTCCCTGTTGATGTTAAACAGGCACCCACAGTCTCTTTATTTAAGACCAGGCTTAAAACCTTCCTCTTGAATAGCTTATGACCAGGTTACTTAGTTGATGTCACTAAGATAAGCTGCTGCAGGAGATAACAAGCTGGGGAAGTGTGGCAACCTGAGCACTGTCCTCTGTTTCCTCCTTTTTCTCACCAGCATCACTCACTATGTTTCTCATCTGTAGTTTGTTCATTGCTATTCACATGTTGTCCCTGTCCCACTCCCCTGTGAGTGGAACTCTTTCAGACGCCTGATGGCAGCTGGACTCTCTCCTCCTCCTCGCCTGGCTCCTCCTCTTCGCCTGGCTCCTCCTCCTCGCCTGGCTCCTCCTCTCGCCCGGCTCCTCCTCCTCGCCCCTCTTCTCCTCCTCCTCTGGCTCCACGGGCCTGGACATCTATAGCCTGTCCACCATGGAGTGGATCCCTCCTTCACTGTAGTTCTCCCGAGGTTTCTTCTTTTCCCAGGACCCTGGGTTTTTGGAGTTTTTCCTTGCTGAGAAGGAGGGTCTAAGGACAGGGGATGACTGGACAATGTTTCATTTGCTGCTTTACATGAATGTTGTTTATTCCTGTTTTGATATGTCTGTGTGTATGTTTTACTCATCCATATCTTGGAACGCCCTTAGAGGCTACTGTTGTTGCGATTTTGGGCGCTACAAAATAAATTGAATTGAATTGAATTGAACTCGTGGTTCAAAATTGAGCCTCGGCCGTTTAAATCTGAGGACCTGCCGCACGCTTACAACCTCACTGCATCAGGGCTGAAGTGTCCCTGTTTTAATGTTACTGTTATTCACACACACGGAGCTCTCCTGACGACCTCTATTAATTATGGTTTGACGAGTGCGCAGTAATTAGACGGGTGAGCTGCACCAAATGCCACTAATTTCCCTGGAGCTAATGGAAAACACACGTAAAGAGTTCCCCGTGTCTGAGATGAAATTCATAATTCAGAAAAGCAATATCTTTAATAAATAATGAAACTTTGCCGATGAGTTTTAATATTGTATTAAACTGCACTCATGAACGCTGCTGAAAAAATTAGGAACACATTGAAAACGCATCAGATCTCCATCCATCCATCCATCTTCTCCCGCTTAATCCGGCTGGGTCGCGGGGGCAGCTTGCCGCCCAATACTCATAGCACCTGACCCCCCCTATGAACCCCTCTGCAGGTGGTGAGCCCACAGGAGGCATCAGATCTCAATATAAAATAATGGGCAATGTCTTAGGAACAAAAGGATGTGAAGTTTCCACCTACAGGACTCTTCATTTTTATTTTATTTTCACTTTGAGCTCTGATGTGTTTTTGTTCCTTTAGTGTTTTTGAGCTGAGTTTATTCCACAGGTTGGAAACAGTCAGAGCTTTGGGTGTTAAAGAGGCACTGTGAAGCTTTCAGGGAAGGTCTCCATAGGTGTTAATGCTTTGTCTGAAGTGTTTCACACTGGGGCATTGAAGTGTGGCCATAATGAAGCTTTAGTCAGTGGGTTTTGATATTGTGTTAAATCGCTGTCATGTATATTTGTATCTCTGAACGTGAGACAAGGTGCTACAGCTTTAGCAAACACATCCTCACTCCTGACGCCCCTACGTGGCCCTGATAAAAAAGGCACTGGCAGCGGCTCCTGAAGAAGCCCGAGCACAGGGGACCTGGAGCTGCAGAACAACTGTTAGGTTTGGGACACAGTCTGGTCATTTTATAAGAGGAAAGCCGAGGGAGGGATGAGAAAAACAGAAGAAGAGACGGGACAGAGGCAAACCTGATGATAGTATTAGTGTCTTGGTTTTCAGGTATTGGAATAAGTGGAGCAGCAGTGAACCGCTAAATGAGCTTGTTTGCCAATTCATGGGCCCAAAGTGGACAAAAATGTGTATATTTGTATATTTGTATAATTGTATATTTGTATATTTGTATATTTGTATATTTGAATTTTGATGCATTATCATCAGTGACGTCATTGATATTTTATATTCCAGACAGCGGCTTGACGAGCGTCAGGATGCACCAAGGTAACAATACCACCCCACAGTTTTTTTGGACCAAATAAAAAGAAATAAAAACATTTTCACATAAGAAGCTGTCTAATGATGTTTTAAAAGTAAAAACACATATATGACCATTTACCATCGGTATATAATGGTAGTTTAGAATTAAGGAATTAGTTTTACCTTTTAATCAGCCCACAGTGTCTGTGTGTTTGTTGTGGACATTCTCCCAGGAAAAGACATATCAGTAAACGACCTGTTTTTATGGACTCCAGAAGCGGTGCCTGAACACACCGCAGGACAAGAACCTTTTAATCCATCATGACTCCAGCATTGATTTTATTTTCAGATTGTTTTCAGCAGAATGTATCTGCACTGTGGCATCAAAACACTGTGTTTCTTACCAAACTGATGCGACGGATGATCACAGTGACGTCCACGCATCAGCCACAGTCTCTCTCTGTTAATCCGTGACACTAAATGGCTCCTCCAGCCTGAATTTACAAACTTTGCACCAAAAGCACCCAGACGTCTCCAGGCTGCTGGTCCTCTGCTGCCGTGACTCCAGGGTTATATCCAGGGTCACAGTTTGATTTGATGTAGAGCAGCAGAGCAGCGTTCTCCTTCCCTCGCCTGACGAGCCAGAACCTTTCACTTTGTGTTGAAACAGAAGTGTCTGGAACCACATAACTGTTTTACCTGAGGAAGTAAAACAAATAACTGTGTGTACAGAGAGAATCAGGAAACCGTCTAATCCTCCCCAGTCCTTGGAGCCTGTGTCTCTCCAGTGCTGAAAGCTCCTCCTGAATATTCTGGTGACATTCACAGAACAGAAACACGAACACCAGTCCCACTTTAACCAAGGGCTTTTAATGTAGTCAGAGCCTTGGGTTTTTCCTTGTGTTTTTGTAATTCTGAGGAGCTCCTGACCTCCCCCTGTTGACCCGCTGAAGCCGCTGCTTTTCTCATCCAGAATTTAGCATTTCTTCTTCTTCTTCAGTGATTCTAGGCTGACGCCAGATCGTATTTTGTCTTGAGTTTTCAGACTCTACTAAAACATTTTTGGCAGTTTTTGCTAATGTGTGACTATGGTAACTGCTGAACATTCTGCTAATAGAGTTACATGTATAACACCCCAGCGTGATGTCCCTGCACAGTGTACACAAAAACACTCTTTATTTAGACAGTAGAATATCTGTATTGAATATTACATTCTTTTATATTTACTATGTGGCCTTAAATCTGTTTATTCCCTCAGGTTTCATAGTCTCTGGTCTTTGACTTGTTCGAAACAGCTCAAGTTTATGGAAGATAATTTGTTCCATTAGATTTAGAATTTTAAATACCACTGAATT
This sequence comes from Odontamblyopus lacepedii, assembly GCA_034769755.1. NCBI lineage: Eukaryota > Metazoa > Chordata > Actinopteri > Gobiiformes > Gobiidae > Odontamblyopus > Odontamblyopus lacepedii. Next base: position 39,906,772 of record CM068351.1, on the reverse strand, counting down.
TCTCAATCTGAATTTCTCAATCTGAATTTTTCAACTCTGAATTTTAATTGCTGAAATTTTAAGTATATTTTTCAAAATGTTTCAAATTAAAAAAAAACAAAAAAAAACTTTTAAATATTGAGCACAGATATTTTCAAGCCCTCAAATTCAACAGTCAAACTTCCTGTTCAGACTGGCCTGTTCACTCCACCAGACCATAACTGCACTCTCCGGGGCGGCACAGTGGCAGAGAGGCACTCATCCCTCACAGCCAGAGGGTCCGGGCCTTTCTGTGTGGAGTTTGCATGTTCTTCCCGTGTCTGGATGAGTTTCCTCCGGGCTCCAGTTTCTCCCATCAGCCCAAAACCTGCTCCAGGTCTAAAAGAGCTGAGAACTCATTATACGTCATTTAAATACTGTCAATACATTACTAAATATGAATAAAATACAACACTAAATACAATCAATGAAATACTGTCCCACAAACTGTATGTTTTAATCGTATTTCATTAGTTTGTTGTTGTAAGGCGTCCTTAGGTGTCCAGAAATGTGCCTAATAAATAAAATGTATTATTATTATTATTAATTTGGAGCAGAAAATTCACAGTGAAACATTTCACAGCAAAGCTCACGAAGCCGAGGCAGAAGCAGTGGATCCTGAGAGTGCGGAGGACAGAGGCTGTTTCCTGTTGTTCTCATCTGTGGTTCACACTTAAATAAAAGAGAGGAGGTTTTGAAGAGGCTGATTCTGACCAGTCAGACTGGTTCACTGCACCGTTTCCCACTTGTTACTAAAGTCGACTGCATCACTTTGGATCAGTCGCTTCTGCTGTGGCATCTTGGCTCTTTGCTCTGAATTTTTCCCTCTGAATTTTGGGGGTGTTGAATTTGAGGGCTTGAAAATATCCGTGCTGAACAGTGAAAAAGCAAAATTGGTATTTTGAATTTAAAACATATTGAAAAAGTATACTTAAAATTTCAGCTATTCAATTGCAGAATAGGCGGCACGGTGGCTGAGTGGCAACACTCAGACCTCACAGCAAGAAGGTTGCGGGTTCGATCCCCGGGTCGCCCGGGCCTTTCTGTGTGGAGTTTGCATGTTCTCCCCGTGTCTAGATGGGTTTCCTCCGGGTGCTCCGGTTTCCCCCATCAACCCAAAACATGCAGCACCCCTATGAACTAACATCAAGGACCATACTGTCCACCCTCCTGTGGGCTCACCACCTGCAGAGGGGTTCATAGGGGGTCAGGTGCTGTGAGGATTGGGCAGCAAACTGCCCCCGCGACCCAGCCGGATTAAGCGGGAGAAGATGGATGGAAATTGTAGAATAAAAATAATTCAAACATGTTAAAAAATTCAACATTTCAAATTCAAAATCTGATGAAACAAATTATCTTTCATACAAAATCCTCCTAAAGCTGTTCAGGAAAGGTCTATTTCTGTGCTTTAAATGTGAATATGACTGTTTAAATATTGACACCTGCTCAGATGAGTATTTAGCCTGGACCCAGTCTCTATATAACTGCGTCTAAAGCTGAAAAGCCGTCTGTCTGTGAGCTAAAGTCCTTCTCTTGTTGATGTATGAGGCTGAGCTGTTTTCTCCTCGTGTGATGTCTTCACTGAGCCTCTGCTGGAGCCGTCACTGCACCATTGTGTCTTTGTTCTCACTCCAATTATCTCTTGTTTCCTTTTAATCCACACAAACTGCTTTTCTGCAGCGGCCCAAAATAAAAGCGACTGTGATGCCTGATTAAGGAGGGGAGATGACCTCAGAACAGGACGTCCCTTCAGTCACAATGTCACATCAGATGTTCTTCTGCTGTTTCTGGGCTGCCAGTGTCACAACTGTTCAGGAATATTTTGCAGTGTGTCAGAAAAGATTCTTAACTGGGCGTAAAAGTGAAACTTAATGTGGTTATTCGATATCCGCAGTGGTGGAAGATTGTGTTTTGCTACTTAAAGGTGAACTGATTGTGTAACTTCGTCAAACGCTTTTCTCCGTGGAGCTCCATGTTTTTGCTTTGTCAGGAATGTTCCAGAGTACAGACAGAAACAAGCAGGTTACAGCACTACATTACAGTTCAGATCTGTGGAGAGTCGCTCCTGAAAACACAAGGAATTATAGCAATAGAGACATCACCAGATGGACTTGTTAAAAGTCACACCATGGAACATTCCAGGTAAAACAATAACATCTCCATGGAGACAAGTGAACCCTCCATCACAGAGGTTTGCCAATGCACCTTTAAGGACATTGTGCAGATACGGGGAAAAGTAAAAGCATCACATGAAGTAAAAGTGTCCCTCCTGTCCCCTGTTAAACTCATCTTGAGTGAAAACCTGCAGAGACCTCAGTCCCTTCAATAAGAACAAAGAAAACGTGTGTCTGTGCTCAAAACCTTCAGGAAAAAATGCTTCACCAAATGTAAGAATCTATTAAAATACTGAAAATGTCAATTGCATTAAGATCCTGGAATTGGACTTGAAATGACTAAATTATGGTTATTATGAGATAAACAGATAAAAAACACTTTCCATCAGGTTTATGAGCACTGCTGGGGTTCAGACGACATTCTAAAGGCCAATGTTCTATAGTACAGAGAAGATGCAGCTAAAATGTGAAAATGTACAATGATTCTAACATTTGAATTCGTACATCTGGACCTGAATAATCATAACGCTCCATTAGATACATGGCTAAAGGTGCATTGTGTAACTTCTCTGGCGGAGAATCTGACAAATGCTTTTTTCAGAGAGAAATTATTGCTGTGCCTGGAATGTTTCACAGTGAACTTTTCTACCTTCATGGAGACTAAACCAGATCAGGTTACAGGTCAGATCTGTGGGGAGGAGACCCGCTCACCGTCAGAGCCTGTTTTCTAGAGCAATGACAAATCCATAGAATCAAGCAGGTGATGGACTCCTAATAAAACAGTTATAAAGTGCACTTTTCACATATCGATCTAAGTTTGGGACATTTTGTGTACACCTCTCCTATAAATAACTGCTTGGTGCGAGGAGCAGGATGGAGGATCCAATCTGAAAGGTAAAAACTCAGACCTGACTTCAATCCACCTGCACGAAAACTTCAAAAACGTACATTTCCAAACCGCTCACCCAGTCGTAACGGACAAACTTTGCAAATGCGCCGGAACTTTTCCCGCTGACTTCAAAGGCGTTAATAAGGCGGGAGCGGACATGGGCAGATGCAGACCTGGGCAGATGCAGACCTGGGCAGATGCAGACCTGGGCAGATGCAGACCTGGGCAGATGCAGACCTGGGCAGATGCAGACCTGGGCAGATGCAGACCTGGGCAGATGTGTGGGCGCTTTGAGAAAACGCCGGCTTCAGCTTTGAGGTAAACAGTAACAGATGCTGCTGTAATGTGCCACTAATACAAAGGCTGTGGAATCTGCACAAACATGTTGCACCAAACGAACACGGCAGAGTTCAGCTCGTACACGCCGTCAGCAGGAGTCCGGCTCTAGGGGGCGCTAACAGTGGGTTTTATCTTCCTGTAAGACGTATGTGCTGAGGATTCTCCACAGTTCAAAAGATACTTCTATATTTTTAAGGCTTTTCTGATCTATGTTCTAATGTTGTTTCCTCATCACAAACAGACCTGGAGTTTGGTTTTGTTTCATTCACATTTCATATTTCATATTTCGGCTGAGCTCTTCTCTCAAACAGAAAACACACTGTTGCACCTTGTGGTAATACAGGAAGTGCTCCATTGTGTTTTTAAACTCCACACGCCCTCACTAGAATCATCTGGGTGATTTCAGGCAGGAATTGCCAACCTTTACTATCCAAAAAGTAGCTGTTAACTTGAAACCACAGACACGCTCCCATAGGTCCAATATAAAGTGTGTTTGAGTGTTACAGGTTCTACTGTAGAAGCTCAGGGCATTGTTATTTATCCATTACTATAACAGCTCGTACTCTGATTCATATTGTTCTACATCGAGTGCTTGATGTGGCTCTTTTAATTACCTCAGACCACATTTGATTAGGAAATAAGCAGCCGAGCTAATTAGCAACCTGACACGAACAGATTTCAACTATACAACTGTGCAAACAGGCAATTATTCATTCAGCGTCACCATAACTGCACATGGAGATCCCTCCAAACTCCACCACGGCGCTCACACACTCTACAGGCTGCAGTATGTTTTTATTGGCATTGAGTTGTTTGGCAGTTTGTGTTGTTAGCAAGAAAAGTCCCGGCGTAATGGTGCGGTCAGGAAAAGGTCGGGCGTAATGGTGCGGTCAGGAAAAGGTCGGGCAGGTTCTGTGGGGCCACAGAGTTACAGAAGGACATGACCTCAAAACAGTGGAGAAGATTTATACTTAGTTTAGCAGTGAGTTTTGTGACTTTCTTTTCCCTTTATGGTACGTTACTCTATTCATAGTTTGCAGTGACATCGTGTTGGGGGTGATCTACATGCATCTGTATGGTGGAATGTTCAGCTGTTACCACGGAGACACAATAAACACATTAGCAAACGCTCAAAAAGTTTTAAGATGATGTGAAAACTCAAGAAAAAAACACAAAATGGATTTAAAAACATTTCCAGGAGCCTCAGTCGTTCATGGTCCTGTTTGGGTCTAATTTGATTTTCAACAAAAAGGTGAAAGTAAAAACTGTTGGCTGAAGCTGACTGTAATTTTATGAATGAGAAACTTATTTAAGCGCACAATCACCTCACCAACTTGGTCCAACTAAATCAGGTCTTCTTATGGTCAGAGTGTTAAAATAGCTCAGATTAAAGTCTAACAGACAGAGCAGTGCCTACAGTTAGCTAAGCATCAATAGAGAATGAACCTCTGAACTCGCAAAATCATTATTCGAAAAGGAGCCGTGGTTAAAACGTGATATTTACGCTGCCCACGTTAAACATTTTTAATTTAAAGGTGCACTCTGTAACTTTCATGGGCTTAAACCTTCCATTTATTTACTCATGTTCAAAACTACATTATTGCTGCTACTGTTTTCTTGCTGTTGCAACACTGAAATTTCCCCACTGTGGGACAAATGAAGGATCTTATCTTATGTCTTCTCTTCTCTTAAAACCTGCTTTGTTGCTGTGAGCGGGGGCGCCTCTCCACAGATCTGACTTGTAACTTTGGCTTGTGGAGCTCTTGTCTTCAGTATAATGCCACACTGTGGAGCTTTCCAAACACAAAGCATCTCCATGGAAAGCAGGAAGTTAAAATATCTTTCAGTAAAATGAGCCCAGAAGCCGGATGGTGTGTGGCCGTGACCACTTCAGCGGTGAATCGGTGCTGAAGGCCAAACTCTTCCTCAGGGTCAGAGTCTTGTGTTTGAAAATATTCAGATTTTCTCCTCTTTTGTGTGATATGAAGTACTGTAGTGGTATTTTCTTTTTTTCCAGCACATTTTAACTCTACAATTAGTCACATTTTGGTGATTCACAAGGACTGAGTTGAAAAAATGTGGCCATGAAAACTAAACTAAAGAGTAGTTTTAAATAAGTGCACTATATTCAAACGAATGGCTTGTACGTTTAATGCTATACTGTGAAACTTTTCAGGCATAATCTCTGTTTCTTTCTTCTATCCAGCCATAGCTCACAGATAATAGCCGTTAGCTTTTGCTTTTTCTTTTAGACGCACAATTTATATCAAATTTATGGACTCAATCTTAAGCACTTATATGGATTTTCTGGTGTTTCGTTCAAAAACAGAAATTCATATATATATATAATTTTTTTTTTTTTCTATAGCACAAATCCATTTCCAAAAAAGACCACAAAGAGACAGGGAGGAATTATGTCATTTGGGGCCTTTTTTAAGTGCACTTGTAGACAGCACTTTTGAGGTCCATGTGCCTCTTTATGGCTCTAATGTGTTTTCCAATGTTCACCTTAGTTTTTTGGCCACTAAACACAGGGTTATAAAACTGAACCTGCACTTACCTCCAAAGCTCAAATCACCAGATATGGCAGATGTGAAAGGTCCAACCGTCCGACTATGGACAATTACAAGGCCTGAAAAGCTTTGGAGCAACAGGACGCTAGGCTAAAGTGATGCTATTATATGGAAACATATGGAGACAAAGAAGAGGAAATAAGTTTGGACAGCGACAATGAAGCACTTTTCTATTCTTAAAGAAGATCCTGTATTACCAGATTTGACTCTCGTGAGCTTAAGCCACGTTATAATGTTGTTACCTCCTCAAAAACATATTTAGGTTTTGTGTAATTCTTTATTATTAGTTCATCTACATCCCTAAAGCTCAAAATGCTCAGTTCCACCTTGTGATGTGCAGGATTTGTGTTCTGAACATGTGTGAATGAACAGAACACAGCTCCAGGTGTTTGTGATGAGAAAACAACATTAAAACATAGATCAGAAAATATTATATGGGCCGTTTGAAGTAAAAAAGTTTATGGGGAGAGTTTTTGAACTGTGGAGTAAATGAAATCTCCAGACAGTGAATTATCGTCTTGTTTTGAGCTATAAAAGAAACGTATTATTTTCACTGATTGTTTTCAATTGCAAAAAAGTCACAGCGATTTTATTTGTCAAGTTACAGCCTTAAAAAACTAAAAGAATAATTCGAAAATAATTATAATTTGAGAGTTTTAGAGCCAGACACAGACAATTCATTTCAAGTCTCCACATTTCTTTTATGTCGCCTGAATATTCTGTCACTGTTTGTCCTGGACATGTTTATTTTCTTTGCACAGCTAATTTCATCTCATTGTCTTGGTGTTAATTAATGAAAAATCCAATTAAAATCACTGGGCATCATAATATTTTAGTAAAAGTCAAAAAGAACTACAAAAAAACAAACAAAAAACTACAAACATGGCCGTCAGCGCCCTGCCTTTGACCTCTGACCTTGCTTTACTCTCAGACAGCCCACAGAGAATGAGGACAGCGCTGTTTATTTGCTCGTATTTCACGGCGTCATGTTTTATGCAAACGCTGATCTGATTTGTAACAGAAATAAATCACTTTCACAACAGGAGCCACTGCTGCAAAAACAACTTTATCTTTTAATTGACTCACATTAAAAACACACAAAGCTGCATCACAGATTAGGAAACTGCAGTCCGGCACGAACATCTGAAGCTGAAGATACGGCGGCGATTTCAGATCCACCGCCTCTGTCCACGGAGGGTGAGAGACACAGACAGAAGCTACAGATGGAAATCATAATACAAAACCTCACAGACATTTGACCTCCTCCTCCTCCGGTGACGTGAGCGAAACGACGACGGCGCGATTTCGAGTGTCGACAGAGAAACTACATTAAAAGTGCTGCACCTGAGCCATAAAGTTCAATTGGTTTTGCTTCAGTATATTTAGTAAAAGCTGCTCTTCGGGTCAGAATGAGACTGTGTGATGTTTGAATCTAATTATAAACAGTTGTAGCATCTGCAAACTAGGAAATGCTCTGTTAGCATGCTAGCTGTTATCTGCATTATTGTGACAGCAAAACTCGGCTCTGGCCTCTGAAAGTTGTGAAAAGTGTTTATAAAATCCTCACGAGGAACTACCGTATTTTTCTGACTTTAACTCCCATCTTTTCTGGGTTTGGGTGCGACTTATCCTCAGGTGTGACTTATATTTGACATTAGGCCACAGATCAAATACATGAATCATTTATATGAATCAAAAAGTAAAAAACAAATCATCTGTTTTTTCATTTTGGTTTTAGAGACAAATAATAAAGAAAATAGTTTTTTTTTTATTTTCTTAATTTTGGTTCTATATTGAAAACCAAATGAGTGACACACAGATTCTTCTCTGTTCGGTTGTTTTTATTACTATAACTTCTCTAACTCGCCTTTCAAGACGAAATGCAGGTTCAGTTCTTGGGCTCTGATTTCATAAAATGAATTTCTCCCAAAAAGCGAGTCTGAAAAATACGGTAATATAATAACCGAGGAATAACTTTGGACCACTGCAAACTGTTTAAAATGAACTAATTCTGTTTTGTCCATTTCAGGAAAGTAAAGATGAGGCGCAGCACCTTTAAGTTTCTGTGGGTCTTCGTCACACAGGATTTTCATGTGAAGCCACAATGTTTACAGAGAAATGCAGGAGGAGATTTTGAGGACAACCAACCTGCATCTTGGTCTTGTAGAAACTTTTTCCATAACAGTGATTTTCATTCTTTTCTCACAATCCCATTTAGTGCTTCTGGTGAACTGTGAACAGAAGTGCGTTTAAAAAGGTGAAATAGTGTAAGAATAAGTTTGCTGGGCACATTACACTGTATAAAACGAAAGCGAACGCTCCATTCAGGCTCCTGATCTCAGCCGGGTCCTTATGTACACTCACTGTAAACGCTCTTTACGCTGACGGGAAAAGGTCAGGAAATATTCAGCTCAATCACACTGTCGACTCTGTTCCCTGTTCTATTAATACATATTTATATTCTCTGTAAGGTGCACTGTGTAACTTTTCTGATGCAGGTTCCTCTACTTGCTTGTCTCCATGGAGATGTTTTGTCTGAAATGTCCCGCAGCTCAGTATTAAACTTTTATCAAGTTACCGGTCAGCTCTTTGGAGAGGCGACCCCACTCACAGTATGAACACATGTTTTTTGAGGTATTTTATCAACAGAACACAGATGATCACATAAATGCAAAGTAGATGAAAAGATCAAGGTAGATTACGTTTAAAGCTCTACTGTGGAACATTTGGCAAAGCAATAACAGAGGCAAGACGGTGGCGCATCACCGACCAGGAAAGTTGCACAGTGCACCTTTATTGGAACCTCTGCCTGAGACAGATGTAAATGAGGAATAATAAACCTTCTTTATGCACTGAAACCAAACCAATGACGAGTTTGTCTGTGAAATACAAACGTGTAAAAGGTCAAGTGTTTTTTTTCAAGCTTTAGCACATCTGAACCAGCCTTAGGTAAAATGATAAAAATCTGAACAATACAAAAACTGGAGATGACATCAGTATTTTCCACATCAGAACGACCATAAAGCGTCTCGGCTCTACACATTCACAGCAGGGTTTCACAGCGGGGCCAGTCCCTCGTCCTGCAGGTAGGGGGCGACGGCACATGGCACAGAAAGCAACACTGCAGTCCGGTGTATGCATCAGCGAAGAAGAGAGATCAATACATGCTCTTTGAAACCTATCGTACACACAGTTTATTTGGCAGTGAGCGACTTCTGAGCGTGTCCTTTTGATATAAACATGTTGCATTGTGGGAAGTCGAGTCCCCTGCGAAGTCCTTCGTGGTGTGCGCTTTTTGGAGTTTATCTAGCAAGTCCGCTGACGCCTCCTTTGTCTCCTTTAGTGGCTTTTTTGGGTGACAGAGCTGTCGTATTCACAGGTGCCTGTCCCGTCCCGGGGTGTTGCAGTCCTCCTGTAGGGGGCGCTCTGGTGGGACAGGACAGGGGAGGATCAGCAGGCGATCTCCTCCAGCGTGCCCAGCGCAGTCTGCAGCGGCACGGCCACAGTGTGACTGATGGACTCCGAGTGGTTGGCCACAGGGTCGCACGAGCTCTGCAAAATACGAGAACGTCATTTAAAGATGCACTGCGGAACTTTCTGGGTCCGTCACCTGCTTGATTCTGTGGAAATGTCACTGCTCTGCCTGCAGTTTTCCACAGTGTGACATTCAAGGCCAATGTTACGATATTTTCTGATCTATGTTAAAATGTTGTTTCCTCATCAAATAACCTCATTGTGTTTTGATTCATTTGTCACGTTTTCATGAGAGCTTTAATTCAGAATAAAAATACTTTAATTCAGAATAAAAATACTTTAATTCAGAATAAAAATACTTTAATTCAGAATAAAAATACTTTAATTCAGAATAAAAATAATTCTGCTTTAAAAAGACCATGTAAACACTTAATTGCTAATGATTATTTGACTTAATTGACTTAATTTTGACGTAAATAGATTTTAGTTTATTCCAATTTTAAAGCCAAATGAATTTATTCCTCGATCATGTAAACATTTGTTCTTCTTCTAATAACTTCGATCTGAGCAGCTGAAGTGTTTTCTTCTGTTCGACGTAAATCCGTTTGTGTCTCTGTCCAATCAGAACCTTCCCCACCCCCAGACACTGAGTGGAAATAAATTAAGGCAATTTAAAGCAGAACTAAGTAACTTCAGCGGTAGAGCTCCCCCTACAGGTCTGTGTGAGAATGAAGTGTTGTAAATACTCTCCTCTCATCTGCTCACGTTTGTTTCCATAAAGCCGATGAACAGTGAACAACACAATGTCTCAGGTGGGTCATGGTTCTTTTACTGTTTAATGGTGATTGATTTTAATCTTGTACTTGAGCTCTTGTAAAATTATATGTACGAGCGGCCGGAGCTCCTGGAGTTACTCAAACTGCATCAGTACAACAGTGATATGAACAGTGCTGATGAAACTCAGTGTCAGTAACAATATCTCCAGAGCTGCGTCTCTTGGACTCTTCTCTTTCCTTGAGCTCTGCTGTTCTTCAGACGCCTTCCCCAGATTTACTCGTGTCTGAGCTCGGCCTCTGTCCGATTTTCTTTTCCTCTCGTCCTCGGCCGTGGCTCCTCACACATAAACACAGATATTTATTCCTGCAGTGACTGAGCGCAGCGTCAGTACAGGTGAGGCTCTGTTTTCTGAGAGCAGCTGAAGTGTGGTCAGAACAGAACAGACCCTGAGCTCAGATCCGGGAGGAGCCGAGCTGCATGTGTGGTTTTTCCTCCAGAGGCAGAGGCACCAGTGACTCCTTCAGACACCCAACATGTCACATGTGACCATCAGAGGCTTTAGACACATTTAATTAGGTTAAACACTTACTTAGTTCTGCTTTAAAATGTTTTCATAATGATTATTTCCATGTAAACTTGGAGAATATTTTAATTAAAAAATATTTAATTCCGAATAATTCATTTGGAATTAAAAACATCATGTAAACGTGACCAATGACACAAACCCCGTATGTTCAGCTCTTCTCTCACAGTAAACACTCTGTTCCACCTTGTGATGTCATGCGGTAAAACTGGATGTTCTTCACTGTGTTTTTAAACTCCTGATCACAACTTTCTAAATCCACTGTTTAACTTTACTGAAATACACATGAAGAATAAAGAATCTTTTTAACCCGTGAAATTTGCCACAATCCATTTCGATCTGTTTTCGTTCTGACAGATCCAAGGTCCAAACTGGCTGCAATTTGTTCACTGAGAATTGTCCAATTTTACACTGCAAATATCTGCTGAATAAACCTCTTCTTAATTGATTTATGTTTATTCACCTTCTGGTAAAAGGGAAATATCGAGCTCATGGACACGTAACAGCTGAAACCCACTGAATCAGTTTGTGCTCCAAACCCACACATAAAAAATAACACATTAACCAAACAAGAGCCAACAAATCCTCTGCTGTCTCTCACCTGCTTTTTATTATTATTATATTTACCCCAAAAACACTCACATTTGATATACGTTTGAATATATAGATCATAATATAGAAGCAGAGGAAACATGGACAAACAGATGAATGTTTGGATGGACATGAGTGAGACGAGCAGGACCTCAGATAAACTAAAGATCCTTCTGGGATCTTCACACTCATGTTGGTGAAGAGGAGATGGAAAGGCTGAGGTGGCCGGTGGTTCTGCTGCCGAGGGAGGATCAGGACATAGGAGTGGGTTGAAATGTGGAAAAAAAAAGAGGATGAAAAAGTGCATTTGATGTTTTCCTTTTTGACAGGCCGCTGACAGCAACATGCACAACGGAAATGAGGCAGGACAATAATAATCCTGCTGCTTACTGTAGAGCTAAATATATTAGAATTACAAACACGGACGATACGGGAAATGGACATAAAGTTTGAAAATAAAATACGTTTCAATGATCTGAGGCTGTGGATTTCAGAGAAGGTCAGAGCGTTAGAGCAGGACTGGTTCAGATCCAGAACATGCTGCAAAGTCCAGTCCTGTGCAAAGGTTTTAGGCAGGTGCTTTCAAAAATATGAATCATGATGTTTGTTTTTATCGGTTTCTAAAGTGGAAAGTGAGCGAACAAAAGAAAAAGTCACTAAGAACGATCTTCAGCGTAAAGAAGAGTCAGAAGTTGTGTTGGTGCTGGTCCCACAGGCCCTGACCTCAGCATCAGGGAGTGAGTCTGATTCCCTGAAGAGACAGAAGGATGTGAGGAAGCTCCATCCACACAACATCTGAGCTTAGTTCTTCTACATGTTTGGAACAGTGACCAGCCCAGTTCCTTCACAAACCGTCTGCTGTAAACCTAGAAGAACTGAGGCTCTTCTGAAGGCAAAGCTCACACTGAATACTGATCTGATTCACATTTCTCTTTTGTTCAGTCACTGCATTTTGTGGATTGGTGAAAATAAATGATGAACACTTCCATTTCTGAAGCATTCTGAGTTTACAGCATTTTTTCCTGACCTGCCTAGAACTTCTGCACAGTGCAGTCTGTGTGTCTGTGTTTATTTTGATTATTAATAATGTAAAACGACCCCTGAAAGGTAATAAAAGATCATTGTTGCTCGGGATGAAGCGTCGGCTGAAAATGTCAAACTGAACGAGAAAGTCAAGCTCCATTCACTATTCTGAGCTGGAGCCAATTAAATGACATGCCCTTTAATACAAATTGCATGTCATTTAATTTAATGAAAGGTTTTTAAATTTTGTAAAAGAAAAAAAAAAATCCACAACTGACACTCATTTTTCTCTATTAATAACGATAATGATAAAAGGGAATTATGTGTTGAAAATGATCTGAGAGCAGCTTTTGAAATCCACCGTTTAACTTCATTATTTATAAATGAAAAAATAAAAATTGTTTTAACCCACGAAATCTGTCACAAAAAATGTTTCATTCTCAGAGTTAAAATTTCCAAACTGGCGACTTCCTGGGAATTTTGCACTTTAAAGCTGATTTTTTAATTTAGGATTGTTGAAATGAGACAAACACACAGACGATTCAAAACATGTAATTTCAAAATTCAAAATAAAAATAATTGTCATTTTCAGGTAAGAAAGTAAGAAATTCATCTGCATTTTCAATTCAAAATCTGAGGAAATAAATGATCTGCGTTTGGATTTTCGAAGTGTAAACCTGAAAAACTCTTATCAATCTGACTCAACTAAAATCTACTCACAAAACGTATCTGTGATTATCTTTAATTAGCAAAGACGGCCTGGTTTTGTAACTTCAGATTCATCCCGTACTTTCGTACTTTGAGCTCCGGATAAACCCTGTACAAGTCGAGCAGGTGCACATTTCCTACATTAAAATCCATTCGCTTCCATCTGTGTTTCCATGACTTTTTCAGCCTCTCTGAAAAAGCATCAGCGTGTTAATCTTTCCCGTTTGCTGATGCAGCTCAGATCCTGGGCTGGTTTGATCTGCTCGATGGAAAAGGCTTAAACTGAGCACTCACCACCTCCTCAGCGTGGCTCTCCTCCTCCTCCTCTCTGCTCAGTAAATCCAGTATTCTCTCTTTAACCACCTGCGAATCACAAAAGCAGAATGCAGTTTGTTTAATGGGCTCATAATATTTCATCTGTGACAGTGAAAAATGAGAACCGCTGCCATTGCACGAAATATGACATGTTTGGAACGGTCCAAAGTCCTCAAAATGACACTGATACGAGAAAAACTGGCTTTTTAAAATGCCTTTCTGATCAAAATCTCTTTGCACTGTTCATGAATCCAGTTTTCCAACAAAAGAATGGACTGAACAGAGCAAAAGGTTCCATTACATGACATTTTTACTCTTGTGAGCTTTAGGCCATGTTGTTGTCATCAGAAACAGACCTGCAGTTGTGTTTTTTCATTCACACATGTAATCCGGCATTATTATTTAGTTTTATTTATTCGTTTATTTGATTGGGACAATGCGCCTTAATGAACACACATGACAAATGCATGAAAGTAAAAACGGCAGAAGGATCATTTCAGCAACATTTAGTTTCCAGACTCACCAACTGCACAATCCTACAGAGAACCACACAATTCATAGTCACTTTTACACCAAACTCCATTAACATTCACTCCGCTCAGTGTCCACACTCCACAGGCAACGCACAGCACCAAAAAATCCCAGTCAGTCTTAGGCCCCGTTTACACGTACACGGATATTTTTTAAAATGTCCCTTCGTTTGTCCCCATCATTTACAGGCAAACGGAGAATTCGCCTCTGAAAACGAATCTTTCTAAAAACTCCGGCTAAAGTGGAGGTTTTGTAAAACTCCAGTTTGGCGTTTGTAAAGTGACATAAACGGCGTTTGAGGCGGTGACGCCAAAGTGAGACCAGTGTTCAGGTGTTTCTGTGGTGATGATCAGAAGCGTCAGAGCCGCAGTCGTGTCACTTCTGCTCAAACACTCGTCCTGTGTTTGCATTTGCACAGCTGATGTTTCAGATCCACGAAGAGACGAATGAGGCAAAGGAGCTCAGTGATTTTCCCTCTTCTCCCTAAGACTCAAAGACCCGGTCTCCGTCACCGCCATCGTCGCTGTTTTTGTGTCTGACCTGGACGGAGCCGCTGTCTGTGGGATGATTCTGAAAATGAAGTGTTTTCCCGGAGGAGCGGCCTGAAAATGTCAGGATGTCGTCATCACTGCTGTTACTGTGCGACTCGCTGTGTCCAAACATCGAGGGGGCGACCGGCATGTGTCTCCTGTCTATGTCATCAAAAAGTTGCCTGCACGTTGTATTACGTGTCCGACGAGGGGAGACTGTGCGAGATCAAGCCAACGCTTCTGGTTTTGCTCCATCAGCTGTGTCAAAAATAGTAAGTGACGTGTGTGCGGCCATAACTGTGCACTGAGGTCCTGTGTACAGACAACTGTATTTATGCAGGTTCATGTAAACGGAAACTTTTCTGAAAACGATGCTGTTGCACGATGTTATTTCGGAAAATGGAGCGAGGGAAATATTTGTTTCTAAAAATACCCGTGTAGGTGTAAACGGGGCCTTAAGAGATCCATAAGAGACACACAGTATGAACAAACACATATTAGTCTTGTGATGCCACTTAGTCGTAGTTTTCAAGTTAACAGCTCCTTTTACCTTTAGTTCAATAGAAATGGCCAATTCCAGGGCTGAAGTTATCCAAAAGATTCAAGTGAAGGTGTATGCAGTTTAAAAACACAGTGGAGCACTCTTGTACCACCCCATGACATCACAAAGTTCCTGTTTTTTGTCAGAATTTGTGTGTTAAACTCCAGAAAACAGCATTAGACCATTATGGATGAGGAAAGAGCACCGTATGGACCCTTTAAGTCTGACTGGAGGAACATTAACGGAGCGTCGAACAGAGCAGAGCTTTGGGAATGTTGATGGTATCAGCCGCAAAAAGCAGGTATCAGGAGAAAGCAGACGGGCATTCATAAAAGTTGAAGTAAAAGCAGATCTTTTATACTTGTGGCAGTTTCTGTGTTATTTGCCGAACCACAGGAGCTCAAACCTTTATGCGCTTGTCAGAAGGCTGGGGATATTAAAGCGGCCTGAATTTAGCGCTATTAAGGTCATTCTAAAAGTATTATCATAAGCAGTTAGTCTTTCAACTCAGCCAGCTCAAAGAAATATCCTTATCATCTATTTAGAAGTTTATATAATGTGAGTTTTCTAAGTTGAACGTTAAAGGTAGTGAATACTTTGCACTTTGAGGGGACTTCTCTGTCAGAACCTCTTTATTTGAACAGAATCTGATGAGAAAACTATTAATTTGTGCTCTTGAACAAGTCTCTCACGCGTAAAATGAGAGTCACAAGCTCGATAGCACCAGCCGACAGGGTTTCAGTTAGTCTCTCTCACCTTTTTGCTGCAGATCAAACCTAAACAGGACCACGGACGCTCGTATCGATCACTGCTGCTGAAAATGTGCTGTTTGCATCGTTCTCACTGACCTCATAAGCGTAGTCGAACAGCTCCAGGATGGTGAGGATACTCGCTCCAATAAATAAACCCATCTGACCGCCGATGTCACCTGCAGATTCAGACACAAACAACACAGGAGTTAGATTATCACAGAAGGACTCAGGACAACAGTGAAATACTAGAAGGAGAAATGATCAAATATAAAACACTGAGTTAACTGCAGCAGGTAAGAAATGTAAAACCACTGGTCACTTTTAAACAACATTTACAGCCCTCATAAAGCATGAGGGTTAATCCACTGTTTATTACTGTTTATTACTGTTTATTACTGTTTATTACTGTTTATTACTTTTTAACTATTAAAAATGATTGATTCAGACTATTTTAAAGGTTCAGGTTGAAACTTTCTGGAGGCAGCACATCACCTGTGAGATTCCATGAAAGTAGAAAGCTAAAATAATATTTTAGAACATTCCCTGTGGAAATAGATATATTTTATGCCATAATGTGGAATATTATAGCCAAAGAAGCATTTGCAGGAGGACAAATAAGAGTCCATTCTGTGGTGAGACAAGAAAGGACACACGTTTTTCACTGCTGTCAACACAACCAAAAATAAAGCTTTAATTTTAGTCTATTTTTGGCTAAAACATAATATAATGTTAACTGTGTTAAAGTTAATGTTAATGTTAAATTAACTTTAAAAGGACAAGCCCCTTAACGTGAGTCACCTTGTTTTTTTTCTTTACAGTCCTAAGGATACAACAAATCACAGGAGAAAACAAGAAGAACAAAAAAGAACAAAAGACAAAACAACAGATTTAACAACCACAAAACAATAAGACAAGACACAGACTCAGATTAACATTAAATATACATAAAGAACTATCTTCATCATAACCACACAGATTCCTCACTACAAGCAAACACATTTGGAGTGAAAATGTGCAGCACAAATTGTTCCAGTCTGATGGAGCTTTGAATTTGCTCTTCGTCCGATGACTCTGGAGGTCCTGGGGCCACAGACGAAGGGAATTCTGTCTGAGTGAGCACGGGGACGAGAACAGAACAAAGTACTGTGTAGTGTTGGAGGTAGATGGACAGAAGAAAAATGCATTTAAAGATGAAGTGAAACCAGTGAAAGCTCATTCTTGCCTTAGGGAGAAACCAGTCCATACTGTGGCTTTAATTAGGGTGAGACTTTCAGTCATTCTTAATAAATAAAGTTTGTTTAAGTCTTCCTGCTCTATGGCTAAATGTAGACTCATCTATTCTGTCTCTTTCAGATAAAGCTGCAAAGTTGTTGCAAATGCACTGAAGGTCAAAAAGTACGGTGACATTTTAATATTAGATCCAGTATTTGTCTGCCTCTAACTTCACCCCTGCTCCTGCTGTCGTGTTTCCATGGAGGTGTTATCAGTATCTATATATATGAATATGATCTTCTCAGGGTGGAAGGTTGTGTTTAGTGAGATGTATTTTATAGGATCGTACTGACAGGCGGAGTGGAAGGTACACCACATCTATAAATGGATTTTAGACTTTTCCTTTTCCAGAAGCCAAGGTTAGTTCTCTCCCTGCATATATATATTGAAGAGTTATAACTTTGTTTCAGTGTGCCATATACGCTGTTGCAATATTGAAATGATGAAGTTGTTTTTAACAAATGTCTTACTATGGCTTATGAAGTTAATTCTGTCTCTTCTCGCACACATTTTCTGTCCTCACGCTGTCTCTTAAAAGCAGACAGCACACAGACACACTGTTGACCTTCACCTGGTGAGTTATGTGGTTTGTTGCAGAATAAGCCTCATGGGAAACCAACAAGTACAATGCTCCCAGTGTTTCGGATGTAGCAGAGGGCAGATAAGAAGCAGACATTACGGAATGGAATTGTACTGGGATTGAAGGACGGAGGCGGACCAGGAGGCGTTTACAATATTTGCATATTCATGATGAAATGTTTTAAATAGCTGGGTTAGAGGAATGTTCGTGGTTGCTCGGTTTGCCCTGCGGGGAATCCACGCTTAGACTGTTTCCCAGGGAACCTCGTAACCCAGCATGCTGTATTAGAAATATTGTTAGGGGAATAAATTGGCTTGAATTGAACTTCACGAATCCTGGTCTTCAATCTGGTATGTGCTAAAATGCGTCTAGGGAGATCTTGTTACGACGTCGAGTAATTGGAGTCCCCTATTTCAGTTCTGAACAGCGACACCTTCTGATTGTATTTGTTTGAGTTTAAGATTGGAGAAAGAGGACGATATTTCGTCAGTATATATATATATATATATATACAGTGATCCCTTGCTATAACGCCGTTCATCTTTCGCGGCTTCGCTGTTTCGCGGATTTTTTTATGCTTTTTTATTTTTATTTTTTTTAACAGTGCATTGTGTTCTGAATCCTGATTGGCCAAGGGACTGTAGTCTAGAAGTGATAAAAGTTGACTGGTCTTTCACTTAGACCAGGGGTCGGCAACCTTTAACACTCAAAGAGCCGTTTGGAGCGTCTCCCACAGAAAAGAAAACATGGCTGCCATAAAGAAGGAGGAAAATAACATAAGGACGATGGGAGAAGACACCTGCACCACAGCCTTCAGGAGAAAAAGACGCTACAGGAGTCAGGAGGAAGAGGCTCAGTCAGAGGGACTGAAATACACGTGAGTCACAATGTCCAACCTCGTGTTCGTATTCATTAAAATTATTATTTTACAGCATTTTTTTAAAACTACCACAGTTATTTGTAAGAAAACGTTTATATTTTTAAATGCTTGAGCCTGAAAACAGGATTTGATCCTTGGTTTCATTCTATAGTACAGTATTGTATTGTATAATAATTGTAAAAAATAAAGCTGATACTTCACGGATTTCGCCTATCGCGGGTTCTTTTTGGAACATAACCCCCACGAGGGATCACTGTATATATATATATATATATATATATATATATATATATATATATATATATCCCATCAAGGCCCCCAGGAAAAGTAGCTGACGCAGTGCGCTGTAGATTCGCTGTAGATTCTAATGAGGATCAAAATACACAATAAACAACAAAGGCTCCGGGCTGGAGCTGTTAGTTTAGACGAGTGTTTTCAGTCTGCACCATTTGAGCTCTTCACTGTCGTTCACTGTAAACATTTAGAAGGGTTCAGATCCCACTCCCTCCCGTCAGCACTCGGTTCAGTCATAATCAATCTTACATCAGTGTTGAAAAACTATTTGAATTAAAAGTGAAATGTCTTCAAATAAAACCACTTTTTGAATCCTTTAGGCACTCACTTGTATAACGGAGAATTTGCACAGTGTTTCCAAGAGATAAAATGTCATAGAAGTCATAGAAGTTATTTATTCAACGCTCTTCAGCTCAAACTTTATGGAAAAATACAGAAAAAAATTGAAAAATACCACAGTACAAAAGTCCACACAATAAAAATAGAGCCCAAAAACTATTATCGAAATGTTTTCCCTGCTGATAAAACATTTTAGCTTCTCATGGAGGGTCCACCACCTTCTCCTCTCCATGGAGATGTTATTGCTTTGCCTGGAATGTTCCACAGTATGGCATTCATCTTATCTATCTCCATGGAGACGCAAAGTGACGCCACAAAGGCCAGTTACAGGTCAGATCTCTGGAGATGTGACCTCACAGTAAGAATATATGTTTTTCAGGGGATTTCATGGCAGTAAAAACACCTGTAATTGAATGAATGAAGATACATAAGTGTAATGCCATACACCTCCAGACCAGCAGGGGGCAGACCCCTTTTACACAGTGTTTCCAAGAGATTAAATGTCGTAGAAGTCATGGAATTTATTTATTCAACACTCTTCAGCTCAAACTTTATGGAAAAATACACAAAATATACAGAAAAATACCAAAATGTTCCCTACTGGTACAAAGAAAAAGTACACACAATAAATACTGAGGCCCAAAAACTATTGTTCCATGTAAAAGTTTTCCCTGCTGATAAAACGCATTTTAACTTCTCATGGAGGGTCCACCACCTTCCTCCACCTTGGAATATTTAGCAGATTCAGATGTGTTGAAGTTCCTAATACACAATCAAACATTTTAAAAAATCGTCTGAAGGTAAATATTATAGGTTAAGGTGCTCTATTGCATATCCTCTGCACTTGGGGCGCCCCCTGGGGAGCTGTGGGTGCTACTGCGCCCGGGGACCCATGTCCAGATCTGGAGTCTTGGTCAGGACTCTCTTAGCTGGAGGCTTTGACTTATTGTGAATGCTTTTGGGATGCGGGAGGATGAGGAAACCCGAACACAGGGAGAAACATGCACAGAAAAGCCTCTGGGAACTGAACCATGAACCTTCCTGCTGTGAGGCCTGAGTGCTCTTGGTTTTTCTTCTACCCTTTAGTAGATAATATTGTTATGTAATGCACATTTCCTGAAGAACAGTTGTTTGTCTGAGGTCTCCAGAGCCTGACTGTGGACTGAGGCTGAGTCCATTATGAGCCCGGGCTCCCAGCAGCTCCACACTGCCCCCACTGGTCTGTGCAGGAACAGCGGCCTCCAGCTGCCCGGGTTTTATCAAACATTTAACACAAGGAAACAGGCTGAGACTTAAAGCTGTGTAACTTTTCTGCTGTGGAAATATTATTGCTTTGTCTTCATGGAGACCAAACCAGACAAAGTTACAGGTCAGATCTGTGGAGAGGCAACACTGCTCACAGTTTGCTCACAGCCGGTTTTCAGCTATTTTTGAGCTATAAAAACACCCCTAATTCATAAATGTGAGGCAGAGCTGTTTAATGTCTCACTGTGGAACATTTCAGGCTGAGCAATGACATATCCAAGGAAACGAGAAGGTGATGAACCTAATCAGAAGTGAGTGCATCTTTAACTGGAGGCTGGAGGCAGTAAAGGTCGTGTTGGTGGAGGGTAATTACCTCCTACAGAAGGTTTCATCATGTGGGGGCAACATTATAATAACAGATTATCACATAAAACTGACCTGTTTTGTCTCCATTACACATTTTCAGACTGCAGTTTGATGTGTTATGTGTGTTTATGTGTCAGGAGCAGAAAGCAGTGAGCAAACATCTGTAACCAGCCTGTCGCCTACTGCTGAGTCAGTGTTCTAGAGGCTTTGTGCTTAGCAACCTCACCGTTAGCGTCTTTATTCCTGTACAGTTTAATCTGTGTGTTTTTTACAGAGTCCTGCTAAAATGAATAAATGTTTAAAGATAAGACAGTAACAGGAAGCTGCAGGTGGATAATAACCTGCTAAAAAGTACAGAACATAAAAAATCCCTCAGCGGAGGACAGAGAGATGTCTCAATGCTAACGCTAATTTTAAGGCAAAATAAATATTACAGCAACGCTACAAACTGAATTTTTCCTTATAGAAAAATAATTTGTTAGACTTAATTAAAATTGATTAGAATTTTAATAGGTTGTTTATTTTATATTTTATGATTTTACTAAACATGACTAACAGTCACTTTTAGTAAAAAAACAGGAGCTGGATCATTGCAAAAAGTCCATCATGTCTTCCCCATGAACACAACAACAGGAAGTTTTTTTTTTTTTTTTTTTCCATTTTTCACTGTTAAAGATGCAGTGTGTAACTTTACTGGCGGATGCTCCTTCACCTGCTTATCTCCTGAAATGTTACGGAGTCTGGTTTTAAGTTCAGTATCCATGGAGACGAGCGCCTGCTGGGTCAGTGCTGTGCAGAGCTGTGAGACTGTTTACAGATGAGACAACGATAAAAACTCCATGGAGACGAGCAGGTGGCAGAAAAGTTACATGGTGCAGCTTTAGGTAAAGTTATGCCACACGATGCTCCTGATTCTTTACAGCTGACGTTGTCAACATTGCCCGGGGGGTGTGATGCTAACTTAAAGCACTGCTCTGTTACACCGGAAACCCAAATACGTTTCCAGAACCCCAAAAAAAAAAAAAATTTACGCTGATGAACTTAAAAGTCACAAACTTCCACAACTTAAAATGAAGGAAAAGTTTATTTACCCCAACTCAAATATTTGCAGTTAAAATGAGGCATAGTTTTCTGTTAAAGCGACTCCTGTACTGTATAAATGAAGTTTATTTTTAAATCATCTCTATTTGAAACAACAGAAATAACAGGATTTTAATGACTTAATTCTGCAAAGTTGTGCCTGATTTATGTTTTTAATTGTGCTCATTTATACCCACAATAGTTCCCACCTTTAATAAAAAATATGTGTTAAAATGTTACAGCAACTTGACATAATGAAGTTAGTGGGAATATTTCTAAAACTCTGAGTGTGCAGAAGGTCATCAGTTTAATCACTTTGAACGTTCGGGTTTAGCGTGCAGAAGTTACTCAAATTAGACTTTGAGCCGAGCTTCATTTTAACACAGTCTGACCAGAAAGAGCAGAACTGTTTGGAACCACATCAGGTGAGCTGATCTGTGCAGGTAAAAAAATCTCACACATAAAATTACAATCACCGGCTCGTTTAGTTAACTCGGCTTTAGTTAAAAATCAAACAGCTAAACAGGAGCATGAAGGTGAAAATGTGTTTTTATCCATTTTCAGACGATTTTAAAACTGTTCTGACTGTTCTTGCTCATATGTGCAGTGCACCAGGGTAAA